>OX940803.1:38212726-38812726 GCA_954870605.1 Acer campestre
CGTTAAAAATAGACATTTTGGAACAACTTTCCAATCCAATGGCCATTTTAATAGTGTGTTATCAATTCGATGGTCACCGAGGTAATTATCCCCTAAAAATCTCGTAGGTAGGAAGCCATATGTGGTGGATATGCATGCTAAAAGTTTTTAGTGGATATGCTTTTAATTATTCATTATTTTTAAGCTTACAATGTCTGGTGTATTGATGCTAGTTAACAAACTTGTGGGTTTGGATCTAAATGTGGCAAAAATCAATCTGCAATTCGTGTTGCTTCTTTCTCATTGTGACCATTAAAATTCCATGTAAGTTTTAATATCCAATTGGATTTTCCATGAAAACACCATCGAATTCCTCATAATCTAGCCAAAAGGCACAGCTGTCATTTATATAGCAAATTTCTTGAATTAGACCAGCCCCCCTTCAATTTCAAAAAGCATGCCATGACTATTGAATACAGTCGGTCTACCGTGAGAAGATTTATAGTTGCCACTTCATCATGGTTAGTGATATGAGACGGACCTTTAACAATGGAGTTATTTGAGTTTTGAATCATCTAAGGTTTCGTGATGCTAAAGTGTTTTACTGTGAGAAGAAAAAAAAAAAGGTATTAATACTGTTAGAGTTTTGATATAAGACAAAATTTGAAATAAGTTAAATTGGTAAGGATAGTTTTGAAAGTAAAAAAAATGTTTTAAATTATAGTGGTTTCTTGTTAAGTGAAAAGTGAAAATTTTTCACTTTTATAAACAAGCGATTTCAGGCGTTCTTTAAGTGATTTTTATCACTTAAAAATTAATCAAGCAAAATAACTTAATGGATCACATTAAGTGCCATTAAATATTAAGTGGAAAAATCAAATAGGGTTTTAGTTTTGTGAGTGACATCATACCTTTCCTCCTTGATCACGATCATAATTTCTGAATGGTGATTGATCTTCTAGATCTTGATGATCATGATCGGTGGCTTCCAACTGTTTCTACAACCCTAATCATTATTCATGATGCAGACAATCAACAGCTCCACACTTGATAATTTAATGCAAAAACATAGCTTCATTATATAATATATACATACCACGGATCTCAAAAGTTACATCAACAATTAATGATACTCATTTTGTTGTCAACTATATATCTTGATCATGATAATAAATTAATAATGTAAATAGTACATAGACAAAATATTTATCATACCGGGATCTTGACTCTCAAATGCCCCCATACGTACATGGCGACAAATTTATTCGATTCTCTAGCTAACATATATTTAGGGAATTAAAGACCCCGGGAACCTAATTTCTCCATTACCACATGAATTCTCTGTCCTATTCTGTTCGTTTGTCCCATTGCATTCAGTGAATACTGTGGCATCGCGGTTAACACATAGTCTTACTTCTGCCAGTGCTTTGTTAGGATGGGTACCGGTACAGTTGAGCATTACAAATCCTGGACCAGTAACATTTTCAATTGCACTTGTGAAATTAGATACTGGGTAGCGACGACTATTATTGGGTACCAGACCTTTATCATTTAGAGCACTCGAAATATTTATTGATATGTTCTTAATTAGTGCTACAGCCCTCTTGAAGTAAACTTCTGGTGTCACAGATATCGTGCGACCATGTTTATCCCACTCATATTTCCAGAAGCATTTATTTATGTTGTCGATCATGAAATTTGGCCAGTACTCATTTAAATCCTGAACAAGAGGAGACGTATCGTTGTCTAACTACAAAACCAAAGACATGAACATCAAGTGATGATAAAAGTAATCAACTATTGACCCAAAAAATAATTAGAAGAAGAAGAATAGAGGATGCTATTAGTAACTGACAGCCTTGGCATTTGAACCAAACTCAAATAAACTCAAATAGAGAGGCTTATATAGCACGTGGATTAAGACCAAATAGAGATGCATATTGCTGAATAAATATGGAAACAGATGCGTGTTAGGGGACTCGAACTCAAGAGTCTTTATTACCATGTTAGTAACCATCGAATTCAAAATCTTAGCAAACAGGAAATTACCCAAATAGTATTTAAACACTAATAATAATTTTAAAAAGAAGAAGAAGAATAGAGGAGAAGAAAGTACGTACGAATGAGAGGTCGGCCCTTGGTTGCTTTGGAGTGTGTAAAGTATTCCCATCTTCGTCCGTTGGCCAGAGTCCATGTATTGTAAAATTCTGTGTTGCAGGGATACTGATGCATTCGTTTACCTCACAAAAGGAAGGTGGCCATGTCAGGACAAACCAAAAGTGGTCGAATTCTCCTATTTTCCCTCGAGGTGCAAAATAACTTAAGATATAAAGAAGCAAAGGTAATAATAAGGCAAAAACAAATTTCATTTGTAAATATTTTCTTGGTTTGTTTCTTTTTATTAGTTTCGATGGATGCTTGGTGATCTGGTGAATGTGGTCTCTTTATATAGTGAAGATCATCAAGGGAGGAGATGAAAACATTAATTAATACATACCGACATGCATGACACTATGACAGTTACAAGTCATTCATATATATATATATATATATATAACAACTTTCAAGTGAGGAATCCCTTACTTTAATTTTAGTCCACATCTTGATGAAATCGCATCAATTTGTATAAATTTTGATATGATTTAATTTTTTTTTTTTTTTTATGGATGATAAGTTCATTGAAATCTACCTATAAATAAAATTTAAGAATTTTTCAAGCACTATAACTATTTATCTCGATTTTGTTAAATATAAAGGCATCGGAAAAATGGGAGATATATAGGAAAATTAAAAAAAAATAGTTATAGTATTTAATTTGAAAAATTTTCAAATTTTATTTATAGGTAGATTTCAATGAACTTATCATCCACAAAATAATAATAATAATAATAATAATAATAATAATCATATCAAAATTCATACAAATCGATGTGATTTCATCAAGGTGTGACCGAAATTAAAGTAAATGATCCCCCACTTGAAAGTTACTATATATATATAATCGTCTTTTTCATCTTAGTGCACACTTATATAAAATACATCAGTGCATTGCATGTGGGCCATAGATTATGTATAAGTATGGATAAGTGTATGTAGAGCAAGTTAAAGCAGTTGAATCTAATGGTCCACATCCAAGACACTGATATATATATATATTTATTAGTGTGCACTGATGAGAAAAATTTCCTATATTATATTATATTTATATCAATTTGGGGTATTTTAGGGAGTGGGAGGACTCAAACCCACAATATCGTAGTGTAGGTGGCGGTTACAAGTCATATTACAATTTGGACTATAATTATTGTAGCATTATTGTGTTAAAAATTAAAATTAACAGGATTCTGATTAATGGATTTAATTTACCTTTGACGGAAATTTTGTGAATTATTGTAATATGAGTTTTGTGGTGAGTGTTATTTTATTATAATGCAAGACTTCTACACCGGAGAAGAAAAAATTGTATTATAAATTGAAATTTGCATGATTCTGATTAACTAATATGTTTAATTTATATATAGAATTCTTTGATCTAACGCAGTGTTGATCTATATTTAAAAAATATATATATAGACACTTAATCAAAACTCATATTATACACATGCATATACTTCACAAGATTAATTAATTAGGGTTCATCTCTTGTAATTTGCTTATGAATTAAATCAAAAGTAGTTCTCTAACGATAAAAGTATGGTTTAGAGAAATCAAAAGTCAATATATCTTCATTATTGCGTTCAAATTGAAAGGACAATATATGGTTAATGGTTGTTAGAGGATGTGATATATTGAGCATTATGTGCACCAACACAATCCTATATTTCCAAGCCCATCGTCTTCCTTCATTGAATGCTTTGTATGAACTAAAAACATTTCTTCATTTTCTTCATCGTCTTCATACTAGCTTGTATTCCGTAGAATTTAATGTGGAAAAATATTTAGATAACATTTCTTTGTCACATTAAATCTACAGTATAAACAATGAGATGGGTTTCACACCGATATTATAACCGTTGAAATTGTGGGTTCGAGTTGTATCCTCATATTCAAAACGCTGAATTTAATTGTAATAGTTCAAAAACCTGTATTTAATTTATCTCGAACACAAAGTCTCCTAATAACACAAATAATTTCTTTAACATTCATCAAAGATGATCAAGCCTTGATTCTTGATTAAATGAAATATGAGTAATTAGCATGACATGGAGTTGTGATCCTACCTATAACATGGCAATTTCAGATAACGAAGCCCTGAACTCATTTACATGACCAACTCTCACTTAATCTAATTTTTAATTAATGTATAACAAAGGAGAAACTTAGCTAGCTATATGTGCAAAGCCTACGTGCCTTCCAATTTTTTTTTTCTTTTCTTTTTTTTGGTATAGAGATTTAACAATAAAAATAATATTAAGGGACCCTTACATCCAAAGTAAAATTTGTTAGGGTATAACCATGTAATGACAACTTTGTACCCCTAATAAAATTTAACAACCAGCGTACTGTCGTATTGATGATTTATACGTGTTGAAAATATCAATGATAAGAATGTTTGTAAAATTTGTTAGGGGGTATAAAGTTGTCATTATGACCATATAATAACAACTTTGTATCTCTAACAAATTTTTATCAACCAACGCATTGATGATTTATATGTGTTGAAAATATCAATGATAAGAATGTTTTCAAACACTTGTTGGTGTTAAATTTGTGAGTAGAATCAAAATTATACTATAAGTATGAAAAATGGGGAGGTCATCGAGAAGGCCATGTGGCTTGCCATACTCAAATTTGAAGCAAGTTCTTAATAAATTTCTTATCCCTCAATTTGATCATGGTAACATCTTCAACATTATTTACATCCTACAGTAAAATGGTAAGTTTGCCACGAATACGCCAATGTTTACCCAACGTACGTACTGATCCTTAACCCTTTGGTTACCTATAGTTGGCTGAAGCCTAAGTAAATGAACAATCAGTGATTCAGTCTCCATGAAAAAAAGGGACCAAAAAAGATGAGAGGATAGAGCACATGAAAAAATAAGAACGGACCAATAACTACTTTATAATAAATTTCTTATCCTTCAATTTGGCAATGTCAATATCTTCAATATTATTTAAAATGGAAACTTTACCACGGTTACACACCGAAATTCCTTTCAAAAAAAAAAAAAAAGGTTACGCACCGAAATTCAGCCCTATGGCCTATGGCAATCAAAAGAATTTTAAAACAAAGGGGTCTTTACAATTTGCTCACAACTTAATTGGAAAACATCACTTTTTTACTCTTTAATTCAAAATTCATCTGAGATTTTAAACAAAACATACTCATAAATGACTTTATAAATAGTTCATAATGCACATAATATTTTTTTTCAAGGCCCACTAATAGAGAAGCCCAACCCATAAATAAATTTAAAAATGGCCAACCATACACATGATTTTTTTTTAAAGGTGTGGTGGAAACTCATTTATCATTTTTACAACAATAACATTGGACCAAGGGTGACGGTGGGTTGAATTCTAGCTATACTGTGTTTGTCACAAATAATCTTCTTTTATATCTCTAAAAAAAAAAAATTCAATACTCTCTTTATACGAAAATTCAGAAGTCGTGTTTCGAAGGTAATTAAATCAATACACTTCATTTTATTTTTTCTTTTTCGAAAACATGTAAGCTTAATTAGTACTTTTACTGCTAAAAATGTGAGATACATGATAAATTCTTTGATACAATTATAAAAAAATTATTTTGGTTACTTTTTTTTTTTTTTTTTTATTTGTTGCTATTTTTGTTGTGTTATAGTTTTGAGTTTGAGTTATTATATTGATTTTTACAAGTATTTACTAGAAGAAAAAAAAATCAAGTAAACATACATAGAGTTTCGAGGACCTCATTCTCTATAGTTCGTCTCGTGCCTCGAAAATCTTAGGGCCGGCTTTGGGCGGGACCCTGTGGAGGCAATGGGGACAACAGGGAAATAATTAATATATATTTAAAAATATATAATTTTTTTTTTTTAAAAAATTGTATATTTTACGATTTAATCCTTCAATTTCACTTTTTTATAATTTGGTTCCTTAACTTCACACTCCAAGTTCTGCCCCTATCCATGAGGTTTACTCTAAGAAATTCGGAAACAACTTTTCCATTTATATATTGACAATCACCTTCCCTTCAGTTTGTCAACATCCGTTAACTCCAAACATTGACCGTTAGTCTAAAGACATTTTGGTACTTTTGAAAATAAGTATGATTAGTGAACCGTCACTACTACAAAAAACGTAAAAGAAATCGGTTATTTTACATGGAAGACATCGGTTTTTCAAAATTTTGTAACCGATGTCTATTTGAGTGATGTAGAAAAATTAAATGCAACAACATCGGTTTTTAACCGATGTAAATGATTTTAAAAACACATCGGTTATAGATAAAACAGACAATGTATAACTAATGTATTACAAAAATTAATCCGTTGTCCGGACACCACTGACACCGCAGGCCGTCTTCCGGCCACAGTCGCCATCGCCACCGTTCGGCCACCACCACCATCGGATCAGGCCACCACTGCCACCGCCGCCGCCACCGCCGCCGCCACCGTCATGGACTATATTGGTTTTTCAAAATTTTGCAACTGATGTCTATTTGAGTGATGTAGAAAAATTACATGCAACCGATGTAAATGATTTTAAAAACATATCGATTATATATAAAATCGACGACATATAACTAATGTATTACAAAAATTAATCCGCCGTCCAGACAACACTGCTGCCACGGGCCGTTGTCCGACCACTACCGCCGTCGCCGCCGCCTGGCCACCGTCAATCAGTGCACCACCGTCCAACCACCACAACCATCGGCCCACCCCACTTCTAATTTGTCATTATGAGCAATTAAACTTGATACCTCAAGTCAAAAGTTGTAAACCTTTACCATTTGACTACAAGATTTGATTTGTTAACAATTGCACAATATTTATATATAACCTATATGAGAAAATTGGTGAAAGATCTATGTTCCATCTGATGGAGCCTTCGAACTTAGCCCTAAAATTCAACTCGATCACCACCCTTAGAACATCAATCAGAAGCATATTCAGAGAACCTGCAACTACAATATGTATATTAAAAAAAAAAAAAAAAATCACAAATGGACCTTCTCCAGATGCGATAGACTACTTCGCATTTACGATGGAGAAGAGAGGTGTCGCCACTGCCAACCTCTCAAAAACCTTCTCCTGCAACTTGGACACCGGAATAGGAAGAGTTGAGATAGCTGCACCCGTAGGTGATGCCGACAACGCTGACATTGGCTTGGTGAAGCTTACGCACACAACATCACTCTTTCGGGTCGATTGCGCTAAGATGATGGAAGCTCCATTGATGAAAGCTTGAAGAGATCTGGAATCCAAATCTCTTCAAGCGTTTCAATTTTTTTTATTATTGTTGTTATATATATATATATATATATATAATTTTGCTGAAGAGATCTGGCTAGAGTCTAGACTCTCCAAGCTTTTTAATTTTTAATTTTTTTTTTTGTTGCTTTTTAATTTTTAATTTTTTTTGCTGCTTTTTAATTATTATTTTTTTAACTTTTTGTAATTATTATTTTTTTGACGTAGATTTAAAAAAAAAACTTTTTTTTTTTAAACCATGTTGCAGATCTATTAACTGATTATGGGTTGGGGAGGATTTATAATTTTGTAAGCATTTAGGGTTATTTCTATAGTTTTTATTTGGGCACATCTCTAATTATAAAACTATTTGGGGCTTCTTTGGTTTTTAATTATTATTATGTAATAAAAGGGCGGTTTTACCCCTAAACCATTAAGTTGGCCGTCAGTCAAACCGTTAGTCACTGTGTTTCAAGGGAGGTTTATGCAATTAAATGAAAATCTGAATATACGTGCAATATCACCTAAAGTCAAGGGATGTTTGTGCAATTAATCCTATTTTTATCCATAAAATGTAGGACTAATTGCACAAACGCCCCTAAGTTTAGGCATAATGACATGCATATGAAACTTTTGCCCATAATTGCACAAACGTCCCCTCTCGTTAGTTGACTTCCGTTAACTCTAACCGTTGACCATAATTTTAACACACAATGACTGAACTGCCCCTAGTTACTTATTTTATTATTTAAATTAATAATTAAAAAAAACGAAACAGAAAAGAAAAAGAAAATATTGTAATAGTTCAATTGTTCAAAAGGAAAAAAATAATAAATCAGTTAAGTGAGCTCCAAGAAACTTTTGATATTAAAAAAAAAAAAAAAAAAAAAAAAAAGCCCTACAGGATTTGGGTAGTTTTAAGTTTTCTTTCTTTCTTTTAGTATTGCAAATAAATCAAAGATTTGATATTTTCTACTTTAGTCAATTAAAGGATCCTGCAAAATCCTAGAGGATTTGGGTAGTTTTAAGTTTTTCTAAACAATTTGAATAGTTTTGATTTTTTCCTGTTTTAGTATTTTTAGGAATGTCGTATTCGAGTCGTAATATGATTTTTTTTAATTATAAATAGTCTTTTTACTTCAAATTATTGTAACATTTGATCAATATTAATAAAAGCGGTTCCTAAACTGTAAGAAAGAAATCTTTTATATAAAAGGAAAAAAAAAAAAAAAAATCATAAATCATGCCTAAAACATAAAACAGGAAATCTTCAGGAAGTGTCCTACATCACCAATTCCAACTTGGTTTTATTATAAATAGGTTTTAATGGAAGGCAAATTCTAACAGTGGATCTAGTTTTTGGCGTCATTATGGCTTTAACTAAAAAACAAGCTTTATTATTGCTAACGAAGGCCGTTTTGTTATGTATATTAATATGTAGTGTTCCAGGATCAGCAGAATCAACAGGATCAAGTTCAAGTCCAGCAACTGCTAATTCAACTCCATCATCTCCATCCACATTAATGATGTCTCAGCAGCTCTGTGTTTCATCTCACGATAACCATACCATAAAAGTCATGTTCAAATTGATCATGATTGATACTGTAATTATTTTAACTAATCTTATTTTATGTTTTATATTTGGGTGCTGCCGTGCTTGTCAGCAAATAATGCAAACAACAACGGCGTAGGACAGTTTAGGAGAATTTCAATTCTAGTCGAGGTTTTTTTTTTTTTTTTTAGTTAGTTTTTCCCCATAACTCAAATTTACCTTTTAGTATTTTTGAGCTTTTCATGTTTTAGTCAATTAGTAATCTTAATCATAGACGAGTCGAGTTTATTTTTCTATTTAAATTATAAGAGTCAGAATAATTATTTGTAACAATTATTTGATTTTAATAAAATCATTCTTTTGGAACAATTATGTATTCAAAGTATGTTGTGAGTGTGCTTCAGGTTTGATGGAGTTAGTTAATGATCTCAATAATTTACTGACTTTAACATAATCCAAACATTTAATTCTCATCCGTTCATTACCTATCATCCATCTAGTAGGTATATATTGATGTAGGCACTTCCACGAACGGGCAAACAATGTCAGATTTGAGCTTATAATATACTGTTGGAACTTGCCACGCAAACGTCTTACCAAATTCCCTCGTTTTGGCATTGATTTTCAGTTTTTTTTTTTTTTTTTTTTGGATTTTAATAACTTTTAATAAGAATTTCAATTTTCTATGAGGTTTGATTTATTGCACTCTAATTTCAATATTTTCTTTACTTTAATCCGTTTAAAGTCATAGTTTACAATACTATAGCTAACCACGTAAACAAAGAAAGCAGTTGCACACTTAACCAACAAATCATCATTAATGCTTTATATGGAAATCGCATTAATTAGGATGTAAAATCCAGGGTCATGGAGTTTGAAGAAAGAAAAAAATAAAAGAAACATGTACCTCTAGTTTTGTCTTCCTTAGCTCTATGACCTTTTGGAAGCAATCGGAACTCTTCTGTTAACCGAATGCATTCTTGAATATTGTCAGGGGACACAAAGTCAAGGGCCACTTTAATGCATGACTGCAAAGCATATAGATTAGTGTCAAACTAATGAGAAGTAATATCCAATTAAGGACGAAGCAATGCCTTACATAGAAGAATCATATCAAAAGACTTACATGCTTTTAGTTATAATCTTGACTTGATCTACCACATATTAAATTTTCTAAATATCACAAAAATTTTCAGGCAAACAAACGAACATCAGCAGAGCTAGAAAATTTCAAAAAACTGCTCATACTAAGAGCATAGTATGATGGCAATCGAGAATAAATGCAATATAGGATCCTATGAACATCTATCTCAAGCAGTACAAAGTACTGGCATCACTAAGATTGCCTAATTAGAAAGTTCTTCATTTGATAGAATGTCGTCTTACACTCTAGTCAGAAAAGAGTTGTTGTTTGCCAGGTTGACTGAAATCTCAGAGTTTACAACAATGTTTTCCATTCAATTTCATTTTATGAACTTCTAAATCAAGACTTAACTTTTTAATATCCCGAAATTCTGAAAAACTTATGAATTTTGATTGCCAACTTCTGGATGACAATGCAATCTTTGAATTTGTTGGAATTGCTAAGACCAAGCGAGCTAAAAGAACAACATTAACTTGTTATGCAGAATGCAGCATAAGTTGTGTGACATTTGTTTGGCTGGATGACAAGCCACGAACACGTCATGAGGGGATGAGAAGTAGAAAAATAACAGCACAAGTCATAGACCACCTAGCTTTGCCAAGTACCCAAGCTCATCATATATAGGCATACTTTACTTAACACAACAAGAACCTCACCTGTCTATTTCTCACTGGATGTGGACATCCTGCTGGAATGAAAGAGGCCTCATCAAAGTGTTGCTCGAATGTCCAAGGTTCAACATCTGAAAACATTTGAAGTTTACAAACTAGAATGGCATCGTTGTATAATAAAAATAGCTTTATTGAAGACAAATTATATCTTACTGAACTCCTCCTTCAGCTTCTTGTTATGTCTCTCATTTAGGAAAAGGGTATGTGTTGGAATTATGAAACTTTTCCTTTTGATGATGTGGCTCAATAAATAATGATGCAATAGAATGATGCAATAGATTGATGTCATGAATGATGTCATGAAAAGCATGGTCCAAGCATGGTCCAAGCATGGTGTTAAGCATGGTCCCAAGCATGGCCAATATGGCCTAAGAATGGGTGTGGAAGGTTCTTGTTGTGTTTGTGTCTATATATAGCCCATTTGGGCAAAGAAAATGTATGCCATCATAAGAAAAGAGAGAAAGATGGCGTGTGATGTATATATATGTTTTTATAAAAAATGTTTATTTTATGCTTCTCTCCTTCTTGTTCTTTCATATAAATGCTTTGATAAATATTTTTCATGTTAAAGCTATGTTTATGATAAATGTTTTTCATATATGCTTATGAAATCTCTACACCCATAATATTTTTTCTTAGATTTTATAAAAAAAACCAACAGTATGGTCATGAAGGGGTGAGCCACCTGAAGAAGGCACATAAACTTAAACCGACATACTCATACTAATATGGAAAGCATAGGTAGGCTAGCATACTTACAGAATCCACAGGAAGTTTATCGATATGAGGGAATTCTTTATGATGCTTCGCTTCCTTTAGTACTCAACTAATTTGGGTACATCCTGATCCTGTCTACGGAATATGTCCCAAACAGCACCACCATATTCAACTTCTGTAGGGTGATAATCTTGAATGGAATCTATAATCACATTTGTATCTGAATCGACTGTTCTTGAGCCAGAATATGATGCCTCCAAAGAATATTTACTGTCAACAAGTTTCATTTCCTCTGCCATGATTGAAGGATAAGAGTCTTGATCACTCACATTCCTCTTGTTTCATTTTTAGCATCAAGTCCATGAGAAGATTGAAACTCTTCAACTGCAGGGCAGCTGTGCCCAGCATCAACCCCATTTGGCAAGGATAGATTATTTCCAGAATGGATCCCCATCCCATTCATCTGGTAATGAAAATTCACAAACATCCGTTCTTTCGGTAAACTCTTTGGATATGTTTTGTATGTCCTCTAGTCTCTTCCTCTACATTAAACCGCTTCATCAAGGGATCACTCTCAATGGTATTCACTACTTTAGAATATTTTCCTTTACGAGGTCTTTTCCATGGCCTGCCTCTAAACTGATAAAGGCCGTGTGAATCTTCTTCATCATGTTTCTTCTGTAATCCTTTAATGATTTTTTGTTGCCATGAGGAAATATTATTCACTTCAGCTGTGAGTCACTGAGTCAATACATTGACCTAAATGGAAATAAGCAAAACAATACATTGACTTCAATTTGCGAACTAGCAGAGAGGTAACCATTGCATATACCAAACAAATTTGTGCCACTGCATATTGAAAAAAAAAAAGGTGGTATTGCCTCATAAAATGTTAACAAGTGTACTTGTAGCATTGTTTCTGACTCAAAAGATAATCTATCAAAATCAGATTAATAGAAAAGAATGAACAAACATACGCATTTGAGCTTTATAATTCACATCTCAGTACCACCTAAACTGGCCTTTACAAATTCAAGGCACGAATTGAAGGATATGCCTAGCATAATCACCAGAAATACTACTTAGCTTGTTCATTTGATTCACATTAGCTACTCCCATGGTAAATAAAGAAGATTCTTCCTTGATTTGCTAAATCATATGTTTTAGTAATAATAATTTGCATAGGTTGTTCAAACTTTGGGCATAGCAGCTCCATTCATAGACATCTCTAAAAATACCGAGACCGTAAGCTTACTAGTTACTTCTGGAAACTTTAATCTGATAAAAAATAATAAATTATATAACTAATTTTAGAGCAATGTTTCAAAATTATGATTTTTAATAAATTAAGATTCTCAAGGACAAGGTCAATAACAATAAGCAGAGATATTGTTGCATGTAGAGAACAGAAACATTAGAGAAAAGCAGCAACGCAAAAAACTGAAAATAAGGTGCCAATTTCGAGATAAATATTGCATACCGCGTCAGAAATGTAGTTTTGTTACTGAATCACCCCTACCAAGTTCTTCCAAAGAACCATAAGCGATATAGATTTTGGGTCCCAAGTCCGGCTTCAAAACAGAAGGAAGCCTCGTAGCGAGATTCAAAAGACAAGATTTTGGATGGGTATAATCAGCAAAGGGAAGCATGGATAGAAATTCAGCACCGTGCCTTGGCAAACACTCTTCAAAGGAATTTGATGGAGGCCAATCTTTCAACTTCAACATTTCTAGCAACCCACTCCTATACCTACGACCCTATAAGTAGCCCTTAAAGAACTGGAAGATATTGATTTCAACCTGTAGCAGCAAGAGGAAACACCTACTTATAGATCAGAGCTGAAAACTGGAGACAACTGCCTGCCAAAAAAGTGATTTAAAATGTTTACAACTTGTTAGCGTAACTAGGGATGGCAATGGGGCGGGTCGGGGCGGGTCAATGCCGCCCCAAACCTGAAACCCGATTTTCAACAGTTGCCCGAAACCTGACCCGTGACCCGAACGGGTTTTCAATTTCCACCCCAAACCCGATTTGTTTGGGTCAAGGGTGCCCCAAACCCGACCCAAATGACCCGATTCATTTACGTAAATTTAAATTTAAATTATCATAGATACATCAAATTGGTTTGTCTAGCGAAATTCTAATAGTCAAAAGACTCAAAACTAATAGAGTGTGCAAAAGAATGATTTTGCTACTTAAAAGGGTGATTTTTCCCTCTAATCCTGTTAAAAAAAAATGTAATTTATGCCTACAACATCAGTAGAAAGAAAAAAAAAATATTAAACTCCAGGAACCACAATGCTTGATTCAATAATCAAGCATTAACCCACTCGTCCAAATTAGGCAAATTAAGCACATAGATTAATTGTGGTTCAAGAGGAATATAAACAAAATTCTTATTCCTAAAATTTTCCAAGCAACTGACAAAGCATAAAATGGGTTTCAATTTCCTAAAACCTAAACTGGATTTCTACATTTTATAGACTCCACATATCTTAAAGTTATGTAAATTTAATTCCAAGCAGTGAACAAATAAGTGCAGCTACTGCAGTTAAGCCGATAATCAACAAAAGGAAATTATTTTCCAAGAGATAGAACCTAGTTCAAGTGAGAAGAAGAAGATGAAACCAGAAGCTACTTCAACGAGCAAAATGACTTGTTGGAGTATGGTGATTGGTGAGTGACTGAGTGGTGAATGGTGATCGGTGAACGGCGTGGGAAGCTACTTAGATGAAACCAGAAGCTACTTCAGAGAATGCGGCGAACTTCAAATTGTTTTTTTTTTTTCAGATAACATAGGGTTTTTTTTTTTTTTTTTTGGTTTTATATTTAAAATATATATATTCCGGGTCAAACGGGGCGGGTCAGGTCAAAAGGGACCGCCCCATACCCGACCCGATAACCCGGCCGGGTCAAGAAATTTGACCCAAACCCGCCCCGTTACCCATTTTTACTGCCCCAAACCCGCCCCAAACGGACCGGGGCCCCGCGGGTTTGGGGCGGGTCGGGTATTTTTGCCGTCCCTAAGCGTAACCCACAACAACAGGCATATAAATATATAATGCCATATCATTTTAATTTGGGTTTTTAGCAAAACTGCCCTATTTTGGGGACTGAATTGCAAATCTACCCTACAACCCAAGTAAATTGCAAAAATGCCCTAAAAAGACCTTCCTGCCCTTGTCAACAATTGAAATCAATTGTACTTTATTTGCCCTAAAATCCCAATTCGTCTAGCCACCCATCACGATCGAACCCAAATCCTCTGTCCACCCATCCCGATCGAACCCATCTTCCGTCGCCAAAGTACATTTTGGCCTAACCGTAACTTCTTTGTCGCGACGTCGGCGTCGTAGTCAATATCCAGACACCGTCGAGTGTTCAAGTCTTCTCAGTCTGAATAGCACGTCATCGTCGTCAACTTGGGGGCACACTAGACAAAGGGTAATCGCCAAAAGTTAGCAGATCCACTCCAGTTTCTCCGACTCGACTCCGTTTTAGGTACGCGCTCCTCCATCTATACCTACTTGTATATGTATACCAATTTGAATCTATCTTGTAAGTCACGCAGCGGAAAAGAGATAGGTTTAAAAAAAATAATATTATCTTGGACCTTTTTGTATACACGAATATGAGGAGGGATTTGTTTTCATACCTTTGAAGATCTCTCATTCGTTTCTTTTCAATCCTTCACCATTAAGCCTTCCGAGCTATGTCCCACAATCTAGCAACTGTGTGTGTGGGCATGTCATGGTTTCCGGGAGTACTTGAATGGAGGCTATCGAGATGGAGAAGACAACACCTTGTCTCCTATGTTGAGTTTGGCCAAGCTTGAACCAAAGAAAAAAAAATTTGTTTTCTTTTTCTTCTCCTAGCCGCACCTCTGTGTGTGTGTGTGTGTGTGTGTGTGTGTGTGTGTGTGTGATAGGTACCACTAGGACTTGAACCTTTGACATTTTTAAAGTAAATAAAAATAATCTCTCATTATTTTATTCCTTTTCTCTTGGCAAGGTTCGAACCTGAAACTTCCAATTAACAATTAATAATTCTTAACTATTAATTTGACAATTAAATAATAATATTATTTAATTATATTTAATTAATCAATTAATTAATTAATCATATCATTTAATTAATTCCCAAAATAATTCAAATTACTTTCGTAACATAATTAATTGGACTATCCAATTCACCGTGAGCCTTGTTATTGTTAGATCGATAAATGTTGATATTTGAGACCTCTAATTCCTATATTTTATGTTATTTTCTTGAGTATAATTGAATATAATAGAATATTTTAACATGTTTGTTTAGATTGTGTAGAAGTTAGCTCTTGTGTTGAGTTTGAAGATAAAATGGTGATTTTTAGTGAAGTTTGGAGAAATGCCTCTGCAGCACATCCAACTTGTAAAGACCATATCTCCCTCCTTAGATCGAACTAGGTTGAGATCTATATGTTTTCGGAAAGCCTCCGAAGTCTAGTTTCCAGAGCACTTAACGGTTCATTAATCCGATTTTTCTAGAATAAGTTATGGTGGTTTTAGTAACTAAAGTTCAGAGATGAAAACTCTTACGCGGGTCCTGACAGGGAACAATTCCGAATTTGAAAAGATGAAGAGAAAACTTCCCAAATCAAATCTTAATGACTCTAAAAGATCAAGACATGTTTGGGAAACTTCCTAAACTCAAATCAGGAGTCAATAATCAAAAGAGTAAATCCAAGTTAGGAAATAAATCTTATTCCTTAATTCCTTCCACTTTCCTACTTGGTGGATTTCCTAAACCAGAGAAGAATTGGGAGTTCACAAGAAGAATTTGAGTGATTTGCCTTATAGCCTTGCCAACCCTAGTTGGTTTAAAATTTGTTGTGAATCATCTTATAGGATTTTTTTTATCTTAAATAGTTTTTCTTGAAGTGGAAGTTTGATTTCTTCTTAATTAGTGACTTGGTAAGATCTAATTTGCTTTGAATGGTATGATGATTGGTAAGATTTACAGTCAAACTATTGGTTTTTGAAACCCATTACCATCAAGGTTTCTAACTTTTGACCTGATTCTACTATGGTCTTTGCTGATTTGAAAGTACTGGACCTGAAAAACACTTGTAGTTGTTGTGATGGTAGAAAGGATGGATACAAGTTGAACGTGTTTTTACCTGTGGCTGATGTTGTATATGAGGCTGACCAAGGGTCAGCTGTGTTGTTGGTTTACAGGCAATTCCACTGCTCTTATTAACTTGTACGTGCTTTCGAAAAAAAAAAAACTTGTTGTCATTTATTTTATGTTGCTGATTGTTTTTATATAACTATATTTTGTTTGTCAAACACATGAAATTGATGATCTTGTGATTTGTTGTCACCACCATTTATTTTGAATGTTCAATCTTGAACCTCTTGGTTTCTAGCGATCATCTTGCCCCCCTTAAATTAGTGAACTTTTTTATTTGGTTTCTTTGACATAAATTTGTGATGGCGTTTTCTTAGTTAGCCTTTCTATAATCATGTCTTTCACATTCATTTTAAATTTATACCTCAGTTACAGTCATTTTTTTGCGTAACTTAGTTAAATATAATTACATTTTCATTCATAGAAGTCTTGCAATTCAAGCTTCTTGATGGTGTGTTTTCATCTTTTTATGGCATTACACCATAGTGATTGTTGAACCTTATTTTGTGCAGGTTATGTTGAATTTGAAGATTCTGAAGACTAAGCATGTTGTTGGGACCTTGACAGAAAAAAAAAAAAAAAAAAAAAAAAAATTGACAATGCGGGATAATGGTTAATTATTAAAATTATTACTTTAAATTTTAAATTGAAATTGAGAGGAAATATTGACAATGTGGGAAAATATTTTTATATTAACTATTGACAATGTTAGATTTTTAAAATTAATTTTCTAGACTTTTATTATTAATTGTGTAAATATTTATTCATTAATTGATTCTTTTTTTTTTTTTTTTTTTTGAGATAAAAAGATTCATTAAGGAAATTCAAACTACAAAATACTCTGCCAATCAACTATAGCAAGGGAAACAACAGAGGGTTAACCTCTTTTAGCTACCCAAAACCTTTAGGAAGAGCAATCTTCGCAATACTTTGCGCAACATTATAAGTAGACCTATAAGGCAAATAAATAAAAAGGAAACCCAAACCCACACACTCAAGGAGATAGATGATGGCAATCCACACACTTAAGGAAACCAAGGGATTTCTTTCTAAAATCATATTAATGACTAATATGGCGTCACTTCGCTTCAGCAACATCCGGTGATAACATTGTTAACATAAGCCAAATTAGTAGGTGGAAATTATTGATAATACATATTTTGTTAACAATTTGGGGAAAATCAAAACTTTTAAATTTGATAATGAGTAAATTACTAATATGTATTTACGTTTTACAAATTAATTATTGATATATATATATATATTATTAAATATTTACTAAATTTACTATTAATTCATTAAACATACTATTTGCAATAGGATTAAAAGTCAAGTATTTTTATGAATTTTAATAAAAAAAAATCATATAAGAAACGAACTTGATTCCTTATGATGGAGGGAGAAATTTAATTTCTGATTTGTGTGTGAGACTCATATAATTTGATTCCCATAATGAAGATGACTTTCTCGAGGATGATGCAGATGATGCAAATTATAATGACCAGAACCTCAGGGGTGATCCAGATGCGAGGGCAGATAATCAGAACCACACCATGGTTGAGATGATGCAGAGGATGAGTTCGCAGCTGAAAGCCAACACCTAGTTCCTTCAGATTATGAACCAACAGATGAACTCTAACCACCAGGCCTATATGGGTGAATTCTCGAACATTAATTAGAGGTTGGGTGCTTTTCAATAGGGTTTGGTCAGCCATGGTGTCGATATTCTATTCGTGTTCCAACGGGAAAATAAGCGACGTTTTAGAGAGCTAGAGGGTAGTTCACAACAAGCCCTACCGAACCCCAATCTTCCACATCAGGGCCTATAGTTAATGTTCGGCCGCACTTGCTTTGTTTTCTTTTATTTGCTTATGTTAGACTTTTATCTTTGAATTGCTTTTGCTTGTTAAATATTGCTACTTTAAGTACTATTTTATTGCTTTATGAACTTATTGTTTATTTTGGATTACTATTTTGATTTAACTTTTATTTTTTCTTTATAATTTTTCTCTTCTTTTCGTTTTTGTATAGTTTAAGAATGTGTATGATCTTTGTGAATAGTTTTAGTGTTTTTGGTTGTGCATTTGGCCTCCCTCCCGCTTCTAAGCTAATTTTGTCCAATCCACTTTTGTGCAAACATTAGGGACAATGTTCAGTTTAGGTTTGGGGGTGCGGCCATTCGTTGACCATTTTTGCATAATTGTTTTGTTTTGTTTTTTTGTTTTCATTGTGTGTTAGTTGAATCAAAGTTCTGTCCGTTTTTTTGCTTCGAGCCAAATTTTGGAGCATTAGTGTGCTTAATGAGATGCTTTTGGGTTGTGCCTTTTGAGGCAATTTTTGCATGTGTTGAATCCCTGAGTCTAGACAAAGGTTGCTCAGTCCATACTTTGGACATTAAAGAATGTTGTTTTAAGAGCACCACCATAGTTTCGTCTTTGTTTGCTTGCGTAGCTTGTGCCTATAGAGATGACGTAGGCTATGTGTGTTAAGTCACTACAAATGTCCCAAACACGTCCTTTACCTTGTGTGTGCGCTTAAATGTCCTATATATGTTGACCTACACACTAAGCCCTATCACTATATCCACCTATATCATATACATCACCATATCTTACATAAACACTAGACCACCCCATTTGCTACGATTATGGCTTCTTATAATTTTGTAGCTCAAGAAAAATCAAAATTGTATAAATAGTGTGTACTTAGGCTAGATGAGTAATTTGTGCAAGAATGAGGCTCAAAATATATGAAAAAAATAAATAGCACAAAAATCCTTTTAATCTTTAAAAGTGTAAAAGTTGCCAAAATGTAAAGCAACTTAAAATTTAGAACAAAATGATTAATCGAACAATTCGTGCCTACACGCTATTATTATGAAGAGCATGCCAAATAAAAGTTTAAGCATAATCAGTAGTTAACTCATAATTCCATACCCATCTACAAGCTAGTCTCATGCTTCCTCAACATTGTCAACCGAACAAGTTTAACGTTAAGATGAACGTTAAACTTGTTCAAATTCATGAAGATTTACGTTGACTTGTTCACTGAACAAGTTTAACATTGATGAACGTTAAATTCGTTCAACTTTCGTTGAACTTGTTCATCAAGGTTTACGTTGACTTGTTCACCGAATAAGTTTAACGTAGAGAGGAACGTTAAACTTGTTCAACCTTCCTTGAACTCGTTCTTGAAATTCAAATTTTCAAAAATTTTATTTTATTTTTTATTAAACAATTTTTAATTTTCATATATTTCATTAATTTTTTTATAAAAAATAATTTTTACGAAGATTTACGTTGATTTGTTCACCGAACAAGTTTAACGTTAGGATGAACGTTAAACTCGTTCAACCTACGTTGAACTTGTTCATGAAGAATTTTCATAAATTTCATTAATTTTTTTATAAAAAATAATTTTTATGAAGAATTATGTGATTTGTTCACCGAACAAGTTTAACGTTAAGATGAACATTAAACTCATTCAATTTACCCTGAATTTGTTCATGAACGAAATTTACGTTGACTTGTTCACCGAACAAGTTTAACGTTAGGATGAACGTTAAACTCATTCAACTTACGTTAAACTTGTTCATGAAGATTTAAGTTAACTTATTCACTAAACCAATTTAACGTTCAGATGAAGGTTAAACTTGTTCAACCTACATTGAACTCGTTCTTAAATTTAAAATTTTAAAATTTTTATTTTATTTTATTTATTTGAAATAATAAATAAAATATTTTTCATATGTTGAAAATTATTTTTAATATGAAATATCATTTTTTTTTATAAATTATTATGTAATTATTATGTAATATAATATACTTATATTATTAATATATAGATAATATTAAACTTGCAACAACCGGTTTCAACCGGTTGCTTTTTTAGACTATCAAACACTAACTAATATTTTATTATTTATTTTGTTAGCTTTTTCAAGTGTTGTATGGTACAACACATATATGCTATGTGTACATAGCCAAGGCCCATATATGGTAGAGAAACTTTAATTCTTCCTTCCACCAAAACTGAACCAAACTCAATAGTGGAAAAATGTTAATTAAACTAAAAATTACTCTTTGGGTCTTTACGGGTGTTTCTCTCTCTGGGAGTTTCTCTCTCTTTGTAGAAAACAAATATAAAAGTAGATCTCCGTTAGGTAGGTTTCTCCAGTGTGTGGAGAAGGTCCAAAACCTTGCTTCCAATGGTTTTTCTTCTCTTTTTCTGGTGGGATTATGTTGAGGACTATTTGGTTGCTGTGGGTTTTATGGTCTATCTGGTGGCTAGTTTGAGTAGGACGAAGGCGGTGAAGAATGGAAGCAGAGGAACTTGCGAAAATGTGTACAGCTTTCTCGATTGAAGGAGGTGCCCCAACTCTAAATATTAGGGGAGAGTCATATAGAGAGAGTGCCATGGAGGTTTCTCACTGCTTGATTGGGAAGATTCTCTCAAGAAAAAGAGTTAATCGTGAAGCCTTTAAAATGGTGATGACCAAAATCTAGAATATCATGGGAGATCTGGAAATTGAAACAGTTGGAGAAAACACCTTCCTTTTTCACTTTGACCGAATGGAGGATAGATCTTTGGTATGGACAAGAGGTCCCTGGCATTTTAATAATTGTCTTTTGATTTTGGAGAAACCGACGAGACCAGGAGAAATTTCAAAAATGCAGTTCAAACGAGCGGAATTTTGGGTGCAGATTTTTAACATCCCCTTGATGTGTATGAATATGAGAATGGCTAGATTGATTGTGGAGATGATTGGGGAGGTGGTGGAGACACTAGTGGAAAATAGAGAGTGTTAGGGGAAATTCATAAGGGTTAAAGTGGCCATTGATGTTTCTAAGCCACTATTAAAGGGGGTAATTTTGAATTTGGAGGAATTTGAAACCTCTATTGGGGCTCCAATAAGGTACAAACGACTCCCTGAGTTTTGCTATGCATATGGAAGAATTGGGCACTCTTTGAGAGACTATGAAGAGGAGGACATCAAGGCTAAAGCAATGGAAGGGAGAGAGGCATAGAGTTTGGATCCTAGCTAAAGGCAACCCCTCCGATTAAATCGAGAGATCAAAAACAAAGAGATCCTAGAGAATTTAGGGGCTTTTTTGAATCCAGATCTGATGATGAGTAGGAATATGAGGGCAATCAGATGGGAATGGCACAAAAGTAAGTTCAACTAGGGGGAGTGGGTCCACCAATGAGGCCTGATTCAAATTTTTCAAAAAGGGCAGATATGACGATGGCAATGGCTTCTGGTTCCAAAGCTAGGGTGGACCCTACAGTGGCCCTTGATAGAGATGGTACTAGAGGAAGAAAGCAGAATGTAATGGAAGATTTTGGGCTTACAGTGACACAGCAGGAAGGGGTGATGTTGGTTGCTGAGATGGAAGGCATTGAGGAGGTGGCAGAGGTTGAGGTGGAAGATGAGGTGGAAATGAGCTTAACAAAGGACAACAAGGTAATTCTACACAATCAACAGGAAATCTTGGGCAAAAATGAGTGTGATAATAATGATAAGGATACAAACCCGGGTAAGTCAAGTGCCCAAAAATGGAGAAGAGCGGCTCGATAGGCTCTAACACTAAAAGGCCTGGTGGGCCTCTCCAGCCCAATCAAAAAGGTTCTGTTGGCCCAACAATTGGCAAGAAATAGGGGTGGAAGCTCTCTAAAGCAAAAGTCACCTAGTAAAAATGATAAAGTGATGACTCCACGAAAGACTGAAGTTGGGGAAACAAAATCTGAGCCCTCAAGTTATAAGAGGAAGCTAATCCTTTCATCATAAGAAGTTAGGGAAGGGAAAAAAAAGAAGGAATGAAACTGGTGAGGTTGTACTCATTGAATTGGCGGAGCCTGGGAGCCAGGTCCACCTAACACAATGAAAATCCTATATTGGAATGTATAGGGGATGGGGAACCCTCATACGTTAGTGGCGCTGAAGAGGATTATCTGGAAACATTCCTCTAAATTGGTTTTTCTTTACGAAAAAAAAAAAGGGTGCGAACATGGCTAAGGTCAATTTAGGTTTTGATAGTGTTGCTGTTGTGGATTGCATTAGTAAGAGCGGGGGCTTGGTGCTTCTTTGGAATAAAGATTTTGATGTTTCTCTGCTTTCCTTCTCCAAGGGCCATATTGACGTGTGGGTTGAAAGAGAAGATGAACTAACTTGGAGGTTCACTGGCTTTTATGGCAACCCTAACCATAGTGATAGGAGGGATTCTTGGGAGCTTCTGTGAAGACTTATACGGATGGACGAGTCGCCTTGAGCATGTGGGGGCGATTTTAATGAGATTCTTAGTGTAGAAGATAAATTGGGAGGGTTTGTGAAATCGAGGCTGGATTTACGCAATTTTAGGAGGGTGGTTGATGACTGTGACCTGATAGACCTTGAGTTTTCGAGTCCTAAGATGACATGGAATAATAGGAGAGATGGAGAGGCTAATGTTCAAGAGAGATTGGGTAGAATTCTATCAAATTGTGATTGGATTGATTTGTTCCCAAGGGCTACGGTGTAAAATCTTGGTTTCAATTCCTTTGACCACTGGCTTATGTTATTGGTCTTTGAGGAAGGTTTTTGGGGCGACAGTGTGTATGGGGAAAGAGGCTTCAAGTTTGAACCATTCTGGCTGAAAGAAGGGATATGTGCTTCTATGGTTAAGGAGGCTTGGAGTTCTAAGGGGTGGCTAGTTCAATGGTTGACCTTAAAAGGAAGTTGGAAGCTTGTGTTTTACGTCTGCAAGGTTGAAGCATGAGTAAATTTGGTTCCCTTAGAAAGAGTATTTATTTCCTTCAAAAAGAGATCGAAGACCTACTGGTCCAAGCTCAAATCAAAGGGACAATGAATCAAATTAGAGAAAAAGAAAAAGAAAAAGTGCTGGAAGGGCTTCTGGAGAGGGAAGAAATATACTGGAGACAGAGATCTCGAGCAGAGTGGATGGCATTGGGAGACCGTAATTCAAAATTCTTTCATGCTAAAGCCTCGGCACGAAAGAAAAAGAACACCATTGTCAAATTAGATGACGATAGCAGGAGAACTCATCTTTCGATTGAAGGTATCACTAATACTGTTAGCCTCTACTTTTCTTCGTTGTTCTGCTCTGTCAATCCCTCAATAGAGGATATTGAAATGGCAACTAAGGGGATTGTTAGTAGGGTGAACCAACAAATGAAGGCACTGCTAGATGAACCGTTTTCTTGTGAGGATATTAAGTGTGTAGTTTTTGATATGGGACCGAAAAAAGCACCTGGCCCGGATGGGTTCCATACAGTTTTTTTCCAAAAGTTTTGGAACACTGTGGGGTCGGATGTGTCATATAATTGTCTTAAAGTTCTCAATAGGGAGAAGTCTATTAGGAACTTTAATGATACTAATGTGGTCTTGATCCCAAAAAAGAGGAATCCCTATAGCTTGAAGGATTTCAGACTAGTGAGTTTGTGCAGTTTGGCATATAAGATTGTCACAAAGACTCTTGCCAATAGACTTAAGTTGGTGCTCCAAGATATCATTGATCCTTGCCAAAGTGCTTTTGTCCCAGGTAGGTTGATTTTTGATAATGTCATTTCCTCCTTTCAGTTTCTTCATTCTATTACTCAAAGAAAGAGTGGGAAAATTGGGTGGGTTACGGTTAAACTTGACTTGAGCAAAGCTTATGATAGGGTAGAGTGGTTGTTCTTGGCGACAGTAATGAAGAAACTTGGCTTTTCTAAAAAGAGTGTCGATGGTCAGTAAGTGCATTTCCACTTCCAGTATGAATTTTGTTATTAATGGCTAGGTGAGGGGGAAAATTAAACCTTCCAGAGGGCTCTGTCATGGCTGTACCCTCTCTCCCTACCTCTTTCTTTTTTATGCAGAAATCTTTTCATATCTTCTAAAGAGGGCAGAACGAGATGGATTAGGGTTGGGGATCAAAATCTGCAAGGGCAATCCATTTATTAGTCATCTTCTGTTCGCGGATGGCAGCCTTCTCTTCTGCGAAGCCTCTAAGGAAAGTGGTATAGAGATTAGGAAAATCCTGGGTATTTATGAGAAAGCATCGGGCCAACAAATAAACCTTCAAAAATCTGGGATTACATTCAGCCCCAAACTTGCTACCTCAATCAAGAAGGATGTCCAATCTCTTTTTGGGCTAGAAAATGCACAAACCCATGATAGATACCTTGGTCTTCCGTCTTTGGTGGGTAGTGTAAGGACCTCTATTTTGTGATTGGCTTATTTCATGACATACCACATTGGGGATGATTGTGTTGTGGGTAGCTTAGGTCATCTTGATGATTATCAAGGCAAGCTTCCAAGCATCCCGGTGACTTCAAGATCAAGAGCTTCAAAAGGTATATCACTTGACTTGATTCTTGAAGAGATTAGGTGCACACACACACTTGCATGCATCTTTATCTATATTGCATTTGTTACCATGCATATGTGTTTCATTGATTTGTACATCTATGTCTTTTAGCACACACTCACTTTCATTGCATTTATATGATTGCATTTGTGGTTCTCGTAATTGTGTGCTTATATGCTTTATCATCACACTTATGCATTTTCATATATTGCATATCTTTTGTGTGTCACATGCTTGGTGATTTTTCATGATGTTATCCTTTCCCATGCATGTTATTTATTCACAACCACACTTGCACTTCATGTTAGTCTTAAGTGTGGTGTAATTCGTTTCCTTTTGTGTGATCGGAAACGTCCGCGCTTGCACGATGGTGTGCATGTCTTAGCGCGATGGTTGACCACTTGAGAAGGACTCATTCTTCTCTTGGATAAGTGTTAGATTTGGTTTGGTTGATTGGAGTAAAGTGTCTAGGTTCAAAATATTGGATTTCAATGATTTAAATGTTTTTCAAAACTGACCTTTGTATGGTCTTGTGACCATAACTTTTTACACAAAGTTTTAAATTGAGTTTTGTAAAATTCTGGACAAACTAGACACTCATACCTTTCCAACGATATATTATTCATAATATTTCATGACCGTTTGGATTGGTTTTGAAATCTCCAAAGTGACCACCAAAACAGGGCAACTCTGTTGTTGTCCGTTTCTGACCTTTGGTCACTCCATTGACCATAACTTTTTCTACAGACATTTAAATGTCATTCCATAAATTGGAGTAGAAAGTATACTTCCATACCTTTCCAACGATATATTATACGAAAGGTTTCGATGTCGTTTGGTCATGTTTCGGAGCGCTCGAATCTCGAGCTGTTGCACTGTCGCGCCTATGCGCTGGTGTTCTTGCGCTGGTGACCAGCGCTACTCGACCAGCGCTTTTGGTCCAGAGATTTGACGCTGGTCGTGCGCCTGTGGCGTGCGCTGGTGACCAGCGCAATGTGTCCGCTGGTGACGTGCGCGGGTGACCAGCGCAACCTCACCAGCGCTAATGACGGGATCTGAACGTTTTTTTCCAAAACGACGTCATTTCTTCTAGGGGTCCTATATAAGTATCATCTTCTTCCTAGCTTGTCTTTGTGAGCTCAAAATCAGAACTTAGAGTGAGAAACTCAAACCCTAGAGAGAGAAGCTCCCAAGAACTCACCTTTACTCAACCAAACCACTTCCCATGTGCATCTAGCTTCTTCCTAACATCATTCAAGCATGGGATTTCTTGTTTTCTTTGACTAGGTAACTTCTACATGTCCTTGAACTTCATATTTCATTCTTATGACATGTTTGCCTAGGTTTAGCATTTATTTGTTAATTAAATGCATGTCTCATTTGCTTATTGTTATTTCTAGCATGATTGAGACTTTGATTGTTGGTTGAGATGAGTTGGTTGTGATAGCTAGGATTGTTTTGTGATTGATAACATCTAGCTAAGTATGTATGCTTTACATTTAGGCATTCTTGATTAGGACTCATTGATTGCATTAGTTAATTGCATTTATTGTCCTTGCCATATTCATTGACAACATGTGTTGATTGGCTTTTAATTGACAATTCCTTGATTGCACTTGTTAATTGCATTTATTGTCATTGCCATGTTTTTTGACAACTTGTGTTGAGTTGGCCTTGTTTGTTGACAATTAGATTGCTAGAATCACTTTGCATCTAATTGAGTCCTCATGCATGAGCATGTAGGCATTGTTGATAACTAGAGTGTTGATTTGCATTATAACATCTAGTTAAGCATTTAGTGTAGCCTAGCATTATTTGCATTTAGAATATTATCATATTCACATAGGTTGTTGATCTCTTCATTGAGAGTTAAGTCTTGTGACTACCGGTGTGTAGTGCTCAAGCACCCTTGGTCTAGGTTTGCTATAAAAGGCCTGCGGGTAGTAGTGGTGGATTAGTAACCGAGAATGGTGTGACTAGAGGTCAACCTAGGGTTGTAATCATCATTACATATAGTGGATTCGAGGACCGTGTGTGGCGCACATATCAGCCCGTGGTTTTTTCCTGTGAGGGTTTCCACGTAAATATCAAGTGTTATTTAAATTCCGCACATATTACACTTGATTATTGTTTGTTAATTTGGGTTTATTTTTGAATATTGACTAATCCGAAATTTTGGTAACTAATCGGATTAACAACCCATTCACCCCCCCCTCTAGGTTGTTTAGACACACGTATATAAATATTTTCAAGGAATAAGAAAAGAGCTTTCAATGAGATTCATGAGAAAGTGTAGAGTAAGCTTAGAGGGTGGAAAACGAAATTTTTTTCAGTAGGTGGGAAGGAAATCCTTATCAAAGCAAAGGCCTAAGCTGTCCCCACTTATCTTATAAGCATTTTTCAGCTTCTAGCATCTCTTTGTAAGGAGCTAAACTCCATGACTCTTGGCTTTTGGTGGGGGACTAAGGATGGGAAGAAGAAGATCAGTTGGGTGAGCCGCAAGAAAGTCAATCTTCCTAAATCGATGGGGGGAATGGGGTTTAAAGATCTGTCGGCTTTTAATCAAGCTTTGCTAGCTAAGCAAGCATGGAGATTAGTGGTTAACCCAAACTCCCTTGCGTTCAAGGTTTTGAAGGCAAAATATTTCAAGAATTGTAATTTCCTGGAGGCGGTTGTGAAGCTAAGTTGTTCTGTTGTCTAGAGGAGTATTCTGTGGGGGAAGGAATTGCTTCTGAAGGGTTTCGGGTGGAATGTGGGGAATGGGGCCAATATCTTGGCATTCGGGGATCCTTGGCTCCCACGCCTCTACTCCTTTCGTCCCGTTACTCATTGCTCAAGAAGGGATATCAGGGTGGCAAATTTTATTGATAAACAAGGGTATTGCTGGGATTTGGGCAAATTGCGAGAGTCCTTTTTGGCCATTGATATTGATTTGATCTTGTCTATTCCGGTTAGCCTTCGGGATAAAAAGGACTTTTTGCTATGGCATTTTGACAAAAAAAAAAAAAAAAAAAGAATTTATAGTGTCAAAAGTGGGTACAAGCTGGCTGTCAAATCCAAGTGGAAGAACTCGTGCTCAAGCTCTTTTTACAAGGTGGACTGGTGGAAATTAGTGTGGAATCTGAATATACCGCCAAAGATTAAAGTTTTTCTTTAGAAAGCTAGCAACAATGCAATCCCTTCCTTTGAGAACTTACATCGCAGGAAACTTCCGCTGAACCAATGCTGTGGTTGTTGTAAGGAAGAAGTTGAATCATCTGTTTATGCTTGTTTTGGTATAGAGGGGTGGAAGAAGTTTGGGATCTCACTGAGTTTGGGGCCCTGTTGGGAAATTTGATGGGGCTTTGATGCCTCGATATTCTGTGCGGAATGACATTAAAAGTCAACAGGGATGCTCTGGCTCGATTTGCTTTGGTGTTGTGGGGAATATGGTCTAACAGGAATCAGTTGGTGCACAGTAAACCAAAGAGATGCCCAAGTAAGCTCATTTCTTAGGTGACTGATTCGTTGGCGAAATTTCAAGGGACACGGGAAGCCCTCTTTTCTGCTCCTCCTCCTTCTGGTTCTGCCTTAAGCTCTGTTGGATGGTGCCCCCCTCCTACTGGTGGCCTGAAACTCAATACAGATGCAGTGGTTTTTCCAGGTGGGTCCTCTTTTGGTATTGGGGTTGTGATCAGGGATTTTGATGGTCAGGTAGTGTTGGCTTTATCGAAGCGGCTTCATGGCAGCTTTTCTATCGAAGTTTGTGAAGCTTTAGCTCTTCAGGAAGGTTTGTGCTTGGCAAAGCAGCATGGATTTACAGTTGGTTGGGCTAAAGTGGATGCTACAAATGTTGTTTCTGGCGTTTCATCTTTTAGGTCCTGCAAGAGTGTCACTTGCTTTGTCTTCGATGATATTTCGGGCCTATGTAAGGATGTCGAGGTTTTTAGTTGCAAGGCCATTTCCAGAGGTGGGAATGATCTTGCACATCATCTCACTTTTTTAGCTGTCTCTTCTCATAGAGACCATTTGTGGCAAGGGTCTTGCCCTCGGTTTCTATTGGCTGGCTGTTTGGACCAGCTTGTTGTTTATTTCAAAAAAAAAAAAAATGTTAATTAAACTAGACACACGTAGTCATGCACGAATCAATAGTAATATATATAGGGGTAAATTCATAAAGAGCCAAAAAAATTATTCGTTTATTGTTTTTAACCACCAATTTATATTTTATTGCTTTTATCACTTTTGACCACTTTTAGATAAAATTACCAGTAAATTTTACTTCACCTGACATGTAACTTGGTTACATGCCATTTAATTTCAAGTTACATGCTAGTTGATTTTTTAAGTTACATATCAGTTAAATTTTAAATTATATGACAATTGATTTTCAAATTATATGTCAATGATTTTCAAGTTACATACCAGTTGATTTCTAAATTATAAGGTGGGGAAGTGAAGACAAAATGGAAGATAATCTTGTATGTTCAAGGCTAAATGTGATAAGTATAATAAAATATAAATTTATGTATAAAAACAATAAATCAAGATTATTTCATACAATTTCATATATATATACACGTCATATATATATATATATGTACACGAATGACGTTGTACGTCTAGTTAGGCTGAGCCTAAATCAACAATCTCCAAGGTGATAATTTCCTGATTGTGAAAAGTGGTGGACAAAATTAGACAAATCATTAAATAATGGGGAACTTGCTACATCATTTAACTCATCAACATTTGCTCTTTTTTTTTTATAGCTCTTCTTCTCATCAATTGCATATACATATATGTATATCAGTATATATAGTCTTCTATTAGTCTACTTGACAATGACTCCTTTATGAGTTATGACCAAAACAAAAAGCAAGTCACGTTCCCTCTAAATGGATTCAATACACTATACACATATTTTCCCTCACCCCATCCAACCAATTATAACTAAATATTACGGAGTTCACTTTTGCTCATCTCCTTAAAGGGTTTAGCATTACCTCCCTTTAAAAAACATGACATGTGTTTATGGAAGGGTAATTTATCGAAACCCTATTATCTTTTTAGACAATTTTACCCCATAATGGACACATGTCATAGTTTTAGAAGGGGGAGAAAAATGGACTCAATATTATGAGCCATGCTCCATTTGTCTTCAATAAAACAATTGCCATGTGACAAGTTTTCAACTCAAGAATGTTCATGTTGGTGTGTTGTGCTGTGCGCTTTTTTTTTTTTTTTTTGAAAAGAAATAAATAGCGGGCAGCAGGCTACCCAACCAAATAAGGGAAAGGAGAACTAAGGCAAACATCTTGCCACAATAACTCCTCCAAAGAGGACAAGGACAAGGACAAGGACAAGGCCAAGGAAGCAAGGTTATGGGCCACTCAATTCCCATTTCTGGAAATAGATTGACATTTCTGAACCTCCGCCACTTTTAACAAGGCCTTAGTATCATCAACAACGAATTCAGACTCACCCAAAATAGCACCATCATTGGAGACCATAGAGACCACAATGCAAGCATCTAGCTCCACACAAGAGATTTTTAGTTGCAATTTTTACGCAAGGAGCAAACCCTCCCACAGAGCCACCACTTCACCAGCTTCGGGGGAGAACTAGTCAAGTAAAGGCTTAGAAATGGTAGCCACAACCCAGCCCTTATCATCCCTAATAATAGCCCTAATACCGTAGACAAAAAGACCATTTTTCATGCTAACATCAGTATTCAATTTGAGAGAGCTAACCTGGGGAGGGGACCACACAATCGGGGAAGGAGGAATCAGGGGGGAAGCCTGAATAGCTTTGTTAGCACCTTGAAACTCTTTAAGGAAAGAACTAACCCCATTCACTAGCATACTTACGGGCTGCCCAACACCATTATGCATAACATCATTTCTGCCCATCCAAAGACCTCAAAGAACCATGCACACATCCTCCAAAACTGTAGATTTTAGAGACACTGCCAAGCCTCTGATAACATCCCCACAACCCAACCCTTTAAACCGAGAAATCCACCCCCAGAAAGGAGTTGAAGCCCAGACCTCCTTCGACTTTACACACCACCACAACGCATGGTCAACGGATTCCACACCCAATCTACATCTAGGACATCAAGTATCTTTCACCACCTTTCTAAGACACAGATTGGCTAAAGACTGAAGGGCATTATTACACATTCTCCAAATGAAAATTTTGACCTTATGAGGGATCTTAAGATTCCATAACTTAGACCACCATTTATGGTTTGAAGAAGAATTTGAACACGCCTTAACAACCTTCTCCTACATAGCAACTCTATAACCATTGTATGTCCCTTTTTTTTTTTTTTTTTTTTTTTTTATCAAAATGCCATAGAATCTTGTCCTCTGGTCTTTCCAACCCCTGTAGTATCTTAAGGATCTCAACTTTGTCTTTCTCAAGGAAAGAATGCTAAAGCTTCCTCACATCCCAACCCCCTCTATCCATATGTAAAAAATCTGCAACAGAAATATTAATATCACCACTTCTAGTGACAGGTTTGAAGGAGGTTAGGCGAGAAATCCAAGGATCGGTAAAGGCTTTAATATTTTTCTCATTCTCGACTCTCCAACGGATTCCTTTCTTAAGAAGTGTAAGGACCTCTATTTTGTGATTGGCTTATTTCATGACATACCACATTGGGGATGATTGTGTTGTGGGTAGCTTAGGTCATCTTGATGATTATCAAGGCAAGCTTCCAAGCATCCCGGTGACTTCAAGATCAAGAGCTTCAAAAGGTATATCACTTGACCTTGATTCTTGAAGAGATTAGGAGCACACACACACTTGCATGCATCTTTACCTATCTTGCATTTGTTACCTTGCTTGTGTGTTTCATTGATTTTGTGCATCTATGTCATTTAGCACACACATACACCTTTCATTGCATTTATATGATTGCATTTGTGTTTTTATTTAGTTATGTGCTTAACCTTTTTTTGAAGAGATTTAGTTGCACACACACACACACATTTCATGATCTTATGTTCTATATACCTTGTTGTGTGTTTTATGTTGTTGCATATTCGTTTTCATGCTTGATCACTCTATCATTGTGCATTTATTCTTTGGCATGTTTTTTGGCCTTGAGAGTTGCTTGAAGGTTTTTCTAGAGGTAAATTTTTACCTCAAACCGCTCCTGGACCACTGTGATTTTCTTCCCAGCGCTAGGAAAGCGTTTTTCGGACAGAGAAAACCGCTCCCGAACCGCTTCCGGACCGCTGCCATTTTTCCGCAGCGTTTTGGCTTGACAGGGAAAACAGCTGCCGGACAGCTGTCGGACCGCTGCCGGACAGCTGCCTGACCGCTGCCGGACAGCTGCCTGATTTCGCAAGTGTTTGGGCGAACAGTTGCCGGACAGCTGCCGGACCGCTGCCGGACAGCTGCGGCTTTGGCAGCGGTCGTGCGTGACTTTTCGTTTTCCAAAGGCCAAAACGACATCATTTCATCTAGGGGTCCTATATAAGTATCATCCTCTTCCTAGCTCGTTTTTGTGAGCTCAAAATCAGAACTTAGAGTGAGAAACTCAAACCCTAGAGAGAGAAGCTCCCAAGAACTCACCTTTACTCAACCAAACCACTTCCCATGTGCATCTAGCTTCTTCCTAGCATCATCCAAGCATGGTTTTTGTTGATTTCTTTGACTAGGTAATCTCTACATGTTCTACATCTCTTTGTTTCATATATATGACATGTTTTGCCTAGGATTAGCATTTAGTGGTTAATTAAATGCATGACTCTTTACTTAATGTTGTTTATAACATGTTTGAGTCTTTGATTTTGGTTGAGATGAGTTGTTTGTTGATAGCTAGCATTTAGGACTATTTTGCCCTCTAGCTAAGTCTATATGATTTTCATTTAGACATTGATGTGTAGGACTCATTGATTGCATTTGTTTATTGCATTTATAGTCTAGCCATGTTCATTGACAACATGTGTTGATTGGCATTTTGATTGACAATTCCTTGATTGCACTTGTTAATTGCATTTATTGTCATTGCCATGATTATTGACAACATGTGTTGAATTGGCTTTGTTTGTTGACAATTAGGTTGTAAGAAATCTCTACAACTAATTGACACCTCATGCATGTTCATGTAGGTTTTGTTGATAACTAGGATGTTTATTTGCATTATAACATCTAGTTAAGCATCTTGTGTTTAGTCTAGCACTTGTTGCATTTGTGCATCATTATTGCCATACTCACATAGACTTTTAATTCTCTTCATGAGTCAAAGTCTTGTGGCTTCTAGGTGAAGTTGCACAAGCAAGGAAAGTCTTGTGGCTACCGGTGTGTAGTGCTCAAGCAATTGGTTGAGTGCCACTGTAAAAGGCCTGCTGGGTAGATTAGGAGTTGCTCACGCCAAGAGTAGTGTATCAGGGGATATCACTAGGGATTGAACCAAGAGTGGCGAGTGGTAGTGTCCATAGCCTGAGGTTATCTAGGGTGAGAGTCCGAGAATCACTTGAGGGTGTAAATTCCTTTTCATATAGTGGATTTCGTTGACCGTGTGTGGCGCACATAACAGCCCGTGGTTTTTTCCCCGTGTGGGTTTCCACGTAAAAATCAAGTGTTCTTTTATTTCCGCATTTTATACTTGATTTTATTGTTTGTGTGATTGGGGCTTTATTTGTAATATTGACTAATCCGAAAAATTTGGTAATAACGGATTAACAACCCATTCACCCCCCCTCTAGGTTGTTTAGACACACGCGGGCATATATTTTCAATTGGTATCAGAGCGGGTTCCTAGACATACTTAGGAGATCCTTGCCATATTTGTGTGTCTTGCATTTGTGTGCATTTTGTTCATTGCATTCATTTGCATTCATCTCATTCATTAAACACTATGAGTGGCTTTGAGATGTTAGAGGGTAACTTGACCTCCAAAATGGAGAGGAAGGAAAATGACTCCGATGAGGAGGTGACTCTCATGATTGGGAGATTTAGGAGATTCATGAAATCTCATAAGAAGAGAATGACCTCTAAAGTGAATGAGGAAAAGAAGATGACCCCGTCCAAGAAGGGAGGGGAAGCTATGATCTCTACTTGGAGTAATAGCGAAGTTGAAGTAGTTGAAGGATGTTCCACAAGCTCAATTAAAAGTGAGAATAACTACTTCGCCTTTCCGGTCTCCTACCAAGAAGAAGCTCAAACCGTCACCAAGTGTTTGTCACTTGAAGAATTCAAGAAGGGTGACTTGATGAGTGGAGACCAAAGAGGAGCAAGTTTGAGAGAAGCTAGCATTGATGACATAACCCATGAAAGCACAAGTGGGAGAAGCTTCGATCAAGATAGCTCATGCTCCGAAAACTTGAGTGATAGTGTGGTTGACTATCAAGAATTTATTGACTATCTTCAAAAGTGTTTGAAGAAGAAGAAAGATGAAGTTTTGAGGTTGAGTGAAGATAATCTCCAACTAAGAGCTAAAGTGACTCACTTAGATGAGGAAGTGTCACTTATCCAAGTGAATGAAGTGATGATGGAGAAGGAACTTGAAGAGGCAAGAAATACACTTGCTAAGATGACTTCGGGTTTTGACATGAATGACTCCTTGAAGACGGACGTGATAGATGTGTCCAAATATGAGAAGGAGATTGAAGATTGCCACCTACGGATGAAGGCAATGAAAGATGAGCTTGCCAACAAAGAAAACTCCTTGAGGATTGTCAAGGAAAGAGAGATGAGGTGCCTTGAAGAATTAAAGAAGGCCAAGGTCAAACAACCTCAAGCTCAAGGTAAGAGTATAACTTCATCCAAGCATCTTTCATCTCAAGGAAAGTCCACACAAGCCTTGGCAAATCAACCAAAGCCTAGGCAATCCAAGAAATATGGACATGTCCTTGAGAAGACAACCACCTCCTCCAATAAGCCAACTATCAAGAAAGGAGGTAACCACATGACTCAACCTTTGAGAAAGGTTCATCATGCTCAACCACAGAGGCACCAACATCTAGCTATTGCTCCTAAGAAAAGCCAATTGGTGCATTATCAAAGACAACCTCATCAACATGGCAATGCCTCGATGAGAGCTCAAAGTGATGGTATAAATTCTCTCTTTATACCTACTTGTCATTATTGTGGTATGATTGGTCACATTAGACCAAATTGTTTTAACTACATCAAGTTATGTAGAATTAAGAGCATGAAAGAAAAGAGAATGAATCGTAGGGCTAGTTTGCATGAACCTAGAAATATGTCTATGACCACTAAAAATGAAAAAGTGGAATCTAGGTGGGTTAGAAAGATCAAACCCAAATGCAATTGTACTTACATAGCACCCGTGGATGCTATTGAGTCCAATGGACTTGGTATGTCTAGTGGGACTTGTCCCATGCCCTGATACGGTACAGTTTTGACCCCATATGGGGAGCTCAAGCAAAGAGAGTAAACTTACATGATTTGCCATATGCAAAAAGTTAACGTATTTTATGCTCTTTTATGATTGTTTGAGAATGCTTGGTGAATAACATTGATTAATGCTTTAATAATGTTTTTAATAACACCTTGCACGGTTGCCTAGCATGTACTGCATGATTTCTATTTTTGCTTGAGTGTGCTTATCCATTTGAGGAATGTTCTACTTGTTAGTACATGTGATTGACCTCAAATTATTCTCCATGTTCATGATTCTTTGATATGCATTCTTAAGCTCTCTCTTGAAAAAGGGCTACTGGCAATATGACGTGCAGCCGCCCATTGTAGGAAATGGCTACTTATTTGAAACCGAGTGAAAGCCTTCAAGAGAGTTACATTAGCATGATAAACAGAAATACATGCTTGTTAGGATAAAGGAGAAAATCAGAAAAGTTGAAATGTGTTTGATGATGTGTGTGATGCATTGCTTAATAAAGACCTCAAAATTGTTGATTGATGATGTGTCTTGCAATGTAGAAAAGATGATATATTCTTTGATGTGATTAGTACACTCTGCACACAAATGCTTGGATATATATCTTCTTATCATAACAACAGGGCTCTAATTGGTTTGACTTCATTTGGAAAACCCGTTGATTGTTGCTTTGATTGATTCTTATGCATGAGCTCAATAGTGCTTGTATTACATGCTAAGCAACTTTTTCACACACACACTTTTTCTGTGAATAAAATCTCCTTGAATCTCTCTCAATTACTTGAATTGCATAAAGTTCGTTTATATGATTATGCAAATGCCTTTTGTGCAAATAGCTCTCTTTGCTAAAGCAACCCGATAGAGGGAGCTCCTTTGCCTATCTCATGACAAAAAGGGGGAGAAGTCTTGAGAGATATAGGGGGAGCATTGTATATGCTTTGGGGAGAAGTTTGAGAGAGAGTAACCATTTAGGGGGAGCATTGCACATGCATTGTTTTTGTTTTGCCTTTGAGTGCAAATGCTTTTTATGTTTGTTCACCTCACATGCACTTGTTCTTGGAAAAGTGCTTTCTTGCTATTGTGTGTAGGTATGATGATCTACGAAGAGATTGAAGACCTTGAAGACTTATATTCTTAGGTTTCTCTCTTTGTAACGTAGAATACACTTTTGTTGACCAATAGCTTTATTTTGTGTTTTGTGAGGATTATTTTGTGAGTGGTATTTTGTCATGAAATAGCCAAAGGGGGAGATTGTAAGGACCTCTATTTTGTGATTGGCTTATTTCATGACATACCACATTGGGGATGATTGTGTTGTGGGTAGCTTAGGTCATCTTGATGATTATCAAGGCAAGCTTCCAAGCATCCCGGTGACTTCAAGATCAAGAGCTTCAAAAGGTATATCACTTGACCTTGATTCTTGAAGAGATTAGGAGCACACACACACTTGCATGCATCTTTACCTATCTTGCATTTGTTACCTTGCTTGTGTGTTTCATTGATTTTGTGCATCTATGTCATTTAGCACACACATACACCTTTCATTGCATTTATATGATTGCATTTGTGTTTTTATTTAGTTATGTGCTTAACCTTTTTTTGAAGAGATTTAGTTGCACACACACACACACATTTCATGATCTTATGTTCTATATACCTTGTTGTGTGTTTTGTGTTGTTGCATATTCGTTTTCATGCTTGATCACTCTATCATTGTGCATTTATTCTTTGGCATGTTTTTTGGCCTTGAGAGTTGCTTGAAGGTTTTTCTAGAGGTAAATTTTTACCTCAAACCGCTCCTGGACCGCTGTGATTTTCTTCCCAGCGCTAGGAAAGCGTTTTTCGGACAGAGAAAACCGCTCCCGAACCGCTTCCTGACCGCTGCCATTTTTCCGCAGCGTTTTGGCTTGACAGGGAAAACAGCTGCCGGACAGCTGTCGGACCGCTGCCGGACAGCTGCCTGACCGCTGCCGGACAGCTGCCTGATTTCGCAAGTGTTTGGGCGAACAGTTGCCGGACAGCTGCCGGACCGCTGCCGGACAGCTGCGGCTTTGGCAGCGGTCGTGCGTGACTTTTCGTTTTCCAAAGGCCAAAACGACATCATTTCATCTAGGGGTCCTATATAAGTATCATCCTCTTCCTAGCTCGTTTTTGTGAGCTCAAAATCAGAACTTAGAGTGAGAAACTCAAACCTTAGAGAGAGAAGCTCCCAAGAACTCACCTTTACTCAACCAAACCACTTCCCATGTGCATCTAGCTTCTTCCTAGCATCATCCAAGCATGGTTTTTGTTGATTTCTTTGACTAGGTAATCTCTACATGTTCTACATCTCTTTGTTTCATATATATGACATGTTTTGCCTAGGATTAGCATTTAGTGGTTAATTAAATGCATGACTCTTTACTTAATGTTGTTTATAACATGTTTGAGTCTTTGATTTTGGTTGAGATGAGTTGTTTGTTGATAGCTAGCATTTAGGACTATTTTGCCCTCTAGCTAAGTCTATATGATTTTCATTTAGACATTGATGTGTAGGACTCATTGATTGCATTTGTTTATTGCATTTATAGTCCTAGCCATGTTCATTGACAACATGTGTTGATTGGCATTTTGATTGACAATTCCTTGATTGCACTTGTTAATTGCATTTATTGTCATTGCCATGATTATTGACAGCATGTGTTGAATTGGCTTTGTTTGTTGACAATTAGGTTGTAAGAAATCTCTACAACTAATTGACACCTCATGCATGTTCATGTAGGTTTTGTTGATAACTAGGATGTTTATTTGCATTATAACATCTAGTTAAGCATCTTGTGTTTAGTCTAGCACTTGTTGCATTTGTGCATCATTATTGCCATACTCACATAGACTTTTAATTCTCTTCATGAGTCAAAGTCTTGTGGCTTCTAGGTGAAGTTGCACAAGCAAGGAAAGTCTTGTGGCTACCGGTGTGTAGTGCTCAAGCAATTGGTTGAGTGCCACTGTAAAAGGCCTGCTGGGTAGATTAGGAGTTGCTCATGCCAAGAGTAGTGTATCAGGGGATATCACTAGGGATTGAACCAAGAGTGGCGAGTGGTAGTGTCCATAGCCTGAGGTTATCTAGGGTGAGAGTCCGAGAATCACTTGAGGGTGTAAATTCCTTTTCATATAGTGGATTTCGTTGACCGTGTGTGGCGCACATAACAGCCCGTGGTTTTTTCCCCGTGTGGGTTTCCACGTAAAAATCAAGTGTTCTTTTATTTCCGCATTTTATACTTGATTTTATTGTTTGTGTGATTGGGGCTTTATTTGTAATATTGACTAATCCGAAAATTTTGGTAATAACGGATTAACAACCCATTCACCCCCCCTCTAGGTTGTTTAGACACACGCGAGCATATATTTTCAAGAAGCTTTCTCCCATAGACTATACTCTGCCAAACATGGGAGGCCCCTCGTTTCAACTCAGTAGAAAGAAAATCATCTTCCTTGAAATATTTCGCCTTTAGCAACTTGAAAGCAAAAGACTCAGACCCTAGACCAAGCCTCCGAGCTTGCTTTGCAAGAAGGGCTTGATTAAAAACGGATAAGTCTTTAAATCCCAGACCGTCAATCGCTTTTGGAGCACACGCTATTGCCCAACTAGCCCAACTGATCTTACGTTTACCATCTTTAAATCCCCTCCAGAACTTTGAAGACATAGCCCCAAGCTCCTTACATATGCCGACTAGAAGCTGGAAAATACTTATAGTATATGTAGGCTCAGTTTGGACCACAACCTTAATTAAGACTTCCTTGCCCCCAAGAGAGAAAAGACTACTCTTCTAACCCCTAATCTTCTTCCACACACTTTCCTTGATAGCATTAAACAACTTTTTCTTATTTTTACCAACCAAAGTAGGAAGGCCTAAATACTTATCATGGGTTTGAGCATTACCCACACCAAAAACAGCCTGGATGTCAACTTTAGTCCCTCCATCCACATTAGGACTTAAAGTAATATTGGACTTTGAAGGTTGACCATCTACCCCGACCCCCTCTCGTAGACCTTCAGAATTATATTAATTTCTTCGCAGCTTTCCACCTTAGCTTTACAAAAAAGCACGCTATCATCGATAAAGAAAAAATGGCTGACAAGCAGACTTCCCCTACAACAACGAGAGCCAAGTAATCTCCCATTCTTTTCATAATTCTTAAGAAGGCAAGACAAGGATTCCGCATAAAGGAGAAACAAGTAGGGTGATAATGGACAACCCTGCCTTAGCCCTCTCGAAGGAATCACTTCACCCGAAACTCTCCCATTTATAATGAAACCAGAGGACAAAGTTGAAATACAGTCCAAAACAAGGTCTATCCAGCTTGAGGGGAAAACCATCTTAGCCATAACACACTCCAAGAAGCCCCACTTAACACTGTCGTAAGCTTTGCTTATATCAAGCTTTAGGGTTGTAAAGCTTTAGGGCTGTAAAGCCTCTCTTACCCTTCTTCCTTTTTCTAATTGAATGAAGGAGCTCAAAAGCCATCAAGACATTGTCAAAAATCATTCTACCAGACAAGAAAGCAGATTGGTTAGGGGAGATGATATCAAGAAGGATCCATTTGAGACGATTTGCCATTGCTTTTATGACGATCTTGTAGACCACACTGCAAAGACTTATAGGTCTGAAATCTCACATATTTATAAAAGTTTTCTTCTTAGGGATGATAACCATATTGGTTTTGTTAAAGTTCTTGATCGAAATCTCACCATTCAAAATTTTAAGGCATACCCTAGAAACATCATTTCCAACCACCTGCCAAATTTTTTAAAAGAAGAGCGCATGGAACCCATCTGGTCCTGGGGCTTTTGTAAGACCCAAGCTAAACAGTGCTAGACACACCTCTTCAAACTCAAAACTCCTCCCCAGCTCAAGTTGCATAACAGAATTTAATCTACTATCAATAACCTCAAAACACAGACTAAAGTCCTCTAAAGAAAGGGACGAGGAGGAGAATAGATCACCAAAATAATTACACATAGTGTCAGAGATACCTTTCTCATCTGAAAATTTCCTGCCGTAATCATCAAGAAGCATATCGATCGAATTTCTTCTCTTCCTAGCTGAAGTTTTGCAATGGAAATACCTTGGATTTCTATCCCCAACTGCTAACCAATCTGAACGAGACCTCTATCTCCAATAGATTTCTTCTTTGGATAGCAAATTATCTAACTCACCCTCCACTCTCGAAATCTCTTGTGAAACACCAGGAACATTTGCTCTAACCAGTAAATTCTCTAACTCCTCACTCTTCCAGGAAATAAGCTTATCCAGTGAACCAAACTTTTCTTTGCTCCAATCCTCCAATTTTCTAGCACAACCAGAGAACCTCCTTCTAAGGTCATATATAGTTCTAAAGACCTCAAATTCACCCCAAGCAGAAGACACAACCGTGGCACATTCTTCTTCTGTGAGCCAGAAGGGCTCGAATTTGAAGCCAAGTTCGCCTCCTTTTTTAGTTATTTTCTACAAACCTATGGTATAAAGGACAATAGGCCTGTGATTAGAATTATTATACCCTAGATGCTTCACATCCGCACAAAAAAAATAATTCCATCCAATTCTCACTAGCACAAAATATATCCAACATTTCCTAGATGTTGTTCTCCCAGCTCTCTTGTTATTCCACGTTATATTTGGTCCTGAAAACCCAACATCAATCAATTCACAATCATCAACAGTCTGCCTAAAGTTTTCCATACCTAAAACCTGCCTACCGGAACCACCTTGTTTTTCCTCGGACCTCAATATTTCATTGAAATCCCCACCATAGACCCAAGGCAAAATGTCCACTCTATGAAGCCTTTTTAATAATTCCCAAGAAGCTGCTCTATTATCTTAAGTCGAGCTTCCATAGAAACTTGAGAAACACCACAACACCCCAGATTCCATCTTAACTGTCGCATATATATGGCCCTTCGAAAAAGACTGAACCCGCACATCCCAATCCTTCCAAAGTAACAAGAAACCACCACTTTTCCCATTACTATCAACCTGCAGCACTCCTTCAAAACCCAATATGCATCTAATCTTGTCTGCCTCACCCCTATGCAGCTTTGTTTCACTCGAAAATACTAGATAAGGGAATAGTCTCTTCACCACCCTTTTCAGGGTTAGGAACGCCCAAGGGTTCCCCAAACCCTGAACGTTCCATTATAATATCGTCATAATGCTCTGCGGGCCTGAACCTAAAGCACCGTCGAAACCTTTGATAGAGTATCACCAGGGCTCACTTTCACTTTTTTCTCAAATGCCCATTCTTCCATTGCTGGTAGAGTTATCTTCCTTTTTACCCCACTCTCAATCCTCTTCTTTGGAGAATTTTTCTTTAACCCCCTATTCTGTTGCCCTTTTCCTTTGCGAGAAAGGTTTTTATCTCGGTTTTTAGATTTAGTGATATGGTGGGCTTCCAGAATTCTCTTTATAGGGCTAGTAGCTTTTCTAGTAGCTCTTCTCCATTTCCTGACTGAAACTTTCCCAGGACTCAGGACCATATACTCTTCACACCCTTTGTCTGCCCCTTCACTTTAGCCTCCCTCATTTTCTTCTATTCCATCCATGGACCTTTCCTCTAAAGCTGCACCTAGAATCTCACCCATCTATGTGGTCTTCAATTGGAGACACATTTCCTTTTTAACTAGAGTCTCCACCTTCGTCTGATTTGAATCCCCTATTATCTCCTTTCTGATATCAGCTTTAGATACGGACCGGCCATCCCTTATTCCCATACCTGAGCCATTCGCTTCACTGGACAGTTGACTAACCAAAACGGCAGAACCTACGTCGTTGTTCTCCAAACCTTCCAGTGTCAGACCTTCCTCTACTACCTTTTCCATACCGGTTCTCACCCCCCTCATCAATCCCTATAACTTGTCCTTATGATTGGAAATAATCATTCAGTCTTCTACCGTAATCTGTCTATCCTTTGAGACCCAGCTCTCGCTTTGTAGCCCTTTACGTTCTCCATATACTGTATGGCTATCACTCAAGTGACACTCGCAATAGGACGAGGTCGGAGAGTAGCACAATATTAAGTAAAGTTCGTTCCCACAGGGATATAGTGACCGATTACCGAAATTGATTAGCCTATTTGCTATTCAAACAATCAAAAAGGTTGGTTTTCCAATTAAGTAAATTAAACTAAACTAAAATAAAACTAAATGCAATTGCGAAAAAGAAATAACACGAAAATAAACACAAGTGTAATAATAGAGAGAAATATGCTAGGATTTGACTACACCCCACCCTATGTCGATTTCCGTTCTAGACTCAATTATTCACCCAAAACATGCTCATATAATTCATAGACTCATGCACCATAATATTAACCTACAATCTTGGTCAAGTAGAATAGATTGCACCCAAAATCATACCCAAGCCTATCTCTCGATTACTCGGAATATATGAATGAGTTCATTAAGAACCTTGGCACATTAGGGAATCTTATACGCTAGCCTAAGTAGGTCTACTTTTCTAGACATGTATAGAGGGCATTTTATCGAACACGTGGTGTGCGTCTCCGGTCAGTACATAACACACCACAAAAATTCATTCAAAAGGAGATCAATCAATTGAAAAGCATTAAGTACATTAAAATACCCATACAAATCACACTTGCACAAAATGAATAAACAAAGGTCAATACATATAGATATTCATAGGTGGGGTTCATCAAATCCTAACAATGAAAGTTTAGCTCATATTACAATTAATAGCCATACAACAAATAATCTCAAATAAATACATGGCTATAACAAAGGATAAAAGAGAAAAAGTTAGAGAAAACTATAATGGAGAGCTTCCTCTTCTTCCTTTTGCTCCTCTCCTTTTTCAAGCTCCTTCAATTTTCTTTCTCCCAAGAACAAGAAAAGATCATAGATTGGTGTCAAGTGTCTCTTGGATTGGGTAGGAATTTAGGAAAGATGGAGTCTTGGTGAGTAGGAGAGTTCCCTTTCTTTGGAGAGTATTTTCTTTTCTTTTTGTGTCTCCTCCCTCCCTTTGAAAATACCAAAGAGAGGTATTTATAAGGGAGCCAAAAATAGGGCAAAAAAGGGGCAAAATTTCTTCTAGAAGATGAGCTGGCGGGTTGCCGCTGTTGCTCGACCTTGGCGAAGCCGCGGCGCTTTGAAAAGGTTTCTGTTGTTACCGTCGTCGACCGCGGCGAAGCCGCGGCACTTCAACCGTGGCGCTTTGAAGAGGTTTCTGTCACTACCGTCGTCGACAGCGGCAAAGCCGCGGCACTTCAACCGCGGCGCTCTGATGCCCAAAACCCCAAACTTTCCAAAATTGCACATTTGGCCATCAGATTTTACCTTTATAACCAAAACACCCCTGCTATCAAAATTTCTGCAAAAACCTCAATCAAACCATTAAACACTCGGTTTTTCCCGAGAACCGAACTCAAAATGATACGGAAATGGGGCTAAACTTTTTGTATAAATGAAGCAATCACTGTACCTTTCCCAGTTTTAACCATAGACTCCCCTTTTTAGAGGATTGGAATAGCTCTATTTGGCCCAACTGCTTTCATCCACACTCCATACCTCGTCATTTTTCCGTCTAGAGCCTCTTTTTTTGCATCTTCGTCATAACATGACCTATAATGCCACAAGCAAAACAGAACTCTAGTAATCTTTCGTACTGAATAGGGGCCATGATAGCTTTTTCACACCCCCTCCAGTCTTACCTTCAAACATCTTTTGAGAGGTTTTGAAATGTCAATCCTAACTTTAACTCTTAGGAATTTACCCCAACATTCCTTAGAATCTGCTGGAATATCGATAACTATTCCAATTTGTTCAGCCAGAATTTTTATGATTCTTCTATTCATACACATCAAAGATACACATCAGAGGAACTTGATGTATTTGAACCCAAAAATCAACCATTTTGAATTCCATAGATCCCCTATCCCCAAGCCCTTCTAGTTTTTCTAACACTATTATGTGATTATCAAAGTGCCATGGACCCTTAGCCTAGACTATACCTCTATCTTCCTTCCTAGGGAAATAGAACACGAATAGATTATGATCTATCATCTCTACTTCGACCACACCAATGAAGCTCCACAGTTGTTCAACAACCCCCTTAAAGGCTTTTCTATTGATTCTTTTACCAGCTAAAACGTTCCCCATAAGATAGTGAGACACCTCTTTAATCCCCTCTCTATGAGCTTCGCTCTTTATAAGAACCTCTAGCCCATCGAGATCCGAGGAAGCAAGCATTTCACAAAGACCTCTAATGTCATCCAGCCCCATACCTTCGGAGAAAAGTAGCAAGAAACTCCCTACAAGCTACAATAGTACTTAGAAAACTTCCACTCTGCTCGGTAAAGCAAAGCCCCAAAAATGCAAAACCAGACCTAGAAACTCCAAACCCTTGCAGCGAAATAGTTCCCTGCAGCAACCCAAAACTTCGGCCAGAGAAATTGTAAATAAAAGGCAACCAGAAGAGAGAAGAGAAGCATAAGATTCCACAAGTCTACTCCATGAAAGAGAGATCTATCTCTTGCAGGTCTTCTATCTCTATGCTTTACTAGCTCTAAAGAGAGGAAAACGAGAGCACCGGTTTAATAACGATATGCTATGCCTTTTCAACACATAGAAAGAGAGATTGTGCCTTTTCAACACATAGAAAGAGAGATTGTGCTTCACGCACCCTTTATGGCACGTGTGGCCTGCCATCCAGCCTACCTTACCACACCAGTTTATTTTCTTTTCTTGGGATGACCAAACTACAAATGTTAGGGTAACGACTAGAATAGTCAAAGTTCAGCTGGAAACTCTAATATTTTTTCTGTCATTTCTTTTTCTTCTAATTTTGACCGCTCCTCTAAAATGACCAAATTGTTTATTTGTACAACTACAAGTCTACAACAACTCCGAAGGCATGTGAAAAGCCGAGTAGTGATCAAATAAGAATACACATTGATGATATATTTGTATATAATTTTTTTTAGGACTAATTGCACAAACATCTCCTAAATTTAGGCATAATTGCATGTATATGAAACTTTTGCACATAATTACACAAACATCCCCTACCGTTAGTTGACTTCCGTTAACTCTAACCGTTGACCATAATTTTAACCCACAATGACTAAAGGGCCCCTAGTTACCTATTTTATCATTTAAATTAATAATTAAAAAAACAAAACAAAAAAGATAAAGAAAAAAAAAACAAAATCAATCATTTTTTTTCTCTTTCATTTTCTCAACCCACAAACACAATCTAAAAATAATCTTAACAAAAAAAAAAAAAAAATCCACCGTCGAAGTTCTAATTTGTTTTAAAAAAAAAATGGATGTTGTTAACTGGTTGTAGAATTGATGGATTTGAGTTTTTATTTATGGATTTGATTTTTGGTTGTTGTTTGAGGATTTGAGTTTTGCTTTTGATTTGTGGGATTGAGGTGAGCTTTAGTTTTTGTTTGTTAAGTTTATTTTTAGATTGTATTTGAGGGTTGAGAAAATGAAAGAGAATAAAAATGATTGTTTTTGCATTTTTGTTTTCTTTGTCTTTTTTTGTTTCGTTTTTTAATTATTAATTTAAATAATAAAATAGGTAACTAGGGGCACTTTAGTCATTGTGGGTTAAAATTGTAGTCAACGGTTAGAGTTAACGGAAGTCAACTAACGGTAGGGGACGTTTGTGTAATTATGAGTAAAAGTTCCATATGTATGAGTAAAAGTTCCATATGCATGTAATTATACCTAAACTTAAGGGATGTTTGTGCAATTAGTCCTTTTTTTATGATGGAAAAAGGGTACCGGTGATTATAAACTTTTCAATAAGTTATCTTTAAAAACAGTATTCTAGTAAACGCTAGGTGCTAATCGGGCGGTAGATCAGCGCTTAGTGCCTAAGCGGATTTCTATGCGACTGATTATTTTTTTGGATATTATCAATTCAGTCCATAACTTTTGGAGAAAGATCAACTTTTTAAATCTGTTTTCTTTTTTAGGATCTTTAGTCATTAACTTTTCATAAATACATCAAATAGGTCCATTTGACCAAAAAGTTAACAGTCATATGTGATAGATTATATAAATAGACCATTCTACCCTTAACTCTGATTAAATGATTTAAACGTATAATTTTACCCTCTTTCCTTTTAAAATTTTACAATTTAATTTTGAATTGTAATACAATTAAAAATTAACATGTGACACCAATATTTAAAAATAAAAAATTAAACAAAATTTTTTATTCTTTTGAAAATTAAATTAAAAAAAAATTAAAAACATTGTGTCTATTTTTTTTATATATAAAAGCAATTGTTTTTTATTTCAAAAAAAAAAAAAATTGTTTTCATATCATTAGTTTTCTGGTTGACGTAGTTTGGATTTATTTTATATCAAAATATTTGATTTTATCATTGTAATAAGTTGTCTTAACTAGTTGAAAAAATTAGATAGTTTGGGTTAATTATATTCTTGAATCTTGATTGTCATTCGATTTCCAAAATATGACTACTGCTATAATTCCTCAAATCTCATTATAAAAAAAATAAAAAAATAAAAAAATAATAAAAAATAATAAAAAAATTGTTTTTTATAATGTTTTTCATCTAGGTTTTTACTCAAGTGGATCCACCTTCTTTCTTCATCTGAATTTCATTTGGGTTATTCACAAACTCAGTTTTTCTTCATCTATTTCTCTCTGCAATCAGCACCCAGCGTCAACAACCAAACTAAATACAAAAATCAGCATTCAGATTTGCAAGAACTCATCACAAATAACATATCTAAATACAAAAATCAACATCCAGACAAGCAAATTCACAAGTGGGTTTCTATCAATATGATATGTGCATAATCCAAGCACATGCAAGCCATGAAGTGGTAAGGGACTTAGTCATGAGTATTGGTAGTTGTTATAGGCAAAAATAGTCGTGGCAGACATGTCATCACTATATAAAGCCACGTAAGCAGGGGTAAAGGAAAGTCAACTAACGGAGCAAGAAATCCCCCACGAGAACCTGTTCGGGAAAAGAGTAAGCTGCCCGACCACAAGCAAAGATAAGCTGCTTGGGCAACAAATCTCACTCGGGTAAATACTCGGCGTAGTCGGGAATCAGTGAAAACAGATAGTCATCAGCGTCTATATTCAAAACACATGGCGTAATCAGCGGCAAGCAACTCCATCATAAGCAACAGTGTGACTGCAGAGTTCAAATAAGGAAACAGGTAGATTTTCCGCAAATAAAGGAGGAAGAATCAGAGTCAGACTTGGATTCAACTGAATCAGGAAATATACAACAGAAAGAGAATCCGAATTCGTTTAGGATTAGAACACACAATTAGGGCACCACATACCAAACCCTAATTAACAACATGTATAAATACCCCCCTTATACACGCAAATAGGGGACACGAAAAAAAGAGCTTGAGAGAGATTATAGTACAATATTTTTGTAATCATTCTTCATAGTGAATTTGGCATCGTTGCTTAGGTAACAATCCGTGGATGTTTCTCCGATCATTGGAGTTTTACCACGTAATTGCTTGTTTATTTCTAATTGTTTCTTTTTGATTTTAATCGCTCTCGTTCATAAATTATTGCAATTCAAAAGTAAATCATTGACTCGGTGACCACCAAAAATCACCGTCAACAATTGGCGTTAGAAAGAGGGGGGACCCAAAAATTTGTGATAACAATGGCCGGCGAAGGAGATGGTAGCGATTCCAGGTACAGTCAAGGCGTGCCAAGTAACGAGCTGGAAGATGACACCACGCTCAATACAGCGGATGCCACCCTAACGACGGCAGACCAGTCAGCCGCCCTAGCTGGTATTCAACGTTTCCCCACAACTAATGAAGAAATCGCGTAACGATTTCATGCTTCTCTGCAACAACTTATATCAGACGCAGCAAAGTAAGGAATTGACCTTTCCACCACGGGAGGTTTGATGTCGCCTCACAGTCTGTCCGCCCCAAACCAGCAGGCTACGAGATTGCGTTCTGCAGTGGTGATACCAACGCCTGATGCACCCTTGAAAGTGAGACGAGATCCTATAGGCAGGCTAGAAATATTATCCGAAAGGGTGAACAGGAGGAGTAGGGAGCATGAAGAGGGGAATGATTCTGACAAGGGTTACGATCAAGATCGGATAGTTGTAAATCGAGATCACCCTAGGAGGCGTAGTCACCGGAGAGCCCGGTCTTTATCCTCGGAAGAAAGTGAGCAGAATCATCATCGCAAGCGCCAAAGTGGCACAGTACGGCTGCATGGCCTAAACCGAGATCGCAGAGAGTTGAATCCGGAGGAAATGGGTCAAAAATTGACCATAAGTCAAAATTTCAATGCGATAGGGGAACCAGAAGGAGACAGAGATATACTCATACAGAGTCTGACCCGGGAAGTTCAGAACAATCGTCGACAAATGGATGCTTTAGTCAGGCGGTATGGGCCTAATGAGCTGTCGGATGACGAATCCGGAAGCCCTTTCACTAGTGGGGTCCTAAGGACACCTTTCCCGGAGAGATTCAGGATGCCACACGTGGAGCTGTTCAAGAAAGATACCGATCCAAAAGAACACGTCCAGAGATACATGAGCGTTATGGCATAATATGTCAACAATGACGTACTGCTATGTTTGAATTTTCCTCAGACTCTTGGGGATCTAGGCTCCCGGTGGTTTGGTAGATTACCAGCAGCAAGCATAAGCAGCTTTGGCGAGCTGAGCAAGGCTTTCTCAAGGCAGTTCCTCGGGAATGTGCATAGAAAAAAATCGGTAGCTCACTTATCCCAACTCAGACAGGGAAAGGATGAGTCGCTAAAGAAATATCTGGGGAGATTTGGTCAGGAAGTGTCCGAGATTGGGGGTGTAAATGACGAAGCAATAATTGCTGCGTTCATCAACAACCTTCAGAATGGCCAATTGTCATTTGACCTCAGAAGAGCCTGGCTAACCAGTTACGCTGATATGATGGACATGGCAGAGGGGTACGCCCTAGCTGAAGAGGAAGAAATTGTCACAGGAGGTTACTTCGTGCATGGCGGTCGCCCAGAGGGATTCAAAACCAAAGACCAGACAAAGGCGCCTGACGCCAATGCAGACAAACAGAAGAACAAAGCATTGGATGGTCGGGATGGACGGCGAGCATACGACCCGAAAACCGATCAACCGCGACAGAAGTTCCAAGGCAGATATACAAATTACACCCCACTGAAGAAAGATCAAGGTGAAATCTTGGCAATCCTGGAAGAGAAGAACATGTCAAAAGAAGCGCCTAGGCAGTCAACATATGCTCGGAGGGACACCACCAAATATTGCCATTTCCATAAGGAGAACGGGCACGAGACATCCAAGTGTTTCCAATTAAGGGACCACATCGAAACCCTCATCAGGGAAGGACACCTGAAAGACATTGTCCTCAAACAGGTAGACATGACGAATGGACAGAAGGATAGCCGGCAGGACGGACGGGGAAGAAAGTTCAGTCCAAAGAAAGCTGAGGATGAAGGAGTAAATAACACCATCTTTGGAGGACCGGCAACTGGCAAGAGTAACAGGGAAAGGACCCAAGAAATCCGGGAGGCCATGGAGGCACGGAGAGACCTGGATGTCAATTCCATTGAACTCGACCCGAAAAGAATCAAAGAGGGATGGGACCCGATCACATTCACAGAAGCCGACTCACATGGAGTAGATGTTAAGACAAATGACGCACTAGTAATCGGTGCGCGGATCGGTCATAGAGAGGTTCATCGAATTCTGATTGACAATGGGAGTTCAGCGGATATTCTAAGTGCAGAAGTATATGACCAGCTGAGGTTAGACAGAAAAGACCTACATCAGTTTCCCACGCCCCTTAGAGGATTTGGGGGAGTCGAAGTAAGGTCGCTAGGAACAGTGAAATTACCCGTGAAGATTGAGACGACCCCTTGCCAAAAAACTGTGCTACTCGACTTTGTGGTGGTGGTGGATACAGAAAACTGGCCGTACAACGCTTTATTAGGCCGACCTTTTTTGAATAAAACCAAAGCAGTGACGGCAACTTATGCCCTCATGATGAAGTTCCCGACAGAATATGGGGTAGGAGTAGTTAAGGGGTCACAAGAGATGGCCCGAAGAGCAAACTTGTCAGTATACAAAGATAGGGAAGTACACCAAGTGTACGAGGTAACGGCCCAACAAAAGGTGGAAGAACCAGAAAAGCAGGCAGAAGTGCCAAAAGAGTTTGAATTGGATCCCAGAGAAGAACCTGAAGTCAGAAAGGATGAGCCGACCGAAGAAGTGGCCCTGAATCCGACGGACCCGAGTAAGGGGCAAGTTTAAATGGGCATGTCAAAACCCAACTGGTCACATTGCTAAGAAGTTATGAGGATGTTTTTGCTTGGGGTCACGAGGATATGCTGGGAGTAGACCCAAAGGTGATATCACATTGCCTTTCAATCAACCCAGAGTCCCGACCAGTGGTGTAAAAGAGAAGGTTGTTCAATCCAGAGAGAAGCATCGCAATCAAGAAAGAAGTGGAGAAGTTACTTTCCGCAGGGTCGATAAGAGAAGTCAAGTACCCAGAGTGGGTAGCCAACGTAGTATTGGTCAAGAAAAAGAACAACCAATGGAGGATGTGTGTAGATTTCACTGACTTGAACAAAGCTTGCCCGAAAGACAGTTTTCCACTACCAAGAATTGACCAGTTGGTAGATGCAACGGCAGGATACGAACTACTAAGCTTCATGGATGCCTACTCGGGATACAATCAGATTCGGATGAACAAAGCAGAAGAAGAAAAAACATCTTTCACCACGGATCAAGGGTTGTATTGCTACAAAGTGATGCCTTTTGGATTAAAAAATGCTGGAGCAACGTACCAAAGGTTGGTGAACCGGATGTTTGCTCGACAGATCGGGAGAAACATGGAAGTCTATGTGGATGACATGCTGACCAAGAGCACTACGGCAGAAAAACATTCGGAGGATTTGAAGGAAACTTTCAATGTTCTGAGGAAATATAAAATGAAACTTAATCCCAGTAAATGTGTGTTCGGAGTACCCTCGAGGAGGTTTCTAGGCTTTCAGGTTCACCAAAGAGGAATTGAGGTAAATCCCGAGAAGATCAGAGCACTAGAAGGAATGGCTTCACCAAAGACATTGAAAGATGTACAAAGGCTGACGGGATGTCTTGCGTCACTCAATCGGTTCATTGTCAAGTCAACAGACAAGTGCGCCCCATTCTTCAGGGCAATAAAAGAGGGAAAAAGGCTCGAATGGAGCACAGAATGTGAAGAAGCCTTTCAGAAGTTGAAAGAATATTTGGGGAGAGCACCCATCCTCTCAAAACCGGTGGTGGGAGAAACATTGTACTTATACTTGTCGGTCACGGAGGTGGCGACAAGTTCGGTATTAATCCGGTTAGAGGAGGGGGTACAAAAGCCAATGTATTACACAAGCAAGACATTGTTACCAGCAGAAACCAGGTATTCTCCGGCAGAAAAAATAGAGCTAGCACTAATCACATCGGCCAGGAAATTGAGGCCATATTTCCAAGCGCATACAATAGAGGTATACACAGACTGCCCATTGAAACTGATTCTTCAAAAGCCAGAGGTGTCGGGAAGGCTGACCAAATGGGCTATGGAACTGAGCGAATACGACATCAAATACACACCTAAAGCGGCAATTAAAAGACAGGCAGTATCAGACTTTATAGCAGAATTCACCGAGCCCGATGCCGAGGTAAGAAGGACAATGGAAGATGAACGGACTGAAAAACTCCAATGGAAATTGCATGTGGACGGATCATCGAACACACACGGCAGCGGGGCAGGAATAGTCATAACAACCCCCGAGGGAGATATCGTGGAGTGTGCCATGAGATTCGATTTCAAAGCAACCAACAATCAAGCAGAGTATGAAGCCTTGTTGGCCGGCCTAAGGGTTTGCATAGCATTAGGGGCAGATGAGTTGGAAATTTACAGCGATTCACAAGTCGTGGTGAATCAAGTACTGGACGAATACCAGGCAAGGGAAGAGCACATGATAGTTTATTTGGACATTGCAAAAAGGTTACTTAGAAAGTTCAAAGTGTACAAAATCTCTCAGATCCCTCGGGAAGAGAACGAGAAAGCAGATACTTTGTCCAAATTAGCTTCAGCCACCACAAGCATCAGATCCAAAGCAATACCAGTGGCACATCTGACTCAACCAAGTACAACAGAATCAGAGGAAATCATGGTAGCAGAGATCCGACCAAGCCCAAGCGACTGGACATACAAACTCAGGAAGTACTTGGAGGAAAATATACTACCGGAGGATGCAGTGGAAGCAAAACGCATCAGATACAGGTCAACCCGGTACACAATCCTAAGGGGAGAGTTATACAGGAGAGGAATCTCCAAGGTATTGCAAAGATGTGTGGCCGATGAAGAAACCGGAAAAATCCTAAAAAGTGTCCACAATGGAGTTTGTGGGAACCATACCGGGGGTAAAAGCCTAGCACATAAGGTACTTAGGCAAGGATTCTACTGGCCGACTCTGTTCGCAGAGGCACAGCGATTCGCCGAGAGCTGTGAAACATGCCAAAGAACAGCAAACGATATTCAACAACCCCTAGAATTACTCAGAAGTTTAACCTCACCGTGGCCCTTCGCCATGTAGGGACTCGACCTAATAGGACCAATGCCCACAGGAACAAAGGGAGGGGCAAAACACGCCATTGTGGCGGTAGACTATTTCACCAAATGGGTAGAAGCGGAAGCACTTATACATATTACAGAAGCGAACACCACCAGCTTTGTCAAGAAGAACATCATATATAGGTTCAGGATTCCGAGCGTCATTATAACAGGCAATGGAACCCAGTTCGACAACAAGAAGTTTAGAGAAATGTGTGAATAATTCAAGATCACGAATTATTACGCATCACCTGCTCATCCTCAAACCAATGGCCAGGTAGAGGCTGTGAATAAAGTGATCAAGCACACACTGAAAGCAAAACTAGAGGCAAAGAAAGGTGGTTGGGCGGACAAATTGCCCGAGGTGTTGTGGGCATACTGAACAATGATAAGGTCGTCAACGGGGGAGACTCCTTTTGCGCTGGCATTTAGGACAGAAGCTGTCATCCCAGCAGAGACAGCTTTTATATCCCCCAGGATACAGTTATACAGTCCCGAACACAATATGAATATGCTGCAGCAGAACTTAGACGAACTTGAGGAAATCAGAGATATAGCACAAGTCAGAAATTCTGCTTACCAGCAAAGGGCTGCGAGGTACTACAATTCCCATGTTCGGGAGCGGAGATTCCAACTCGGAGACTTAGTGCTAAGAAGAGTATCCCCAAACACCAAAGATAAATCTTTGGGATCCCTCGCCGATAAATGGGAAGGGCCATACATCATCAAAGGGGTTGTAGGACACGGGGCATACATGATAGCCCGACCAGAGGGTAGTCTAGTACCCCGACCATGCAACGCACAATATCTAAAGATCTTCTATCCCTGAGGGATCCGACCACATTTTTATAATTTAACTTATTCTGCTTTAGCTCACTTTTTAGTTTCCACCTTTATTTATTTCAGGTTTATTTTTTGGTTTCATAATCATGTTCATCTAATGAAGTTCATGTTGATCATTCAATAAAGTTCAGTTGCTAGTACGGAGTAATTCAGCAGAATTGATTATCCATGAGAAAAATTTCTACAGCGGCCCACCAAAAGTTGGTCGAATAAACACCAGAAAATTCGGGTGCCATAAACCCGCGAAAGAGCGGACGAGTGGTGCCCGAAGGGCGGAAAAGCTATAATAGCATGCCCGCCTAACTAAAGCGATAAGAACGTATCCCTTAGCAAAAGGCAAAATCGAGGCACCAGAATGAACTGGAAAACTGCTCGGAGAGCCGCTAGAAAGGCTAGTGAGATGCGCAGCTGTGTTGGCCGGTGCAAGGTTGTGCAAAGTACCCCAACCATTCGGTGAAACCTTGAACAGATAAAACCAGGAGACGTCCTAGGTAATTTGTGCAAGGACCTTGACGTATGGTCGAGGCGAGCCTCGGCGTAACGTTGAGGTAAAGCAAAATCAACAATAAAGGCCAGGTACATGAGATACTCAGCCAAAACTGCAGTCAAATAAAATACGCGGTTCAAATTGTTTAAAGGCCAGTTACATGAGATACTTGGCCAAAACTGTAGTCAAATAAAATACGCGGTTCAAATTGTTTAAAGGCCAGTTACATGAGATACTCGGCCAAAACTGTAGTTAAATAAGATACGCGGTTCAAATTGATGAAAGGCCAGTTACATGAGATACTCGGCCAAAACTACAGTTAAATAAGATACGCGGTTCAAATTGTTTAAAGGCCAGTTACGTGAGATACTTGGTCAGAACAAGTTACCGGTTAAATAAGATACTCGGTCTACCCGACTAAAATGCCAGAAAATAAGGCACCCGAAGGACTAAAATCCCTAAGGACCCACAAGTTCAAAGAATGTAAGTACAGGCAGGCGAAACGAATTTAGATTGGCCCATTCAGGCATTCACGCGTTCGCATAAAACTCTCTTGAGAAAAAAATCGTATGTATATATGTGAAAAGAATACAAATGTACAAGTATAGTTATATAAATACAGTTACAATCAGTTACACCGTTACAAAAGAGGCTTGGAAGTTAAATACTCAAGAGGGTGGCGCTGGGGGTCAGGAGCTGCTTCCGCCAACATCTGGATCAGGCTCCATCACGTACTCGCTCAGCAGGCTGTCATCCGAGGGCCAAACAATAACATCCTCCTCCTCATCGACCATCCAGTCGGTATAATCAGTCCCGGGGACGGGTCCCAAATCAGGTGTCTCGTTATCAATCCCCGCCTTCTCACATGCATAAAAAGTGGAGAAGGAGTCGGCAGAAGGAACCTCGAGGTGCATGGGATGTGGCGCTTTACCCTTACTTCTGCAATACGCTCGCCACTCCCTCATCTGGACCCGAAGAGACTCCAGAGAGGTATCCACATGCTTTTTGATTGAAAGGCTCCAGTTGGCCCTAGCCCGATCAGTTGTCCTATTCTTCTGCTTGAAGAATTCCCCGGTCGAGACCATTCCTCGCTGGAACTTGCGCAGAAGCAAAGCATCATAGGCTGGAGACCTCTTGAACCGATCGACACTTTGTATTTCCAGCTCCAGCCTAGCTTCCTTCGATAGGGACCTGACTGTCAAGGCCTGACGCTCCAAGTCTTCAATTCGGCACTCGTAAATAGACTTGGCGTCTTCAACGGACGGCTTAGCCTGGAGCAAAGCACCCTGAGTGGATGACAACTGATCCTTGAGAATCTTGACCTCCTCAGCAGCGGAAGAAAAGAGGCTCGCTATTCCGCCTTCAGTTGCCGAGCCAGGCATTGATCCAAAAGCACCTGAATCAACTTAGCACCCTCCCGGCAAGCCAGCTCAGCCTATGAATGGCGGTCCTCACTCTCCTTTAGCTGGGCCTCTAGCTGCCTTATTTTATCCGCCTAGGCTTCGCCGGCCTGACAAGCCCCGGATATCTCAGCTACCATCTGCAGCAAGTAAAAAAAAAAAGAGGTATTACTTACGGACGGGGAAAAGAAATACGAAGTTTTAAACATAACCTAGGCATTACTTACGTAAGAAGTGCTGTTGAAAAAGTTGTAGAGCCGGTCAGACACAGTCCCCGTCCTGAGACGACTCCAGTGATCCTCCCCGATGTAGGCTCGGCCTGAAGCCATGGCCCTTAACATAGACTCGGGGGAAGGATCATCAAGGTGGGGTGAGGAGCCTGAACCACCAGCATCGGCTTCAGGAAGCTCGGCAGATGAGGCTGTCCGGGGAACATCGGTTGAGACTCCCGCATCATCTTTGGTCTGGTCCATCAGAGGAGACATGCTCACGTTCTCTCCAGCATTACCCTCCCTCTCGTCACCCGAAGATGAGTCAACATAAGCAACTACTCGGGGAATTTTGTGGGTAGAGCGACCAAAATAAAACGAGGCTTTTCTCTTTCCAAGCTGCCTCACCTCAGCATTGCTGTCTTCAGGAGCAGGAGTAGGATCAACAGGAGTCGGAACCTCAGAAGCATGGGGAGTCGATTCAAACCGAAGTCGGAATCCCCGGAGTTACCACACCCGAATGTCGCTCAACTGCTTCGACACCGCAAGGAGTAACACTAGGCGTGTTCGCAGCGGAGGCAAGAGAGTTGGCTCCACCAGGGAAAGTCGCCCAATCGGAATCAGAGGGGTGCCCCACTTTTTCTTTGCCTTTGGAAGAAGGACCCCTTCGGCTATCCAGATCAACTCCGGTCCTACTTACTCCAAAGCCTCTCGGATCACCCATGGGCTCTTTCGAACACGCGGTCATTTCTTGATCATGGGTCCCCTCGGGCACGTATTCGGGCACCCCCTCTTCATCATCATCCTCGGGAAGATCTTCGGGAGCGCTCCCTTCAGATTTATCGTCGGGAGGAGCTATTCCAGCATCTCGCTGGTGAAGAGCTTCTTTCCGGCTAGCCTCCACAACGCCTTTCATCCGGTGTGCCAGAGCATCGCATACCACGTCTACATCAAACACTTTCTTTTTTTAAAAAAAAAAAAAGAAAAAAAAAGGGTGAGGATGTCTGAGTCAGTGGACCAATTCAAGGACAAGAAAGTAAAGAGTAAAAGAGAACGCAACTTACGGCGTCTGTGGCGTGCAGAAATCTGAGGAAAAAGGTGAGCTGTAATCATCTTCCCCTCATTATACAAATAAGGCTTACCCCTTTTCTCCAAAGGGCGGACAGCAGCCCAAGCCAAAGTCTTCAGCTCCTCGTCAGTGAAAGCGGAAGTTACATGGTTCCACTGGGGCGAACAGAAGTACCGAGGAACCCTGCAGGTCATCCGAGTGCCACTTAGATCAAAACTGATTGATTGGCCCCAGCGTCCGCCCACAAAGAACCAGCTGTTCTTCCAAAATTTGTTTGAGGTGGGGAAGCCCCAAACAAATCCCTTCATTTTCTCATCTGTGGTCGGCTCGATTTCGCCCTTGACCACAACATCTTTCAGGATCCAGAATTCGGGCTGGGTCGATTGAAGAAAATAAACCCTCGTCTTTCCCACGGGCCTCAGCGTATAAAAGTGGCGGATTTCACGAGGAGTGGAAGGTGGCCGCTTCATTCTATGCCACATGTGCCACATGCACATCAAAATCCGGTAGCTATTCGGAGTTAGCTGAGCCGGGGCAATTCGGGCCTCAGCCAAAAACCAAGTGATAAAAGGCTGGAGAGGAAGAGTAACACCGCAGGTGAGCATCGCCCCGTAGATCGCCACGTGGCCAGGTGGAGGATTCCAGGCAGCTCGACCTTCAGCAGGAATTAGCGAAATCACGTCGCTATCCAGATCGAACCGCCGCATATACCTGTTCACCTCATCAGGACCGACCACATTCGGCTCAACATCATACGCGCATACGCGCTCGGGAGAGAAAGGAATGCGAGAGGCCCTATGCTCTTCTTCGACGTCATTCTCGACAACTCTCTGGGTCCCAACTCGGCTCTCCAGCTAGTGAGAGTCTTTGTAAACTTTGCGAGTACTCATCTTTTTTCCCGGTCGTCTCCAAGGCCGAATGTCAGCAGAAGAGGAAAAAGAATCCGACCAAGCCGCAGGCTGATAGTCGGGAGGCGATGAGTCCGAAGAAACGGAACGAACTTCAGGAGGAGGTGGAACCCCGGAAGGAATAGAACTTTCACGGTAAACCGCAGAAACGTCAGCGTCAGTGAAATGTGGCTGGTCAAAGAGAGGTGGTTTCAGTAAATTGTGGACAACCGATGCAGTGTGAGCATCATTTTGCTCAATAGCAATCATACCAACAGTATAAAGACGGTACCTAGTTGTAGAATCCATGAGAAATAACCTCGATATAGCGAGAAATGGAGACGATAGAAACTGCAGAAAATCTTCGACAGAAGGCCTGGGTATTGAAGCAGAAGAACTCAAAAAGGCAGGAGATGCGGTTGAAGCATATGAAGATGCGGTTGCAGCAGATGAACCCAATAAAACAGGAGATGCGAGCAAGTTCTTCAGAGAATACGCGAAGATTGCAGGAAACGAAATAAGAAGAAGAAGAAAAGCACCACCATAACCAGTATATATAGGCGGCACATTGATTTCAAAAAAAAAAAAAAAACACGAAACCCTAGGAGAAACACAAAGAAGCGGGAAAGCAGAGGGGCGTGGGCGATGACGTAATATGCACGCAAGCGAACAGAAAGGTTATGTCTCATAAATGCATCACACCGCCATCGTGCCACAGCCAAACAAAAAGGGACAAGTGGCAACCGAAGAGCGCATTGAGTCGCCAGTGAGCAGAAACGTCACCATCAAAAGATTTCTGAAATGATTGATAAATCGAATGAGTGCGGTCATAATTAAGGCACGTCATTTAAGAGTTTTGAAGCAAACGAGGATACATTAATACATAAAAAGACAAACGGGGACTAGTTGTAAATGAGTATGAGGTTAAATATTTGACCCGAAAGGAACTGACTCAGCAAGATTAGCACAAATATTTAAGGGGGTATTGTTATAGGCAAAAATAGTCGTGGCAGACACATCATCACTATATAAAGCCACATAAGCAGGGGTAAAGGAAAGTCAACTAATGGAGCAAGAAATCCCCCACGAGAACCTGTTCGGGAAAAGAGTAAGCTGCCCGACCACAAGCAAAGATAAGCTGCTCGGGCAACAAATCTCACTCGGGCAAATACTCGGCGTAGTCGGGAATCAGTGAAAACAGATAGTCATCAGCGTCTATATTCAAAACACAGGGCGTAATCAGCGGCAAGCAACTCCATGATAAGCAACAATGTGACTGCAGAGTTCAAATAAGGAAACAGGTAGATTTTCTGCAAATAAAGGAGGAAGAATCAGAGTCAGACTTGGATTCAACCGAATCAGGAAATATACAACAGAAAGAGAATCCGAATTCGTTTAGGATTAGAACACACAATTAGGGCACCACATACCAAACCCTAATTAACAACATGTATAAATACCCCCCTTATGCACGCAAATAGGGGACACGAAAAAAAGAGCTTGAGAGAGATTATAGTACAATATTTTTGTAATCATTCTTCATAGTGAATTTGGCCTCGTTACTTAGGTAACAATCCGTGGATGTTTCTCCGATCATTGGAGTTTTACCACGTAATTGCTTGTTTATTTCTAATTGTTTATTTTTGATTTTAATCGCTCTCGTTCATAAATTATTACAATTCAAAAGTAAATCATTGACTCGGTGACCACCAAAAATCACCGTCAACAGTAGTTATTGTTAGTTTTGTTGTTGACATAAGAGGGGAATTCATTTGTGAATCATGGCCATGATTGTATGAGTGGGCAATCCCACATTTACGTGAGTGGTGCACAACTGCACATTCCTGTTATTTAGCTTTATCAGTTATTGCTTCATTTGTTGTTGTCAGTTTACAAACTCATTCGTGTCATCTTCAGCCTATAAATAGCTAGATGCAATTGTATTGAGATTATATTGAAAATATATGAAATAATCTTTCCCTGCTTCTATCTAAAATTCTTCTATTTCTCCCAAATTCTCTTAAATTCTTTATCTTGCGTATTTGATACACAACATTTGGTATTAGAGCCTTCCAATCCATGGATACTCGAGGCAAGAGTAACACCGAATTTCGCAACGAAGTCAGCGAGATTCTTGCCCGACATGAATCCAGTCTCGATCACCTCAAACAGTAGTGACTCAGTTGCAGTCTTTACCGGTTCACAATCCATAGCCAAGCGTTAACCACGACATCAACCCATTTTCAGTTGGTGAGTCCTCTCACAATCTGTAGCCCACACAACATAACCTCACTCAATTACAATCTCCCATTGATCATAACTAATCTCAGCTCAAATTGTCATTTCCCAAATTTAGTGGTGAAGATCCTACAAGTTAGATCTACAAGGTAGAGCAATTTTTTGATTTTAAAAACATAGCCCCCTACCAACGTGTTCAGTTGGCCTCTTTCCATCTTGATGGCATTGCCCTCCAATGGCATCGTTGGATCAGTAAATTCAAGGGATCTTTGTCCTGGGATGAACTCACCAAAGCCAATCTCCTTCGCTTCGGACCCACCGATTACGAGGACCCCTTTGAAGCTCTTACATGTTTGAAACAAGTGACGACAGTGTAGGCGTACCAGGAGACATTTGAAAAATTGTATCATCGAATTAATGAATTACCAAAGACCTTTCTAGTCAGATGTTTTATCGCCGGACTGAAGGATGACATCCGCCTCGATGTCAATGTCAATGTCAAACAACCCAAATCCCTATTCGACACCATTGGTATTGCTCGCCTAATTGAGGAACGCAACAACCTCCAACGGAAGGTCAACCATTCGGTCCACACACCAGCAATTACATCAAGCCCAACACCCAGTAATTCATCACCTAGTATTTTAGGACCACCACCAAGCAACAAATGATCCAACCTAGCCTCGTGTCGTTCCGATGAATCACAAACCAAAAAGCCCAAGAACGATGTGAGAAGGGACTCTGTTACTATTGTGACGAAAAATTCTTGCTTGGTCATCACTGTCAAAAACCACAATTATTCATGATCAAAGACATTCACCTTCCATCAGACGAAGAGGCTCGATTTCATCCTTGCGGACAAGGATGATTTTAAGGGGATGGAATGATATGTGCATAATCCAAGCACATGCAAGCCATGAAGTGGGAAGGGACTTAGTAATGAGTATTGGTAGTTATTGTTAGTTTTGTTGTTGACATAAGAGGGGAATTCATTTGTGAATCATGGCCATGATTGTATGAATGGGCAATCCCACATTTACGTGAGTGGTGCACAACTGCACATTCCTGTTATTTAGCTTTATCAGTTATTGCTTCATTTGTTGTTGTCAGTTTACAAACTCATTCGTGTCATCTTCAGCCTGTAAATAGCTGGATGCAATTGTATTGAGATTATGTTGAAAATATATGAAATAATCTTTCCCTGCTTTTATCTAAAATTCTTTTATTTCTTCCAAATTCTCTTAAATTCTTTATCTTGTGTATTTGATACACAACACATCCATCACAAATTCACCAATCCTATCACGGATCTCCATCGATGAGAACCAGCTCCATAAACCACCACCATCCCACAACCCAATAACACACAAACCTCTGTCAAAGAAAAGCAAATGGAGAAGCGAAGGAGAAAAAAAAAAGACGATCGGCGGCGAGAGGAGATCAATCGAACGCCGATCTCCTTGTTTGAAAGGAGAGAGAGTGCCGATCTCCATGTCCAGGTAGAGATCGAACGCCAATCTTCACGTTTGGATGACCATCTGCGGTCATAGGGTGACATATGAGTGCTAATCAGTCGAAGACCAAGAGAAAGGGAGAGTAGGTGAGACAGGACATGTGAGAAACATGAAGGAAGAGAAATGGAATAAAATAGTCAAAGAGATTACAATTTTGGGAAGAGTATGCAAATTTTGTTTTTTAAAAGGGTGAAATCCATTTTAGTCCCTCTAATTTGACCTATTAAACAAACCGATCCTTTGGTTTTCAGTATTATCCTGTTAAGTGCTTTCTGATAGGTCAGAGGGCCAAATGACCCTACTGCCCCTGATTAAAAAAGTAAAACAATAAAAATTAAAAATTAAATTCAAACAAACAACAGAAATTAAAAATTAAATTAATGGTATATTAATAATTAAAAACTAAATTAAAAAATTGATCATCATCACCATTGTCTTCAAAAAACCTTCATCATCACCATTAAAACCAAACCCACAAAACTGAAAAAAAAAATTAAAAATTAAAAATTAAAATAAAAAATCTTCAAAAAATCAACAAACCTTCATCATCACCATCACCACAACCAAATCCACTTCACTCAATGCAAGCACCCATCCAAGACCAACAAAAAAACACTCACTAGATCTTTGCATGATCGCCAATGGAGATCATCCCATTTACACAATTTCACTCGTCCGTTCATTGATTCAACACCCACACAAGTTCACCAAAAAAAAAATCCAAATCCATTTCAATCAATTGATTTCCCAGTCAAGGCAAAAGAAAACCAAACCAAAAATTAAAAAAAAAATTAAAAAAAAAACCCAGAAATCTCAAAAATAATAATTAAAAAAAAATCAATTCAAACTCAAAGTCTCCATGACTCTCCCCCACCATTACCAAACCTCACGGCCTCAATGCCTCACCACCACCGACACCAACACTGCCTATACATCTCCAATCCCCTCCAATAGCTCACCTACCGCGAGAGATGGATTCGAGAGACAGATTTGCGAAAAATAATCAACCCATTTACGAGAGAGGGATTTGAGATATTTGAGAGAGAGAAAGGGATTCGCGAGAGAGGGTGGTGATGGTTTGATGATTATGAGATGTGGGAGGTTGAAGAGAATGGTTGTGAGTGATGAGAGCTTGGAGTTTTTGGCGTTTAGCTTTCCAAATTTCAAGAGACTTTCACTTTTGAGTTGCTATGGGTTTTCTACTGATGGTCTTGAATTTGGTCTTGAATTTAGGTTAAAAAGAATTTGGGTGTTTGATGATAGAAAAGAGAGATAGATTTGGTTGGTTTGTGCAGTGGTTAGGGAGAGAGTAGAGAGAATGGTGTTATAAGATTTTTTATTTTATTTTTAATGTTCATTTTTTAATTTAATTAATTAATAATTATTTTTAATCAAATTTTTATATTTGTTACGTAAGTTATGATTTTACCCTCACTATTTAGATGGAATCCTTGCAAACCCTAACGGAATTGGACGGTAGGGACTAAAATACGAATTTTTGGAAATTAACGGGATTTGTCAAGATCAAGCTGAAAACCGAGGGACCAGTTTATGTAATAGGTCAAACTAGAGGAACTAAAATGGATTTCACCGTATTAAAAAAAAAAAAAAAAACCCTTCTAACACCTTTACCATCCATTAAATGTATAAAATGGCCCCTCTGAATTCTATGACTGTTAAAATGACCATTTAACCCTTAAATTTTCATTAAATAAAATATATATTTAAAAAATAGAAAACAAAAAAATAATAATAAAAAAAAATGGATCTCCACCGTCCATCTCCATGATGAACGGTGGAAATATTTCTTTTTTTTTATTATTTAAATTTAAAAATAATAATAATATATTTTTTATTTCATATTTCTGTTTAATAATAATAATAATAATAATAATAATAATAATAATAATAATAATAATAATAATAATAATAATAATAACAACAACAATAACAATAATAAAAAGAAATTAATTATAAAAAAAAAAAAAAAGGAACTCTCTCTCTCTATATATATCAGATTAATAAAACAAAAACCAAAACAAAAAATCAGATTATCATCAAACTTCATCACCAAACCCTAGCTACCCTTCATTCTTCTTCTTCTTTTTCAACCTAGCCACCACCAAACCCAGCGGATTGGGGTTTGCGATTCAGCGGCGATGACAAACAAAGAATCGATTTTGCCCAGCGATGCCTCCAATCATCTAAACCATCGATCGACGAACAGAGTGAGCGGCGCTCCGGCCGATTTCGAGTCACGCAGATAGAGTGTTGCTAGTAGAGGTTGATAAGGCGGAGGAAATTGCAGTTGAATAACACAACACCATGGACGACTTGGCTGTTGAAGCTTCCTTTGGCCACTTTTGGATACTCAACCAAGAGAGAGGTGGGTATTTTCGTCTTTGAAATCCTCTATTTTTTTTAGAGTTTTTCAAGTGGTTGTGTTTTGTGTTTGTTTGATTGCTGAGGAACTGAAATTTTTAGGTGATATAGGGGAAAATTGAATTTCTAACCTTTGATTTTGGAATTTTTTTTTTTAGTGGTTTTGCTTTGGTTGATGAGAAAAATAAAGCTGAAATAAGGGGAATATCGAATTTGTAAAAGCCATGTTTTTTGCTTTGATTATTGCATTTTGTTATTTTTTAATGCTGGGGTTCTGTTGTTAGGTGGATTAGAGTAGCAGTAAAAAAATTTCATATTTGATTTTTTTTTTTTTTATTGTGTTTTTTTTTTTTTTTCCAATCAGTGTTCAAGTATGATTTGAGGCTTGTAGTTGTTTTTTTGCTGGCAGTGTTCAATCATTTAGGGGTCGTTTGGTATGGGGTAATCAAAATAATGTGATTCCTGGAAAAGTTATTCCTGGGAATGTGATTCTTGGGAAACCTGTACAATGTCAGATAACTGTGTTTGGTTTGACATGGGAATCTTTTTTTTTTCTTTTTCTTTTTTCTTTTGAAGAACAGCACACATTATCATTGAACCAAAATGTCATAACATGACAAATCTTATTATGACAATTATTTTTATCATCTTATTATGACAACCAAACGATATGTATTATCTAAATATATTTTTCCAAATAAATGAATATCTCCAATCAATTTTTTCATAATTTGGAAGTTTAAGTTAAGATTATTTATTTTCACATTTTCTTCAACAACAACAGTTACTGTGCAACCAAAAAATAATAAGATTTATCATATGATAAATAATTGTCATCACAAGATTTATCATTAAAAAAAAATGAAATTGTCATAAGCAATAAAGAGTTCAAACTTAATAATACAACAAGTTAAATATACAATTCTATAGATATAACATCTATGATTGTCGATTTCCTTGCCATTGCTCAAACATTTCTCTTGCCAAGTTGTCCCTCCAAGTGGTCCAAGCATTTGATATTTCAATGCGAGTGTAACAATCACTGTTCATATCATCATCTTCATTATCATTGTCACTCTCCTCAAATACAACATGTTCTAAAGGATCTATAGGCATTTCTCTTCTAATCAAGTTATGAAGAAGGCAACATGCCAAAATAATACGACATTGTATTTTGACAGGCTAGTGTGACCGACCTCTAAGAATTGCCCATCGTCCCTTCAACAATCCAAATGCTCTCTCTATTATATTCCTTGCTGATGAGTGTTTCATGTTAAAAAACTCCTGAGGCGTATTAGGTGGGAGTGTCCAATCATTTAAATGGTAGTGTTGTCCTCTATATGGTGTTAAGAAACCTTTACCGTTCGGATACCCAGCATCACATAGATAGTAATATCCTACAAATTAATTAAAAATTTGTGAGCAATAACTATAATAAGTTTTATCATTCATGGAAAAGGATAAAATTCTACCTTGTGGAACTTTAAACTCATTCGTTCTAGATATGGCATCTCGTAAAACTCTAGAGTCTGCAGCTGAACCCTCCCATCCAGGCAAAACATAAATAAACTGCATATCTTGTGAGACCACACCCAACACATTAGTAGCAATTTCATTCTTTCTACTCTGATACCTAGGTCTATCCGATGCTAAGACATTTACTTTGATGTACGTTCCATCTAGTACTCCTAAGCAATTCTTAAACCATTTCCACCTACTATCAGTTGAATCACCAAGAATTGGCTCTGGTTTCTTTAGTAATAACTCATGGAGACGTAATATAACATTTAAGACTACATTGAATTGTCTATTAACAGTTTCACCAGAACGTGCAAATTGACGTTTCATAATTCTATTCTTAATATCATGAGATATAATATGTAAAAATATAGCTACCATTTCTTCAACATCCATATTTTTTGTCCCCTTCAAACCCCCAATAGTTCTAAGGTGATGGCATAAAATGGAAAAAAGTTTTTCTATACATATGAATGCTCTCTATACATGCTAAGTCACTCTCATATATCATTTGGTGATAATTTAGTTGACGTAATGCCTATATAATGAAGTTTCACCCCAATTTTTCTTTTTACTTAAGCGTCTCCTACTCATGATAATACATATTAGGAAAATGAAAAACATTCTCATCTTATTTAAGATCTCCATGTATTGAATCAAATTTGCAACAATTCTTTTCTTTGCAACCAAAGGAAGATGAGCCATATCTGCACGTACAAGTTTCAACCAATGAGCAAACAAAACAAATCCCAACCGAAATGCACTGTCTTAACCAAGCAAACACATATTTGATAAGCATAAAATTCCACCAAACAAAAGCATGTTGCATTATTATTGTATAACACAAAGTGAGCAATTTATTATGTACAGATGACCATTCTAAGAAAAACTCAATTAATCCACTTTCTCACCATTTCCAAAGCTCTTGAATTTTTATTTTTTTTTTGAAAAGCAATTTTTTTTTTTTTTTTTTTAACAATAGATATATAAAGCAAAGGCACAAAACGGTCAAGGAGAAACAACACAAAAGGCAGACAAAGCCAAGCACCAGGTCCAAGCAAGGACAAAAGACACCAACAAGAGACCCACAAGAGACACAACACTACCCTATCAAAGCCAGAAAAACAGGCATAGTAAATACGAACTCGACAAGACTACTGGTCTTATAAAAGTGAGATTCTTCCTCTTTTTCCTTAAAATGTACTTTAATATTAAAACTAAATTCAATATGTTGCTGTTAATACATTTTTTCTGATGATAATAATGCTTAATTTTTCAGCTTAGGTTGTAGATCTCTTGTACATCTAATTGACAGACTAAAAATACTTGTGATGCTCTTATTACTTAATTGATTGTCATGATAAGTTTTAGACACTGCAGAAGTGTAAATCCTAATTCACAAGTATCATTCAACAAGTTTTAGTTTTTCAAAAGAAAATCTTCTAGCTTTATATGTAAATCTCTTTCACAAGGGAATTAAAACCTTCATTTTGTAAGTTATAATGGTGTGATGAATATCATCGTAGTTCGTAATTGAAAGGTACAAAACGCACCAACCACAACAAAAACCATCCCATCTACAACGAAAAAAAAAAAAGCATAAACAGAGCAAGACTGCCACCTCCAAGTTGAGACAATTAACTCCCAGTTTATGAACCAAACTCAATTGACAGCAAAAAAGTATTCCATGCTTCACACCACAAATCAACAATAAATTCAAGTAACACAACTAAAATCAAAATTGTTCAAATTACATCAAAGTCAAGCTATATGCCTATATATTAAAACAAGCTATGACACTAAAGCATAGAATTTTACAAGGATCAAACCTGCGAAAGATTGCCAAACTCTTTGTATTCACTCCAAATAGCCTGAATTGTTCAAAAATTATAATAAGCTCAAACATCATAGGCTGTTCTAGAGACCCACTAAGATGTAAGAATTGGTGTCTTGGGTGCTCAGTATGTGGAGAATTCCAGCATTTTTTTAAAGTGAAATTGACTGACAAAAAGTGGAACAAATAACAGCAGCAAACAGTTATTGACAAGCTAAAGCAAGGATCTCTAACAATAAGCAGTGGAAATCTTTTTTTTTTTTTTTTTGAAATGATTATAATAACACAGGCAAAAGCTAAGGCTCAAAGAAGAGCAAGCAAGGAACAAACACAGGCACTCGCCACCAGGGGAGAAAACAACCCAAGAACAGGATGAAAAACAAAGCAAAAGAAATCCTTCCCCACCCCAAAACAAACATGCAAACAACAAAGGAAAAAACAAAAGGCAGCAGCACCAAAAAACACCCTGTAGCAACAACAGCAAAATTAGATATCCCCCCATTCCACAAAGTCTAGAAATCTAACAACACCAATGAAGAAAATCAACCCAAAAATAGAATTTTACAATGATTGTGCACTGAAAAACCCTAGATCAAGCACCTCAATTGAAAAATTAAAATAAAAAACAAAAACAACAACAGAAACCGCAAAATCTAACAAAACCCATCAAAGGAAAAATGTAACATACCTTTGATTAGAGATCTATCGAAGAAGAAAGCGGTTTAGACTTCAGAGCAAGTGTGAAAATGAGAGAGATCAGTTGTTCCTCGGAGAGAGAAGGTTCAATGGAGGAAGAAGGTGCGACAGAGAGAGAAGACGGCGAGTTTGACGGAGTCCGGTGGGCTTGATGGATAGGGAGGGCAGTGAGCTGTGTGAGGATGAGAACGAGAAGTGAGCAACAACGTGATGTCTGCTAGGTTAGAATTTTATTTATTTTTAATTATATAGTGGGTCCCACGATGGGAATCAGATGGAGGGGCATTTGAAACCCACCTGTTGGGAGGGGAATCACATTACCCCATTGGAGGGTAATATGATTCCCATGGGATACACTTTCCCAGGAATCTAAAAACGCAAACCTGCTACCAAACATGGGAATGCTTTGAGATTCCCATTCCCATGCCAAGATGCCCCCATACCAAACGGCCCCTTATAGATAGCAGATAAAATGTAGATGTTGCAAAGAGAGAAAATTCAATTTTAAAGATTTTTTTTTTAAGAACAAAAAGTTGGTGGAGATGAATTTGGTGGTGGTGATTTGGTGGAGAAGATAATGATCCAATAGTTGGTGATGGTGAGAAGTTGCTGGTGGAGAAGATGATGATCCCATCGTTGATCTCTCACTCTTATTTTTTATTTTTTATGTCTTGTTTTATTTATTTATTTTTTTCAGTTTTATTTTTAATTACTACCCACAAGGTAAATGTCGTTAATCCCCTTGTAATTTAACAATCAATGTCCAAAATGGACGGTAAAGGTGACAGAAGGGTTTTTTTATTTTTTTATTTTTTATTTATTTTTATTTATTTATTTATTTTTTAACGTTTGTTTGATTTTAGGGGGAAAACCGGTCAATATGCTAAAACCATGTCCTTGTCTTAACAATAGGGTAAACCTCAGGGGGAAAAATGGAAATATCCCTAACTTAATTGGGAAATATCACTTTTTTACTCCATAATTCAAATTTCATCCATATGATCCTTATATAAGTGAAAATCAATCAAATTAAGAGAAAAAACCATAAATAGCCATTTGATTTATTAAACTTTTGTTACTAACCACTTTTGAAATTTTAATTGTTAATAGCCAATTTTTAAAAATAATTTCAGTGTATGTCCATCAATTACCAGAGTACCCCTGGAAATAGTTTTATTTTAAATCTCGAAGCAAACTTGAAATCATGGGTAAATTGAAATGTCCAAACTTGAAATCAGAGCTAAATTAAAATGTCAAAACTTGAAATCAGGCCTAAGTTAAAATATCCAAACTTGAAATGTGGACTAAATTGAAATTTTGCCTCTCTTCTTCTTCATCTTTTTCTTCCTCAAACATTAGGATTTTTTTTTTTTTTTTGTTTCACCTTTCCTGCAGATCGCCTCGCCGGCGAAGGGGGTTTGATTTCTTCACCGGCGAAGCTGCAGCGGACGGTCGCCCACGCCTGGTCGTCGTCGCCTGGTCGCCCGTCGTCCGTCGTCCGTGGCCACGCTTGGTCTTCGAACCAGCGACAATCCACACAGCAAAGCAAGCGAGAGGACAGCGGGGAGAGAGGATCACTGCCATGGAGCCCAGGAGGTCGCCGGAGCTGGGCGACACCTTCGCCGGCGCTCGGCGACCCCCAAAGCTGGCCGGCGAGTGAGATCGGGGAGAGAGAGAGAGAGACATCGGGGATAGGGAAAGACCATAAGAGAGAGAAAAAAAAGAGAAAAGGGAGAGAGAGAGAGAGTTTGAGGCCCTTTTTATATGAGGGCTTTCCAGTAATTTTACAAAAAAAATGGTTATTAATAAATAAAAATTCGTTTGTGGTTAAAAACAAAAATTCCCTAATACTTGTGGTCACTCTAGGTAATTTCCACTCAAATTAATCCTATTGTTAGTCAAACGAACAATCAGTCTCCATGACAAAAGCGGACCAAAAAAGGTGAAAGGATCGAGCACATGAAAAAATAAGAACGGACCTATAACTACTTTATAATAAATTTCTTATCCTTAATTTGGCAATTTCAACATCTTCAATATTTTTTAAAATGGAAACTTTACTACGATTACGCACCGAAATTCAATCAAAAGAATTTTAAAACAAATGTTAACAAAAAAACCCTAATCAATATGAACCCACTTGAAGAATGATAGAATTGCCATATTGTTGATATTTTTTATCGGAAATCGATAAAATTAGAAAGTTTTCTAATTATATGGCTATTTACTTAAATAAAAAAAATTTTAAAAATAAAAAAACCTGATTATTTTTAAAGTGGTGCGATTGGCAATTTGGCACCCATATAATACCCCACTTTCAAAAATCATAAAATTTAATTGATTTATTTTTCAAATTACCCCTATTTCTTTTCCGAACTTCACACGTACCATTATGTTTGCTCACCTTTGACACCCCCATTATCGTTGTGCCTAGAACTCCTCGGATCTTTTGATTCTTTTCCTTGTCCCTAGCTTCTAAAATGGGGTATTTTGCTGGAAGAGTCGACACACAATACTTAAACACGAGAGCACCCAAAAAAAAAAAAGATAATAATATAAACCCGAACCAGGAGTAAAAAAAAAAAAAAAAAACTAGCATGATCACATAGCATATAGTTAATAGACACAACTTAAATCATCAACAAATGAACAATTGCATAATCCAGATTGAAAACCAATTAAAATGCCCGGAAAGCAAAAAGAAGAAGAAGAATAGAGGATGCTATTAGTATCCGACAGGCTTGGTACATGTGTGAGGGGACTTGAATCCAGGAGTCTTTGATACCATGTTAGTAACTATGAAATTCAAAATCTTAACTAACAGGAAATGATCTAACAATAACATTTAATTTAAACACTCTAATAGTAAAAATAAGAAGAATAGAGGAGAAGAAAGTACGTACGGATGAGAGGCTGGCATTTGGTTGCTCTATTTTGTGTACAGTATTCCCCTTTGCGTCCGTTGGCCAGAGTCCATATACGGTAAAATTTGGTGTTGCATTCTTGTTGCAATAATCTGTTACCTCACAAAAGGAAGGTGGCCATGTCAGGACAAACCAAAAATGGTCGAAGGGATCGAAGTCTCTCTCGAATTCTCCTTTTTTTCCTGGAGGTGCAAAATAACTTAAGCTATAAAGAAGCAAAGGTAATAAAAAGGCAAAAAAAAAATTTCATTTGTAAATAGTTTCTTGGTTAATTTGTTTCTTTTTAGTGGAAATGGTGAGAAATGTCACCTTTTTAAAGTGAGTTGGTGACGTTGTCAGTGGTTTAATAAGTTAAGTTTAAAAGGCAACTATTATGGTGAACTACCAAAGTTGCCCTTAGATTTGAGTTTATGTTATTCTCTTTGTACTTTTCTCTCTCCACTAGGCTTAACTCAGTCTCTCTTTCTCTCTCTCTCTCTGCAAATAAAAGCTCAACGTTGCCTCGACTTTCTTCTTTAACTTATAAACCCCCGACGTGCTTCATTCAATAAGGTAATATTTTTTCGTAATTCTTCTTTGAATTTGTTCACATTTTCATTGGTTCATTTTCATATGTTATCCGAGTATTTTTTTAGATCTCCGAGCCTTTTGAAGCCTTTTCCGAGCCTTTTCATGCCTTTCCCGAGCCTTTTCATGTAATGTCTTTCCCGAGCCTTTTGAAGGCTTACCCGAGCCTTTTCACCCAACGGCTTACCCGAGCCTTTCCATGTCTTCTCTGAGCCTTTTCAATATCCTCACCCGAGCCTTTGTGAATGTAATATTTGAAAGAAATTTTTTTTTAGTCCTGAGTTTTTATTAATGGTTTGTGATGATTAATTTGACAGCATCATGAATCGAGTTAGAATAGTAATATCTTACAACGGTCGATGGGAGCAGTTACCCGACGGAAGTCAGAGGTTTGTTGGATCCGATAACCAGGGAATGTATGTGTCAAGGAATATGACTTACGAAGAATTGGTGGTGATCGTGCATACCATTGTCAAGTATGATGTAAACAAATTCAATGTTGATCTAGCATCAATATCAATCGTTCCTGGCAATACATGTCGCACATTTATAAGAAATGACGATGATGTTCAGTTTATGCTAGGGGAAGATCGGGTGATCCCTCAAGTATGTGTCAGTCTAACCGAGAGGACAGCTAGAGATGTGATAGGGAATGATATTCATCCTGCTGAAAATACCCAACAATTATGATCATTTTCCGGTAGCAACCGAGTGTTCACCCAAATGAGTGCCACTAAAGGTGGGGAAAACGTGTGCGATGTCCCACCGGTAGCGGTCGACCATGCAAATGTAGTTGAACCTTAATTTGGCGATGTGTTTGGTTGTCCAATTGAGCAATACAACGAGCAGTACAATGAGTAGAACCATGAGGTGGATAATGAGGCAAATAATGTACAGGTTGATGATCTAGAAAATGTGGATGAAGACCCTGCACAAATTCAAAAACGTGGAAGACGTGTAGAAGGAGTTAGTTGCTCTGCACCAGATATGCCTGGGACTTCCGAGGTACGGCATCATGTAATTGCATCTGATTCTGATAATGCGAGAACGTGGGTTATTCCTGGAGCAGATTCATACTCATTTGGTATTGGTAGAAGCAGCACATTGGCATTGCAAGAACCTAGAAGCATGATTTATAAAGGTCAATTTTTTCCGAGTAAAAAGGATTTGAAGAGGCTCGTTGGCTTATTTTCAATGCGGCAGAACTTTGAATGGAAGGTGAAAAGGTCTAATAAGACAACGTTACATCTGGTTTGCATCGTTGATGGGTGTACGTGGAAATTAAGAGCGGTGAGGAGAAATGAAGGGACTTACTTCCAAGTCAGAAGTTTTGTGAACGAACACAGTTGTCTCTTGGAGGAGATTCACCGTCGCCACCGACAAGCTAGTGCAGTCATAATCGGAGAAGTGGTTGCACCTAGACTTCAACAACACGATGGTCGTCTCATGCGTCCGAAGGACATAATCGCCGATATGAAAACAATGTATGGCATCCAAATCATGTACAGTAAGGCACATGATGCCCTGCAATATGCATTGTCTTTGACCTATGGAACACATGAAGAAACTTTCCAACTGCTGCCATCTTTTGCATACGTTCTGGAAGAGCAAAATCCTGGCACAATCACTGACTTACAGTGCACAGACGATGGTAAATTCCTCTACTTTTTCATGTCGTTAGTGTCCTCAATTAGAGGTTTCCGGAGGTGTATGCGTCATGTGATTGCAGTTGATGGTACCCATTTGAAGGGAAGATTCGGGGGTACAATGTTTGTTGCAACTGCACAAGATGGAAACGAACAGGTGTATCCAATTGCCTTTGGGTACGGTGACTCAGAAAACAACCTTTCCTGAGAGTGGTTTTTGGAATGCTTGAGGGGTGCCCTTGGTCATATAAAAAGGTTCGGGTAAAGTATCAAAAGGCTCGGGTAAAGTATCAAAAGGCTCGGGTAGAGTATCAAAAGGCTCGGGTAACGTATTAAAAGGCTCGGGTAACGTATTAAAAGGCTCGGAGCTAGTGTAAAAAGGCTCGAAGTTAACAAAAGTTTGGTAACATTTCAAAAAGCTCGGGGACAGTTATAAAAGGCTCGGGGAAAATTATAAAAGGCTCGGGGACAATAAAAGGCTCGGGGACAGTTATAAAAGGCTCGAAAATGTTTTAAAAGGCTCGGAGATAGTTATAAAAGGCTCGAAAATTTTTTAAAAGGCTCGGGAACAGTTATAAAATGCTCGGGGATAGTTATAAAAGGCTCGAAAATGTTTTAAAAGGCTCGGGCATAGTTATAAAAGGCTTGAAAATTTTTTAAAAGGCTCGGGAACAGTTATAAAAGGCTCGGAAACCCAGAACATCATCGTCTACATAACTTTTTTTCAAAAACCTAAACCCTAACCTAACCTACCCGAGCCTTTTCAAACAAACATAATCAACAAACAAAAATCAAATAAAACCTAATCTATATCATCGAAATGGCAGGCAACAATCATGAATCAAAGATCAAAAAGCATTGACGAAGATAACTAACTGTAGAAACACTTCGCCGCTGAACTCTGTTAGATGCCATCACTGTAGCTTCGTCGCCGGTCAACTTTCCGTCGGATTTTGGTCGCCTTTAGGTCTGAGCGCCGCCTGGTTTTCTCTCTCTTGGGTTTTTCTCTCAACGTTTGAAAACAAAGCAAAGCGACAAAAAAGGGTATTTTTGTCTAGTAACCGAAATTGGTGCCTTTTAAACTTAAGTTACTAAACCACTGACACTCTTACAAAAGGCGCCCCATATAGTGCTATTTAATTTTTGGACCCTTAATTATTAGTTTGGATGGATGCTTGGTGATCTGGTGAATGTGGTCTCTTTATATAGTGAAGATCATCAAGGGAGGAGATGAAAAAATTAATTAATACGTACCTCTACATGCATGACAGTTACAAGCATGACAGTTACATACAAGTCATTCATAATTTACTTGTGAATTAAATCAAAAGTAGTTCTCTAACAATAAAATTAAGTATGGTTTAGAGAAATCAAAAGTCAAAATATCTTCATTATTGAGTTCAAATTGAAAGGACAATATATGGTTAATGGTTGTTAGAGGATGTGATATATTGAGCATTGTGTGCACCAACACAATCCTTTATTTCCAAGCCCATCGTCTTCAATCATTCATTGAATGCTTTGTATGAACTAAAAACATTTCTTCATTTTCTTGATTCATCGTCTTCATACTAGTTTGTATTTAATGTGGAAAAATATTTAGATAACATTTCTTTGTCACATTAAATCTACTGTATAAACAATGAGATTGGTTTCACACTGATATTATAACCGTTGAAATTGTGGGTTCGAGTCGTATCCCTCTATTCAAAACGCTGAATTTAATTGCAATAGTTCAAAAACCTGTATTTAATTTATCTCGAACTCAAAAGTCTCCTAATAACACAAATAATTGCTTTAACATTCGTCAAAGATGATCAAGCCTTGATTCTTGATTAAATGAAAAATGAGTAATTAGCATGACATGGAGTTGTGATCCTGTCTTATAAGTTATAACATGGCAATTTGAGATAACGAAGCCCTGAACTCATTTACAAGATCAACTCTCACTTAATCTAATTTTTAATTAATCTCCAACAAAGGAGAAACCTAGCTAGCTATATGTGCAAAGCCTACGTCCCTTCCATTTTTTTATTTTATTTTTTTTTTCGCTATACAGATTTAACAATAAAAATAATATTAAGGGACTCTTACATCCAAAGTAAAATTTGTTAGGGTATATCGTTGTCATTATAACCATGTAATGACAACTTTATACCCCTAATAATAAAATTTTAACAACCTGCATATTGTCATATTGATGACTTATACGTATTGAAATGGTCAATGATAAGAATGTTTGTTGATGATTTAAACGTGTTGAAAATGTTGAAGATAAGAATGTTTACAAACACTTATTGCTCGTGTTAAATTTGTGAGTAGAATCAAAATTATGCTATAAGTATGAAAAATGGCGAAGTCATCAAGAAGGCCAAACTCAAATTTGAAGTAGCTTCTTATCATTCAATTTGATGAGAAAAGCGGACCAAACAAGATGAGAGAATCAAGCACATGAAAAGACAAGAACGAATCAGTAACTACTCTATAATAAATTTCTTGTCCTTCAATTTGACAATGTCAACATCTTCAATATTATTTACGGTCTACAATTATAAAATGGTAACTTTATCATGATTAAGCACCGAAATTCAATCAAAAGAATTTTGAAACAAATGTTAACAAAAAACCCTGGTCAATATGAACCCACTTGAAGAATAATTGCCATATGGAGGTCCATTATTGTTGTAGGATTGCAGATCTCCATATAAAAAATATACTATTAAAAAAAAAAAAAGTCATTAAAGATATTTTTATCCAAAAAGTAAAATGTTTGATAGAAACGATAAAACTATTGGAAATCGATAAAATTAGAAACTTTCAATTATATAGCTATTTACTTTAAAAAAAAAAAAAAAAAAAAAAAAAAAAAAACCCTAATTATTTTGTTTAAATTTGGTGTCTAAATGGTGTGGCAATATTATAATCCATTCATCTAGATTGTATTAGATTTGTATTAGATTTATATGATTTAAATGAATGAATTAGAGTGTTAACACATTATTTGAGTACTAGATTTGAACAAAGTAACATTAATAATCGAACTATAAATTTTGTCACGTTTTATATAGGGTTATTATCGTTTTAGTCCCTATAGTTTGCCATATTATCCATTTCAGTCCCCGTCGTTCCAGCTTTCACCATTTTAGTCCAAACGTTTTCAACTAATTTCTATTATAATCCCTGCCGTCCAATTCCGTCAGGAATTTTGAAACTGACGTTAATAAAGCAAGGGTAAAATGGTAAAATCATCCCTACCCCTTCCAAAATGTTGTATAATAATATTTAAGAAGGGCAAAAAGGTAAAATAACATTAAAACAATTAAAAAATAATATTTTGTTAAGTTCTCTCCCCTCATTATATTATTTTTAATTAGTTTTTTTTTTATATTTTAATTTTTTTTTATAATCTCTTATCTCTCCCTCAATCAACACCGACCTTCTCTTCTACCACCACCACCACCACATCACAACCACCCTAACCACATCACCTTCTCTTCTCTCTCGATAACACCACCACCACCATACCACAACCACCGATCTCTCTCCCATTTTCTCTCGATTCTCTTCTCCTTTTCTTTTCCCACCGTATTCTTCTCTCTCCCCGCCACCTCATCTTCTCTTTCTCTAATGTCTCTCTCATTTCGATTTAGGGTTTGAGATTGTTGATTTTGGGTAGCTGGTGGTGTTAGAGATGGAGGTGGCAGCGGTTCGTGGTTGATTTGGAGTGGTGGCCGGAGATACGGGATTAATGGGTGGGTTTTTGTGGCTATCAACGATTTGTGGTGAAGAAGATGGGTGGATTTGGGGTGGTGGCCGGCGGTTTGTGGTGAAGAAGATGGGCGGATTAGGAGGTGGAAGTGGCGGTGTGGATTAAGTGGTGGTGTCGATCGGTGTGGATTTGGTGGAGGTTATCGATCGGTGTGGAATTGGTAGAGATGGTGATGGTGGTCTGTCGGTGTCGATTTGGTGGAAGAAGTGGTGGTGTGGATTTGGGGAAGGTGGTGGTCGATTGGTGTGGATTAGTGGAAGTGTTTCAATTTTTTTATTTTTTTTTATTTTTTTTTTGTTAATTTCGTTGTTGTTGATCTGGGATGGTGATGTTGATCTGGGTTGTGGTGTTGTTGATCTGAGATGGTGATGGTGGATCTGGGTTGTGGTGATGGTGGATCTGGGCTGTTCTTTGTTCTTTGATGGAGATCCAGATTGGGTTGTGGTGTTTTTAATTATTTGTAATATTATTTTTAATATATTCATTTAATAATAATAATAATAATAATTTTTTTAATTAGGTTTTTATATATTAATAAGCAACAGTAACTTTTGAGGGCAAAATTGTCCTGCAAGCCCAATGACATTTTAAGGGGCATAATGGTCATTTCACCATCCAACCATCTATTTTAACAGAAAACATAACAGAAGGACCGGTATGGTTAATACTGGAACGACGGGGACTAAAATGGCTAATATGGCAAACCATAGGGACTACCAAGGTATTTTCCCTTTTATATATGATATATATGACTTGGAGACGTGGAGTAAAGAACAGAAGTGGCATATAGTTCTGGGTTACGTAACTGAAAAACGGCTTGTCGTTAAGTCCATATATAATTTTATATCCATATTTTATTATTATTATTAGAGGAAATATGGGTATATATCACTTTTTCAAAATGGATTTGTGTAACTACAACCACTTTAATAACTCATGTTTTAATAGCACCAAAAATGGAATTTTGACAAAAATACCCTCATCTTCTTTTCTTTTCTCTTATGTGTCCTTCATCTTCTTTCTTCTTCTTTTTTCCAAAACCTCCATTGATGGAGCTTCAATGGAGATGTCACCGTCGACCGGCGAGTTGATCGACAAAACCATCGGAAAAACGTTCGTTGTGCACCACCGGTTGTAATGAAAGTATCCATTTTCAGTTTCGAGCTGTATGGAGAGAGAAACGAAGCCAAACCTGAATCGTCTCCGAACCTTCATTGTCAGATTCGCGACAATCCGTCATGAATCTGACGAAACCGATGGCGCCAATGAACTCGACGTCGTTCAATCTTTCAGATCCGACTATCTCCATAGTCAATCAACACTGTCGTCGGCTCGTCACTGTCACCATTAATGGAGGTCGAACAGAATAAGTCTCGAACAAACTTGAATTAAGTCTCGAAACGCATTAATAAGTCTCGAAAACTCATTAATAAGTCTCGAACAAACTTAAAATAAGTCTCGAATTTAACCTAATAAGTCTCGAAACTACAAATAAGTCTCAAATTTTCGAAAAAAAAAATACAAAAGAAAAGAGTAAGTGAGGGCATTTTGGTCTTACCACCTATTTTGGTGCTATTAAAACATGACTTATTAATGTGGTGTTATTTGCGTAAATCCTCCCTCAAAAAGTGCTATTTAATTTTTGAACCCTTATTATTAATTTATTATTTATGGTTCTGTTTTTCAATTGGGGGTGATGACGTGTCAAATCCAGACAAAATGATCCGAAGATGGTGTACTTCTTTTTGTCGTGAACGAAATCAATGTTTCTACTTTCTAGGATTTTTTTTTTTTTCAGTTTTTTTCTTAACATATTTAATTTTCATGGTCACTATTGAGTTTCAAGGGCATCCCACCACAAAGTAAAAGCAAAAAAGCAGAGAAGGGTTCACATTCTTCATTTGATCAAGTGTACTAATGGATTGAAAAGGAACATCTTTGATTAGGGTTTTTATTTTTATTTTTATAAAATTGAATTCTAGACAGAGATATATATATTTTGATGTGGGTTAGCTTTTGAGAGAGAGAGAGAGAAGAGAATCCAAGAGAAAAGAAAGATTTGATTTTTTTTTGATGAATATGGATGATGATAACAATAGAGAGAGATTGGAAGAGAATGATATAGAAATAGAGGAAGGAGAGTACAATGAGAGGAAGACAAATAGTAGATTGTTTGAGAGATTTGGATCAGAAGCACCAGATTATGACAAGGAATTCGGTTCCATCATCAAAGAACCACTTTTATGGAAGAACAGGACCAACACAACCTCCCAGATTGCCATTGTTGGTGCCAATGTCTGCACCATCGAATCCCTTGATTATGAGTATGAACCCTCACTTTCTTAATCTTTATTATTCATATCATTTGGTTAATTAATCATATAATATGTTATCAGATGATTTCCTGTTTGTTTGTTTTGTAAATATTTTGGTTAAGTGAAAGAGAGTTTTGGATCTCATGTTTGATCATCATATAATCTCATTCTCTGAACACGGTTTCTGATACTTTTTTGCTTAATTGTCAAGAAAATGAACGAAAAGCTCCGAAAATATGATTTGTATTAATATGTTTGATTGTGTTTGCTAAGCGCGAAAGGTCTATTAGGCGTATTCAAATCTCAACTGCTGTGTATGTGCAATGTTGATCGGCTCTTGTTGCATCTTCCTGTTTTAGTATGTCGTTTGGTTGCTCAGAAATTGAAGGAAATCGGACGAAAGTTCAAACATATTGTTTTACTTTAGGAATTCGAGATAAGAGGATTTCGGATGTTATATCTAGAAATAATGTTTATTTGTTATACTAGTCATTCTATCTTGGCTGTTTTCTCTGTGTTTTTTTTACAGGATTGTTGAGAATGAGCTTTTTAAGCAAGACTGGAGATCACGGAACCGGGTTCAGATATTCCAATATATTTTCCTCAAATGGACACTTGCACTCCTTATCGGATTAGGTACAGGACTTGTAGGCTGTTTCAATAATTTTGCTGTCGAGAATTTAGCCGGTTTCAAACTTCTCCTCACCAACGATCTCATGCTTAAGGATAAGTAAGCCTAATGCAATCTCATTGACAGTTTCCGAGCTCTTGAAATTCGATCACAATCTTACCTAGCTGCTTCATTGAAATTCGGGTTAACTATGTAATAATTCTTCCAGTGCAGGTATTTTAAGGCATTCGCGGCGTATGCAAGTTGTAACATGGTTTTGGCCATTGCTGCTTCAGCCCTTTGCGCTTACATTGCACCTGCAGCAGCAGGCTCTGGCATACCGGAGGTGAAAGCATACCTAAACGGTGTAGACGCTTACTCTATTTTGGCTCCGAGTACTCTCTTTGTAAAGGTGTGTAGGAGGTCCTATAACATGAATGTTTATTGGTTCACAATGAAAACAAACTTATTAGAACTGACCATCCTAATTACCTGGCAGATTTTCGGTTCTATTTTTGGAGTTGCTGGTGGATTTGTTGTCGGTAAGGAAGGACCGATGGTGCATACCGGTGCTTGTATAGCCTCTTTGCTTGGACAGGGTGGTTCGAGAAAATACCACTTGACCTGGAGATGGCTTAGATACTTCAAAAACGATAGGGACCGGAGGGATTTGATTACGTGTGGTGCAGCTGCTGGCGTAGCAGCTGCATTCCGTGCCCCAGTTGGTGGAGTCCTTTTTGCCCTCGAAGAAGCAGCTTCATGGTATAATATCCTATCTCCCTCCCCCTTTTACGGGTGGTTTGTTCTTCTGTTGTATCCTGAGACAAATTGCTTTCATGTTTAAAATTTGTTTAGGTGGCGAAGTGCTCTTCTTTGGAGAACGTTTTTCACAACAGCTGTAGTTGCAGTGGTGTTGAGAGGCTTCATAGAATTCTGTCGAAGCGGAAAATGTGGACTGTTTGGGAAAGGTGGTCTGATCATGTTTGATGTCAATTCCTCCCAGGCTACTTACGACACCCCGGATCTGCTCGCAGTTATTTTGCTTGGAGTTCTTGGAGGCATTTTCGGAAGCCTCTACAATTACTTTGTGGACAAGGTCCTCCGTACATATAGCATCATCAACGAGTATGTCTGATTTGTTTATTTCGTTATGACTTTATATATTTTGTTGCATCTTCTTTGTTGCTGATTGAGAAATGAATTGCAGGAAAGGTCCTGTATTCAAAGTCATGCTTGTTATGGCCATGTCACTTTTGACCTCCTGTTGCTCATACGGACTACCATGGCTTTCGCTATGCCTTCCATGTCCCTCCGTAGAGGATCAATGCCCCACCGAAGGTCGCTCTGGAAACTATAAAAATTTCCAATGTCCACCCGGCCATTACAATGACCTTGCTTCGCTCTTTCTCAACACAAACGATGATGCAATCCGCAACTTATTAAGCCCTGGCACGAAGGAATTTCATATCTCTACCCTCCTTGTTTTCTTTGTTGCTATATTTTTCCTTGGCATTATCACGTATGGGATCGCGATTCCCTCTGGCCTCTTCATTCCAGTCATACTTGCCGGGGCCTCTTATGGACGCCTTGTGGGGACTATCCTCGGTTCTCTCTCTAATCTTGACGCTGGCCTCTTCGCCCTTCTTGGAGCTGCTTCGTTCCTTGGTGGCACCATGAGAATGACGGTTTCTCTCTGCGTTATACTTCTTGAACTCACCAATGACTTGCTGATGCTCCCATTGGTGATGCTTGTTCTTCTTATTTCAAAAACCGTTGCTGATAGCTTCAACAAGGGTGTCTATGACCAGATAGTGAAGATGAAGGGGCTGCCTTATTTGGAAGCTCACGCGGAACCATACATGAGGCATTTGGTCGCAAGCCATGTTGTTTCTGGTCCTTTAGTTTCGTTTTCTGGGGTTGAAAAAGTTGGGAATATTTTACATTCTCTAAAGGTAACAAGGCATAACGGTTTCCCTGTGATCGATGAGCCACCTTTCTCGGATTCTCCAGAGTTGTGTGGGCTCGTTTTGAGGTCTCATCTTCTTGTGTTGCTTAAAGGAAAGAAATTTACAAAACAGAAAGTACTGACTGGATTGGATATCATGAGGAGGTTCAAGGCGCAAGATTTCGCGAAAGCAGGATCTGGCAAGGGGCTTAAACTCGAAGACTTGGACATTACCGAGGAGGAGATGGATATGTATGTCGATCTCCATCCAATTACTAACACATCCCCATACACGGTGGTGGAATCGATATCTCTAGCTAAAGCTGCTGTTCTCTTCCGAGAACTTGGCCTCAGGCACATGTGTGTGGTGCCGAAAACAGCAGGGGTAATACTCTCCGTCCCTCTCTCTCTCACACGCGCACACACACAAACACATTGGCAAGTGGCAACCTTGAACTTTGAAGTTAAGATTTTGGAAATCACTTGAAAACTATTGTGATATAACAATTGTTTTGAATGTTTTTACTAATTTCTTCTACAGAGGCCTCCAATTGTTGGGATCCTGACTCGGCACGATTTCATGCCAGAGCATATACTGGGACTCTTCCCAGATATACACCACCACAAGTAGGGCAATTGGCAAGCAAACATGAATCTAATTTCTTGCCTCCTTTATATTACAATGAAGTTATTATCATACATATATGATCTTTGATTTTCATAGTCACTACTACACAGGGCAGATTAGTAAGCATATGAATCCAAGTTTGGTCAGTGTTAGAATATATAAACATATGAATCACAGCTTGTATTTGTTTATATTATATTGAGATAGAATAAACTTTTTGTTTAAGATTTTCTGTTAGTTTTGATGGAAAATCAAAATAGAAAATGTTGGTGTATTTTGTTTATATTACGCCCACATAGTGTCTCTTGGATCATGCGCATCACATGAGCGTCGTTCACACATGACCCAAAATGTATATAGTGTACTTAGTTAAGAGATCGAGAAACCAATTCTTATTTACTAATTTTGGACCTTACTTGTTAGCGATATGAAATGCGACAATTTAGCCTATTCAAACACCGTGTTCTTATGAAAGTCCAAAAACAATCACAAATCCACATCATACTTAGTTAAGAAATCGATAAACCAATTCTTATATATAAATTTTGGACCTTATTCGCTAGCGATATGAAATGTGACAATTTCTCCTATTCAACAATTCCACGTCGGGTAGCAAACCTGCTTTGATTATTTATTTTGATAATGATGATTTTTTTTTTTCTTATGTTTTCGGTAAGAAAAAATGGATGAACTGTTCAATGGTTTTTTCAATTCATCAAAAATATTTTCTTTTTTATTGTTTACGTTGGTGAACAAGACTAATCAACTTGTGAAGCACCAAAAATAAAGTTAAAAAATCAATTCAAATCAAATTAATTAATAAAATAATTTCATAATTACTAAAGCACCAAATTAATGAATAGAATAAATGACAACAGAAATAATAGAATTGAGATTGTCAAGTTTTAATTAATCGACAAGATGAGGCTGGTCTAGTTATAAATCTTTCACACCTACGCCATGAGGTTGTGGGTTCGAGTCCTCTCCTCCCCAAAAATCCGGAATTATTATAGTTTTTTTTTTTTTTTTTTTTTTTTTAAATATAATTAATTAGAAATAGCAAAATGTTTTATAACTAATACTTAGAAAAGTGGACTAATGCGTTATTTTCTTTCAACAATCATTTCACATATAGGGCTAATTTGGTATTGTTTTTGAAAAGTTAAAATTAGCTTATTTTATAATTTTGACCGAAAATGATGTTTGGTAAAACTTCCAAAAGTGATTAATTGATAATCGGACAAGTTTTGATAGTGATTTTGAGAAGTAGTTAGAAGTTACTTTTTGAAAGTAATTATGAAATAATATATTTCAGCATTTAATGAATCTTTTAAAATATCATTATTACCCTTATAAAATTAAGTTAAAATAATTTATATACTTTATTTCATCTTAATATTAAATATTCTACTTAAATATTTGATTTGATTTATAAAATCTTTTAAAAATATTTTTATTGTTCTTATGGATTTTTTTTTACTAATTTAAATGTTATATTTAAATATTGATTTAATATATAATTAATGAAAAAAAAATGAAATAAAGTTCTAAAATCATGTATATTTTAATTATTGTAAATAATCTCAACACTTCTGTAATAAAATTACCATTGAGCTATACAATAGTTTTAAAAATACAATTAACCAAGCATCTGTTGTTTATTTTCACAACTGATTATTCATGCAGCATAGCTAATAGTGATTATAATAAAAGTTACAGTAATACCAAACTAGCCCTTATAGAAGAGCAAATTACCCAAAACCTCTCCTCCAGTTAAAATTGACCGTTAAATGAAACCTGATTTAAAATATAATAAAACAGTTTGTAGAGATTCAAAAAAAAAAAAAAAAAAAAACCTGTACAGCTCAAAGATAGTCAATATAGATAAGAAAAAAAAAATAATAATAAATAAAAAAAAATAAAAAAATCTAGGTAAAAAAAGACTAACCTAGATTGGATCTAACATATCGAGATGGATCTCTATTGTTTCTTGTTTGAATCTCCACGGATTCATCACTTTTTATTTTATTTTCATTTTTTGCTTCTTCTTTTTGTTTTCATTTTAATTCTCTTTTAAAAATTTTTGATATTGGATGGAGATTCATCTCTTTTTAAAAAGATTAATTGTTTTTTATGAATTAATCTTCACCGATGGCAGAGGGAGGTGGCCACGGTTCGGTTTCGGTTTCGGTTTCGGTTTCAGTTTCGGTTCTATGGCTATCAAAACAGAAACCGTAACCGTAACCGGAAAACCGATTTGGTACAATGGTTTGTAACCACCGGTTTGGGTTTGGGTTTGGGTTTGGGTTTTTTTTTTTTTTTAAATATTTTTTATTTAAAGTTTTATTTACAACTGAAAAGTTTGTTTGAAGAAAAAATAAATATAAATTCTTGCCTACAAATAATTACAATCGAACAAAGTTTTTTTTTTTAAAAAAAAAAATTACAAACATTTTCATTGAAGTATTTAACAATGTTTAAAAGAAAAGAAATTGACATTTATTAATAAATACAACTTTACAATTTCACAAAAATTAAAAATAAATAAATTAGAAATTGGCCTTGAAGGCTTGAATTCAAATATACAATATTACAATGTAACAAAGTTAAAATAAAACAAAAAATAAGGGTTTTGCACTTAATTTTTACCACAATTATGCCTACGTATCCTCCACAATTGTAGAGAAATCAAATGCCACGTAGTTCTTTTACCTTTAATTAGTTGCTCGGTGTTAGAGGTTAGAAGTTGGAATGGAATTTATTTGCTGACTTCCGTTCCCGTGGTTTGGCCATCTTCGAAGAAGTCGTTCATTATCTCCGGTTGGAGTTCTTGTTGTCTGTATTTTGCCTTTATCCAAACATCAACACATGATTGCATTTCAAGTGATTGTGAACACATAACCGACCGTCTTGATTCCAAAATATTTCTACCTACACTAAATTCTTGTTCCACAGCAACGGTAGAAACCGGCGTTCCAAGAATTTGTTTGGCAATAATAGCCAAAATTGGATAATCTTGTTGATGACTCTTCCATCAAAACTGGATACTAAATTTTTCTTCTAAAAATTCATGAGTGGCTTCTAAATACTGGTCAAGCTCAAAGTCAGATGAGGATGAAGAAGATGTTCATAATTTTTAAGCTTTTTGGGAAAACAATCGATCCCCTAAACCCTTTAATTGAAATTTTGAGAAAGTAGCAGTACCACCAAAATGTATTTTAGTTGAGTTGGTTGTGTACATTCCCCTCATTTTGGCGATGAGAGTTTGAGTTATATCTTATTCATAAAAAGAAAAATAAAAGTGAGAAGACCTTTCCCTTATTGCCCAAGTAGTTATCGACAGTGTTTACGGTGCTTGATTTAATAGGTTTAAATGGATCAATGATACCATCTCATTATTATTTTCAAATAATAATAAAAATACTAAGCACATTGTTGGTGGGGGTTCAAAACTCACAAGGTATAACTTATTAGTTTGTTTTATAGCTATTATGGGAGTAAATATCCGGATCACGCTATTTAGTACTAGATCTCAATATGTGTTGATAGATTTTTGTCAAGTGTTCTAGAAGTAGATTTTGACATGTGTGAACTTTGTACAGATTTATATTTAGTGTTGTAGGAGTATATATCAAGGTTGGAGGAGTGATTGATCTCCACATGTGTGGGTAGATTTCTTTCGGGTGTTATAAAACTATAGAAATTAACGTATTTATCTAATTAGACCTCCTATAATTTAAAACTGAAATAATAAGAAGATCGAATTACCCATAGGCCAAAATTATTAAATGAAGATAATATTTTTATATAAAAAAGTAAAAACTATTACAAATAATATTTTATTAAAAAATTTAAATTCAAAAACATTAGAAACATAATTTAAAAATGGAGATAATTTTAAAAAATTTAAAAATATATGTACTTCAAAAATAGTATTAATTTTTTTTTTAAATGAGTATATTTTAAAATTTTAAGAACAATTTTTTATTTTTCCATTCAATTAATTTACTTTAATTTTTATTTTTTTAAAAATTATCTTTATTTTTAATTTTAATAATTATAGGAAATTTGTATTTTTTTTAATTAATTTAATTTTAAAAACCGGGGAGCTCTGGGTTGATAAATGTATAATTGTTCTCTAACTGTATTTATATCAAATTTAGGGGATGTTAGTTTATTTATCCAAACAATAACTTACATGAGAATTTAATATATTTTCTTAAATTATAATTAAAAATGAAAAAAATCAAAACGGAGAGAGCTGAAGAAAAAAACGGCACAATTCCAGGGCTCACTCAAACCACCACCATTTCCATTTTCATTGCATCACATTCACATGAAACACAAGAGAGGGAGAGAGAAACACAAGAGAGGGAGAGAGAGAATTTAAACAACCGTAAACTTTTAACTATCACTTTCGTTTTTCATATTTTATATTTCAAAAAAAAAAAAAAAAAACACAAATTTTGTTTTAAAAAAGAATCGAACAGAGAACAATTTTTTTTTTTGGTTTTCGAATGTTGAAAAATTCCAGATCTCAATTTTCGCCTCGATTTTGAATCTCTCTCTGTGCGTGGAAGGCGGTTATGGAGGCGATCGAGGAACTGAATGAGTTGTCAGATTCGATTCGTCAAGCGTCCGCCGTGCTCGCCGACGAAGACGTCGACGACGACAACAACAATTCTTCGTCTTCGTCGTCCTCGAAACGTCCTTCGACTTTCCTTAATGTCATCGCTCTCGGCAATGTCGTATGTCCATCTCTCTCTCTCTCTCCTTTACATGTATTTGGATCTACTGCATTTTGAATTTTGTTAATAATGTGGAAATATAAGAGCGAGATTTTTAAATTTCACACAGCGAATTTTGAAATTGTCGATAATGTGTGTAGTCTCTTTAATCATTAATCCTAAACTAGGAAATGTTTGGATTCTCAAGGAAAACGAAAAACTTTGGTGTTTAGGAGAGAAATGTTGATTGAGTTTGTGTTTTCGGAGACATCCAATAATATGGGAATGAAAGAAAGAGAGACACGGAGTAAGATTAGCTTCGCAGTAGGAATATAAATGCTTGCTCCTATTTACATTGCAATGTGAACTGTGACCAACGAGATGGATTAAAATTATTTCTTTCCGTTTGAAAATACTGAGTTGAATTGATTTATGTTTAGTTTAGTTGAATCTTAGTTTAGCTAAATTTCAATTGAGTTCTACCATGATTATTATTCCGGGCTTTTTGATGGTTTGTATTTTGGCAACGGATGTTGATCGTTTCTTGTCTTTAATGTATTTAGGGGCAGGTGGGGTTATTATGTTCTTGAGTGATAGAGAAAGTAACTTCTTATAACCGAAGTCTGCAATGTTAGCCTAGTTTGCAAATCTTGATGTTTATGTGTTTCTTAATTTATTCTTCTATGTTCTTCTGCAGAAGATTTTTGAATGGTTATTATGTTGTTTGTGGTTAAATAATTAATCTTTTTGTGGATTCACTGATCAGGGTTCTGGTAAATCAGCCATTTTGAATAGTGTGATTGGACATCCTGTTTTGGTAAGTTGTACTGATATTCAGAATATGCATTCTGTTGAAATATTCCATCTTCATTGATGTAGTTGTTGTGCTGATGGCAATCTTTCTTTGTTTATTGTTATGATAATTCTGTGGACAGCCAACTGGTGGAAACGGTGCTACTCGGGCTCCCATTAGCATTGATTTAAGCAGGGATAGTGCTTTAAGTGGCCAGTCTATCACCTTGTTAATTGACAACAAAACGCAAGAAGTTTCAGCAAGTAAGTTTCTTTTAGATAGGAATTGTGTGTCATTTTATTTGCTGGTTACTGGTGCTTAATACACAGTTGATGTAGGCAGCATCAGCATTTGCTCATATTTACTTTTTACATAGACTTTGTGGTTATGCTTGGCTTTGATTGTCCTTGGTCCTTTTGATCGGGTATAGGTGCTCTTCGGCATTCTCTTCAAAACAGGCTAAGCCAGGGGATGAGTCGTGATGAAATATACCTGAAACTTCGTACCAGTACAGGTTATCCTCGATCTTGTTGCACTATTCTCTTTTTGCTTTCAAGTGAATTCTTTGAAACCTGTTATTTAAGGCATAGTATCACTAGTTCTCACTTTTCATCTTTTTAAATGTTGTATACGTGCTCTTTGCATTCTTTTAAAAATAGATTTTTTTTTATTGTCTCCAGCTCCACCATTAAAATTGATTGATTTACCTGGATCTGATCAAAGAATTATGGATGATTCATTGGTGAGTGTTTGAATGCTATACGCCTTTTAGTTCAAATTTTGAAGGCAAGGTATTTAATTGGCATTAGTGCATAATGGTCTCCATGTATATATAAATCTTCATATTAATTTCCACTTTCAAGATGCTTTTGCTGGAAGCTCATTTGATAGTTGTTTTGTTTTATTGTATCTTCAGATTAGCAAGTATGTTCAGCACAACGATGCTATTTTGCTAGTTGTTGTACCTGCTACAATGGCACCAGAAATTTCATCATATCGAGCTCTCAGAATTGCGAAGGAATATGACACGGAAGGTGGGTTTATTCTTAACTTGAAATTTCTAATACTTTTGGGTATAAAAGGGATTATAATGTCACATCCCACATCGCTTGCGAGTAAGGTTCAGGACTTATATATAAGTCTTGGTCTCTCTTAACTAAGTAGACGCATTTTGGGCCATGAGTGAATGACGTTTGCGTGAAGCCCATGATCCAAAGCAAATATGTGAGGGTGAAGTACGCGTGTGTGAAGCCTAAAGCTCTTACATAAGACACTGAATTTCTCTTTTGCGTGTAAATTATTTCATCTGATATATTTATTTTGCTTTTTTTTTTTTTTTTTTTTTTTTTAATTGATCTTAGGTACTAGAACTGTTGGTGTTATTAGTAAAATGGATCAAGCAGAGGGAGACGCAAAAGCACTTGCAGCTGTTCAGGCTCTCCTATTGAATCAGGGCCCGCCAAAAACATCTGATATTCCATGGGTTGCTGTTATCGGTCAATCTGTTTCTATTAGTTCTGCCCCATCTGCAAGTGCTGCTTCAGAGAGTTCTTTAGAAACTGCATGGCTGGCTGAGATTGAGACGCTTAAAAAGTTACTGACTGGAGCTCCGCAAGAGAAGCTTGGTAGAATTGCTTTAGTGGACACCCTGGCTGGCCAGATGCGTAATCGTATGAGACTCAGGCTTCCGAACATCCTCTCTGGGTATTTACTTATATTCTACAGTTTGATTTTTCGTTTTCAATAATTTTACTGATACAATTTGTTGTAGTTCTGCTTTCTCTTGGCACCATTACACAATTTTGGTGATGAAGTACAAATTAGAGATTTTTTTACATCTGATGAAGAATTGATGGTGATGGGAGAAAGTGTTTTTACGATGGAAAGTATTAATCTATTAGTGTTTTTCGGATGGATAAAGATGTTTGCGTCTTTAAGCGAAAGATTCTTTTTGGGAGTGGTTTTTACTTTTTTTTTTGGTGATGAATTTCACTTTATATCTACCTTGAGACTTATTCAAGCTATGGTTTGTGAGCTAAGCTCATCAATGGGTGTATATAGATGAGAGCTTTTATCTATAATTTACTTTAATACGATTTTTCCATACCTTTAATGCAGGCTTCAGGGGAAGTCCCAAATGGTTCAGGATGAGTTAGTAAAGCTTGGTGAACAATTGGTTGGTAGTACTGAAGGTACAAAGGCTCTAGCTTTGCAGCTGTGCCGTGAATTTGAGGAAAAATTTCTCCAACATATAATGGGCGGTGAAGTGAGTTGTTTCTTTTAGAAGTGACCTATGCATAATTATTATTTAATACTGCAACATAAGAATTAAATGAAAAACTGGGTATGTTATACTATTCAATGTTCTTTCTTTGTCTGAAAAAAGGATCTACTGTTTATATATTAGATAGGAATGGCCTTTGGAATGTTATCATTTATTTAGTTATGCCTGCTTCGGTAATTGTGGTAGGTAGGACATTAATAAGGAGAAGTAAGCAATTAATTAAACATGTATAACACATTTGACAGGATAATGTTAAAAAAAACCGATCATCCCTAATAATTTCAGTATTTTCAATATCCTTGCTTTCTACTTTCATTTTCTCTTAATTCTTTCTATTGACGCAATGAAGCATAATTTATTTATTTATTTATTTTTATTTTTTTTAACTTGAACATTTCCTTTGAAGTAGAAAACTTTGAGGATTCCAAAAGGGAGGTTTTTAGCTCGTATCTATGGACATTGTTATGGGATCTAGTGGCGTCTGAGTTCTTTAATATTCTTTTACTCTTAATAATTAGGACGCTTTGTTTTGTAAATGAGATAGGTATAGGGTTCTTTTGCTTTTTTGAAGAAGAGAAGTTTTCTGCTTTTGGAAAGGGAAAGAAAGCTACGGTCCTTTGGAATTGTACAGTTTTGGCCATTTTTTGGGTAGTTTGCCAAGCAAGGAACACGAAATTTTTTGAAGATTCAGGAGAAGAGGAGGCCAGTTATTTTATAGGAAAGTGTTCAATAGTGAGCCTCATTATGGATCTCTGTTTCAAAAGAATCTGAAGAAACTTATTTATTTTGCATTTTTTTCTTTACTTATTTAAAGTGGGAAGGAGTGTAGCTTAATTTTGCATTTTTTTCTTTCTTTTCCTTTAAGGTTTTGTTTCATAGTGTTTTGCCATGTAGGGAGATAGGCTCAATTGATAGGAAACTTTTGGTTTAGGGAACCTTGTATAGGCTCTTTTTTGTTCTAGGTTTCTTTCGGTTTGTGGACTTGTTCACCTGTTTTCTTTTTTTTTCTTTATTAAATTATCTCTGACTTCTCAATTTTTTTTTTTTTTTTTTTTTTGCTTTTCAATTAGGCCTTTAGTTCATTAGCTCTTGTATTTTTCCTTTTTGGTCTTCAGTTTCTTATCTGAAAAATTGAACCTTTTTATTATTTTTCTATTTTTTTTATGTAATTAGTATTAACTATTAAGTATAACAATTATTGATAAATCATAAATTCCTCTGGACCGAAAATATGGTCAGTAGTCAGTGTTGAAAATTGGATGGAGAATTGGAGGAGACATTTAACTTGAGCTAAAATCCTTCCAGATGAAGGTTTTGTTGTAGAGAAGGTGGTATTTAGAAGGCATATGGATAGTTAGATTGGGTAGAATATCTCCAAGTGTGGCAAATTGTTTCCTATAGTTATAGGGCTTCTGTACTGGATCCTCTTATGTAGATAAACTCCTATCTTCCTCATTGATATTGGAAACATTTAAAGATCTCATTCTTCTTATCGTCCCAAAATTGAAAATCGCAAAAACTTATTTGATTTGCTGTTTCAAGCCTTGTTTGAAACTTAGCATCTACAATAACATAGCTTGTAGAAGGCACAAAAGTCCACCTGTTCTGAAATCCACTAAGCAAATGGAAATGGAGTTTACTGTGGATTATGGTTGTATTCAAGTCTCTTCTAACTTGTTTTCATCCGTGAACACTTTCACCTTTCTATCCCTCTCTCCTACACCTTCATTTGGTCCTGTTGTAAGTTATGGTCGAATTCTAAATGATTTTCTGTTGCATAATTGCAGTCTGCAGACATGGTCACATACTTGCTGACATGGTTTTTCAGTTTGACTTATGATTTCAGTAGTCAACTGAGATTGGTGTCCCTTACTATTAGATCTTGTTGAAATTCTGTTCTATGACTTTTTTTTTTTTTTTTTGTTTTTTGACACTTTTTCTTTTTCTGCAGGGTAGTGGTTGGAAAGTTGTTGCCAGTTTTGAGGGTAATTTTCCTAACAGGATCAAGCAGCTTCCCTTAGACAAACATTTTGACATCAACAATGTGAAAAGGGTAGGTTTTCACTTTCAACTTCATCTAATTTATGCCTTCTCAGTTACTTGTATTGTCCTGAAGTGCTTTGCTTGATTATATTTAATTGTATTAGATTGTCCTAGAAGCAGATGGGTATCAACCATATCTTATATCGCCAGAGAAAGGTTTAAGATCCTTGATAAAAGGTGTCCTGGAGCTGGCAAAGGAACCATCACGCCTATGTGTTGATGAGGTATACATGTTTAGCTGGCTTTTACTTTTTAAATTGTGTGTTCACTTCATGGGTTGGAGGGGTTGAGGTGTATGGTATATAAGCCTTTTTTCTTTGTTTAACAAATCAGGTGCATCGTGTATTGGTAGATATTGTTTCTGCAGCTGCAAATTCAACTCCTGGTCTTGGAAGATATCCTCCGTTTAAGAGAGCAGTAATAATGGCTTCCCCTTCACATATTCCTTGTACATCTTGTTAGTTTCAGTTTTCGATAATGCATCTGAGATTTTGTAAAACTTTTAACTAGGTTGTGGAAATCGCAACTGCTGCACTTGATGTATTTAAGAATGAAGCAAAAAAAATGGTAGTTGCACTGGTTGATATGGAGCGTGCGTTTGTTCCACCTCAACACTTCATCCGCTTGGTGCAGAGGCGGTATGTTTTCATAAAGTTTTACATTTATCTTGGATTCTGTTGTTGAATTATATTATCTGAGATTCAAATAAGATGCCTTCAAATGATGATGGCTCCTATGCTATTCCTTTACCTGTGCTTGGGCAGCTTTACTTAATTTAATTTGGTCATTTTGCTTTCATTTTTCTGTTTATTTGTTGACAAGGACTTACATATTGGTTTGTGTGTGCTTATATAAAATATATAAAAATGATCCTAGACTCTATTATGCAAACATAATGTGTTTTGTATTGCATCAGACAGAGTTCGGATGGCCTAATTATAATATTTCATTGAAATATAGTTTATAAATAATATTTAGACAGAAGAATTTTTATTTATTTATACTTCTAATTTTTTCTTAATTGTTTTTACATATATATATTTATTAATATTTATTATATGGGATCTAAACCCGATCCGCACTTTGGATTATTTACTATGTAGTATGACTTTTGCCAAACACTAAATTGTATTGTGTGGTGTGTAATGTGTTTAATGGCGTGCCAAACCCACCCTTTAGTTTGTTTGGTTTGCTGCTGTCTATCTAATATGTTGCCATTTCATTTTTCACCAGAATGGATAGACAGCGTCGTGAGGAAGAGTTAAAGAACCGATCCTCTAAGAAGGCAGTTGAAGCAGAACATTCCTTGCTAAACAGGGTCTATTCTTGTTTACGCTCTCTAAGCAATGATGGATGCTAGTATAATATTATATTAGTTTGAAATTATTTGATGGCTTTACCCACTGTCTTCTCTGCTTCCTTTTCAGGCGACTAGTCCCCAACCAAGTGCACAAGAATCTGGAGGAAGCTTGAAATCAATGAAAGAGAAATCCAGTCAAGAAGATAAGGATGTAAAAGAGGGACCAATCTTAAAGACTGCAGGGGCCAGTGGTGAGATAACAGCAGGTATATAAACAGTTCAGACGTTAATGCTAAAGAACGGTAAAAAAATATTTGTCCTTCTGTGTGTCATACTTATGGTGGTTCACTGGTTTGGCATGCTATTATTATATCGTTAAAGTATATAGTACTTTGGAGGTGACATAATCTTATTTTTTTCTCTTTTAGGATTCCTCAAAAAAAGATATTTTGGAGGAATCCTAATTTGTGGTATTTCATATATATTTTTGACTGTCTTCATATCTCTTGGAATGTGATATAAAATCATAGTTAAGTCTCAACTGTCTTTTTTTTCTTTTTTTTTTTTTCCTTGTATATTATTCTAGAGTATTTCTTGCATCTTTTATAATATAAACATAGGGTAGATGCTATAAGCTATTTCAATTTCAATTTTTCATTTGAATCAAAACAAGTTAGAAAACTTGTTGGCATGATTTATAGCTGAGAAGATGATCTTTGCACATGTGGGTGGATGTTGAAAAATAAGTGAATAACGTCAATTGATAGTATGTATATCTGGATATGAGCCAGCCATGCTCATAAAAAACACTACTCGAACAATAAGAAATAGCTCGACTCTCTCTCTCTCTCTCTCTCCCCCTCCTGAAATGATAAATTACCTGTTATATCTTCTTGTTTCTTTTTGCCATGGTCAGAAGCTTGATCTGAGTTTGATGTCAATTCATGTGCGGCTTTCGATGTGTTATATTTAATTCACTAAATGCTAAGAAGGCCCTGTACCCTCCCCTAAAGATTGAATCAGATGTAGGGTAGTTCGTTGCTTTTGGTTGAAATTGTCGTTTCTTTTCTTTTCTGATTCTCTCTTAGAAACGCTTTCTGCGCTAGGGTAAGCAGAACTGATTTGTGTTCACTTCAGTGCAGCTGCACATGACAAATTTTTGCTTGTGCCCGTTGCTTTAATAATTAAACATATCTATCTGAATATCAAGCTCAGAATAGAATTTAATGGAAGCTATGGAAGATTGCTTCTAATATGCTGAAGCCTTTGGTCTGCCTATGATTTAAGTGGCCTCGGTGGAATTTTACTCTTATTCAACGATTTAGGTAGGCCTTTCTGTAACATATTGTCCAGCTCTTTAGTTTCCAGCTCTATTGTTATTCACCCTTCTTGCAAGTCGTATTCCTTTTTCCTTTTCCTCCTAAGTCAAATGTTTGATGCAAAATTTGGATATTCCTGAACCCTAGTGCCAGAGCTGTTTTCACTATATCATTTATATATTTGACTATATGCATGGGCTACGTTTTTCTTCTTGTCTTGTCATCCACTTTATTTTGTATCTGCAGGATTTTTGTTGAAGAAAAGCGAAAAAACAAATGGATGGAGTAAGAGGTGGTTTGTTTTAAATGAGAAAAGTGGCAAGGTTAGTATCCAGTACTTCATCTGATGCTAGTGAAAATTAATGTTGCTAGCTGGATGTTTGAGGACCTAATTACTTTTGTCTGTTTTTAGTGTGATTTGTTTGATTTTAATACTGTTTTAATAATATTACTTTCCTTGTCACATCTATGTGTGCTCCATCTCTCTCAAACTTCTGCTCGACTATGAATAGCTCTGTTTCAAGAAAACAACTTAAGTGAATGCACAAATGTTTGCCATATTTAGTGTGCTATTGGTACCATTTATATGGTAATCTCTATTGTAAAAATAGGTATAGTAGAAAATTTATTTGTAACTACTTTCATCGACTTTTTACAAGTACAAATTTTTGGACAAATAAATTTGAGAAGGGCAGTTTGTAGTATAACTTGGGTTGGGTTGCATATTCTTTATTTAGTTGTATACTTGTATTATTGGTGCTTAAATTCATGGAAAATAAGAAAAAAGGAAATTTTGCTACTCATTTAATTTGGCTTTTAATATTAACGTTGTATTGCAGCTTGGTTATACCAAAAAACAAGAAGAAAGACATTTCCGTGGTGTTATCACCTTGGAGGTAAGGGTTTATGCATAATGTATATGTATATATTTTGGGGGATAGTAATGGCCTTTTGACATATTTATCATTCATAATATCAAAGTATCATTTAATGATGTAAATCTTGCATTGTGTATTGACTTAATTTGTTTGATTAATTTTTTTTTATCCCATTGACTCGCATGTTTGGACCTTGGATTTTGCATTTGTTTTTTTTCCAGTATTTGTTATAACTGACCTTTGGGAAGAACTGAAGAAGTATCCGTATCTGTACCTTACTTTCAGATTGTGATATAGTGACTTTTATGGAGTTGGTGTATATAGAATAACTTGTTGGAACCATTTCCAATTTGTTTCACTTTAATAACGAGTCTAATGACTGACTAATCTTATGGATCATCAATCCAATGTGAAAAAATTTCAAGTAACGATGGGAAAAGGAAATTCGATTTATCGATGTTCAATGATGACAAGCAGTCAAATATATATATATAGTACCTGAAAAAATTTCACAAGTCATCAATGTAGGGTAAAAATAAGTGTTATACTCTGGTCGACAAAGAAGACCAAGTTATCACCTTCTGAGAAAGATCAATGAGGAAGTTGAGCTATCAAAAAGTACTTTTTTGAAGAGAGTGTACTTTTAGTCTTGTGTGTGTGTAAACTAAAACAAGGGCTATTTCTACAAGTCGTGTTAATGTGCTTTTAATTTAGGAGTAATGGTCAATGTTCAAGTTATGGCAAAAAGTAGAGGTCATGTTAATGAAACGGTTTATGGCTTGTATTAGTGGTGTAATGGGTCATTCATGGTCTTGTTTATGGTTTATGTTAGTGGGGTTATGGGTCCTTGATTTCAGAACCATGTTTGAGTATTTGTTTATATTACTGTATCCAATTAGCCAAAAAATGTTGTCTCATGCTTCTATTTTGTTTATTGTTTTACTTTCACATCCTAATAAGTGTAGAGAGTTTTCTCTGCAAATTATGGCATAAATCAACCATTATAATCTATGACTGAGGTTTGCATTTGCCATCTTAAGATTAATATATATTGAGAACAATATATGAGATCAGCATTTGCTTTCTTTTTTTATATACAAATTGTGGCATAAGTTTCTAACCGTTAGATTATTATGCTTTTAATAGTTATTGGGATAGACATGTTAATTTTGATATATATTGAAAATAATGATGTGAGTTGATCATCTCAATCATTCAAAGTACATTATTATTCTAATCCGAGAGCAAAAAAAAATAAAAAAATAAAATAACATTAGCCCAGCAGTGGATAACTCACATAAATGATTTCAAAAGGTGCACTGTTAATGTGTCTCTTCATATTTCTTTCACAGCCTTATTGCTTTTTTTATTCAGACTTTTTATCTTTTCAATTTTACTTGTAAGTCTGCCTTACATGCCATCTATCCAAAGATACAAGTCTAAAGTAAAATATATATATATAAAGCTGAAGCATCATAAAGAATCTAAACCTTATTCATCTAGTCATTTTTACTGGGTTGTAAGTCGAAATGCATAAAAATTTGAGATTGACAGCAATATTAAGTTTTGGCAATAGAATGGGGACTTTTACTATTATATGATCTTTGCTGTTTGACCTAGAGTTCGATATTGATGATCATAATGAGATGAATAATTTTAATTGTTCTGTATGCTAATTGCATTATCTCTCATCTTTTCAATGAACTGGCCAGGAATGCAATGTCGAGGAAATTCTTGATGAAGAGGATACCTCTTCAAAGAGTTCCAAGGATAAAAAAAATAAAGAAAAAGGACCCAGTCTTATCTTCAAGATAACAAGCAAGGTTCCATACAAGACTGTTTTGAAAGGTACTAATACATTTATCTATGTTTCCCTGCTACTTCTATTTGGCTGGTTATCTTTATTCTTCTCTGAGTTATATGCCAATATACACTTTGATTTTTATTTTGCAGCTCACAGTTTTGTTCTGTTAAAGGCTGAGACTGTGGCAGAAAAGCTCGAGTGGATAAACAAGTTGAGAAATATCATCCAGCCTTTTAAAGGAGGTGAAGGGAAGGGTGAACCTGGTGTTCCCATGCGGCAAAGTCATTCTGATGGTTCTCTTGTGAGTCGCTAGATGATGTCCATCGTTGCTTATCATCCAATTTCATGGCATAATTCTTTGTAGTTTCTTTTGCTGCCCTTAGAAACATTTGTTCCTTGAAATAATTACTGCAGGAATGAGTGAAGTTTTTCTTGTTTGTTCTTTGATCCGAATATGAATCATATGATAACTGCTTTCGATTCTTTAGTTCAGTATTAGTTAAAGAAAAATAAAAATTATTTGGTTACCATTCTTTCCCTGAGCTTATTTAATTGCTTCAAAATTTTGTTGGGGGTGTATCTGACCATTGCACTAACCTGCACACTTCCGCAGGAAAAAATGGCTAGAAGACCTGCAGATCCAGAAGAAGAGCTTCGGTGGATGTCCCAAGAAGTGCGTGGTTATGTGGAAGCCGTTCTTAACAGCCTTGGTGCCAATGTCCCAAAGGTTAGTTTATTCCCTTGAATTCTAACAATTATCCGTGTTTACTTTTATTGTCATTATAGTTTTTGTTAATTTTTTATTTATTTATTTATATATATATGAGCAGGCAGTTGTTCTTTGCCAAGTAGAGAAAGCCAAGGAAGACATGCTTAACCAGTTATACAGCTCTATTAGGTTAGTACCTGTTGTAGTTTCTTGATGATTTTTCACTTTTCAGATGCTCACAGTCCTCGATCTTAATAAAATTGGTTTCTTGATGCTTTTATGCCATTTCTTTATAACGTATGTTGTGAAGAAATATTATAAAAATAATCTTAATGGTGCTTTGTCTTCTAGTAATTTTAATTGAAGACTGATTTTTGCTTGTTCTTCAATTGGTAGTGCCCAAAGCACTGCAAGAATTGAAGAGCTGCTTATGGAGGACCAGAATGCAAAACGTAGAAGGGAGAAATGCCAGAAACAGTCTGCCCTTCTTTCAAAACTCATGAGGCTACTTAGCATCCATGACAATCGAGCAGCTGCTGCCGCTAGCTGGTCCAATGATAGTGGTGGTTCAGGTAATTAATTGCCCCAGAATTTGCATCCTGGGTGAGTGTGTGCCTGCATTTTCCGTTTTTGGTGCATAATGATGAACATACTGTATAAGCTGTGATTGTTAGCTTTCTGATCCATGTCAAATCCTTAAACACCCGTTATCATGGACGAAAAAAAGAAATAAAACAAGAACAGATTTTCTTTAATTCTCACTATCGCTAAATTTTCTGCGTAGTGGCAACCGCATGATTGTTTACAATAAGGTATGCAAGCTAATTCAATGAGAGATAATATGTTTAAATTGGTAGCATTTAACTTCATGTTTCTTTCATACCTTTGTAACTACACTGCAATATTGTGTACCTTTTCAAACTCATTTCATATGCAGAGAGCAGCCCAAGAGCCAGTGCAACCTCCGCCGCAGGTGAAGACTGGAGATCCGCTTTCGATGCTGCTGCAAACGGACGTGCCGACCCTTTCAGGTCCGGAGTGAACGGTCATAGTCGGCGATACAGCGATCCACCTCAGAACGGGGACGAGAGACTCTCGAGCTCGGCCAGCCGTCGTGCGCCCACCCGATTGCCACCACCACCACCGCAATCTGGTTCGGGTTCATCCTACAGATATTAGATCAAAGTTTTAGACAGCAGGTAATAATATTCATGCATTCTTCTTGGGTGGGTGTTTGTTTGTTCTCACTCCATATTTTTTAGCATTTCTCAAGCTCAAATCAGTAGCTTTTTGTAGAGATAGAATAGGTGGGGTTTTTTTTTTTTTTTTTTTTTTTTTTTTTTTTTTTTTTTTTTTGTAGATATATATGTCACAGCTAGAACTGTTTTATTTTCAGATGTAATTTCTATATATTCAATAAATTTTCCCTTTTTTGCCCCCAGTATCTATCGGGTGATCGGTCAAGGTCTCAATTTTTTTTTATTAATTACAGATGTATTGGCGTTGAATCCAATGTGCAAAGTAAATTTTTTGTTTCTGTTTTTGTCTTTTGAATTCTGATAGAAGAGGTTTTTCATCCTTTGTACATTGTTCTGTTTGGTTAAACATTTAAAATTATTTTATGGTGAAATATAATTTGAAATTTTTTAGTAAAATTTTAAACTTAAATCTTATAAATTGGATAAAATAATTTTTCCTTCGTCTTAAACTTAAACTAAATTTTTTAAAATAAATGAATATGTTTGTAGATTGTTAATCAAATAAAATTAAGATTCAAACGAACCAAGATAGATTTTTTTTTTTTTGGTTCACTTTTGGATCGAACCGAAATAAAATAATTTTTTTTAGAAGTATAAATTCAGAATTTGGAGAGATTACTTGAACCCAGAACCTCACTATATACACGACTAGTAAATTCAGTTTACAGTATTGGCAAACTAGATGGATTATTATCTAATTTTGATACTGTATATGATTGTTTTCCAATTTTAGTAAAAAAAAAAAAAAAACAAACACACCAATTTTGAAAATAATTTTTGGAATTCTCCCAAAAAACAGAGACCTATAGAAAAAGATAGTTATAGTAATCTCTTAATGAAGTAAGTTGATTCTATATTTGCAATATTGTTGTTCTAATTATGTACAGAAGCTAGAAATAGAGGTTTTGATAATTAGGGTTACAAAGAGTTGAAGATGACATTTACAAATAGGGAAAATATGAAATGAGAGAGAGCCATTGCTTTGTCCCATTATTGGATACCCTCTTTAAAGGGACCAGAATCATGCAGAACTTTCATAACAAGCTTAACCTGCAAATCAAAATTTACCGTTTTAGTTAGATAATACAAGATCATAACTATTTATTCCCCCCCAAAAGAATCATTAAATGTGGAAAATTAGGTTACGAAAGGGAGTTCTCGATGCCTTGAAAGGATGGAGTTTGCATTTTGACAAAGGTTTTGTAAATGTGTTTTTTTTTTTTTTTTTTTTGTGTGGAAGTACCTGAGTTGATTCGCGGACAAGAAAGTCTGCTATTGGTTTCCTGAAATCTTCATCCGTAAGGTAATGACAGCTGTAAGTTGTCACGGGCATATAACCCCGCTGAATCTTGTGTTCCCCCTGAGCACCAGCTTCAACTGTGCTCAGATCGAGTTCTATAGCTGCCTCTATTGCCTGCCATATCAAAGGAAAGAAAAAAAATAAACCTTAAAAGAGTTTTCAATTCATATAGTCATTCATTTTATACGTACGAGCAGAACTTCGGTCAACATTATTTTTGGATCCTCATTGTAAGTGCTAGTCGGTTCAGATTATATTAAATTTGGGGAGATTCAGTTTACGTATAAGAGGGAGGGGGAGTGAGGGTGTTAAGGTGTGATGAATTTTTTTTAAATCCTAGGCGACACTACAACATGAAAGAAAGAGAGGAGCAAACATGCCAGATTACTATCATCACCCGTATAAATTATCATATAATCAGTTGTTAACCTGGTAATAGCATGCTTCAAAATGCAAACTTGGATAATAGGCTCGGGGGTGGCAACCCCATAGGCGTCCATACAGAGTATCTCCTCCGATTAGATTTAGTGCTCCTGCCACAAGTTCGTCCCCATCTTCAGCGACAACTAGTAGTACCTTGTCTCCCATCTTCGAACCCATGTTGTGGAAGAAATCCCGAGTTAGATAAGGAGTACCCCACCTATGGAGAAATCAAAAGAGAAATATAAAGATGTGACTTTTCAAGCATCTCATATACTTCAAAATGCATATAAAGACAGTTCAAAGTGTGCGAAGCTGATCGATCACAAGAATCTAAACTAAAACATATAGAGAAGCAATAATCAAAGAAAAGAAACCAACATTCAAGCAAAAGAGGAGAAAATTAATCCCAACAGAATTTACTGTGACCAATAAGCAAATGAAAAAGACATGAAAAAAAATAGTGGGTAATGTATATCTATCTGTTCAAGTAACTGAAGATGCAAAACAAGTAATTTCAGGTGTAAAATATTTCCAACTTTGAAACAAGTTCAAATTTGAATGTTTTATCTACCGATATAATTCTGGATTCATTCAAATGTACATCACGAAATCTATGTAATGAATTCTTTCTTTTTAAGGCAGGCATAAACTCAGAGCAAAGAACACTCTTTTGCTCTATAACCCTTCTGACGGAAACATATTATCTTTGTAAAGTACCTCTTCAAATATTGTTTCAGACTCTAAGATTGTATTAATCCAATCATTTTATAACATTTTTGAAACAAAATACCTTCATTCTAAGCATGTTTGGAAACATCATGTTACATATATGCATGCACATTTACGTTTGTATCGTACATGATTATATATATATATATATAAACAAAGGGGTTTAATGACAATGAACATACTTGTTATCGGTAGTGTTTTTGTAGAAGTTGTAGAAGGAATCCCAGTGGCTAGCCTGCCAAGACATAAGAAATGAAGGTAAGAATTCCTAACTACTACTTTTATGAAGTGAATGGAGCGAATTATCCCAAATCAACGCTTGTTCTGACAATTAATGAAGTATAACACTTCAGAGAAGAACAAATTATTGACTCCCTGAATTGCTTTTCAAATTGTGCATACTCGAATCAGCAATAATTAAAAAACAAAATCTTAAAACACTTATGCTTTCCACGCATATAGGGAAGTTCATATGTAATACTTTTGATACCATTTAGTCCACTTGATCAGAATTATCACAAATCAAAGTTGGTCCTAACAACTATAACTCTTTAGAGAACAGATTATTGACTAGCTGAATTGCTTTGAAATTATGCACACTCGAATCGACAATAATGAAAATTTTAAAACACAAAAACTTAACATTTGATACCATTTTAATCCACATATCAGAATGAAACAAGATTTGAAGATACGAAAAGCAAATGCGTACGGTCTTTATCTATTTGAAGAACTCTAGGACAACTATTATTTTTTGGGGTTTTAGACAAGTCAAGCTAGATGATTATTATACAAACACCTGTTTGAGTGGTAAAACGTAAATCTTCATCACTAGAAGGTGATCAATTTTATAATCAGGTGATCAATTTTAGAAGGTGACATGACAATTTATTTATACAACATGCTTAAGGCCACATCTTACATTCATTGGTTGCGGATACTAAAACTATCACCGTGTATACCTTTATCTCATGACCTCGGAGTCTTTTCATAGTCAAGTTTTGTGTGGAAATCTGCATACAGAAAGATCACTCATATGATTTTTCATAAGAAAGAGAACTAGCAAATTTCACAGGCAAAAACAAACATGCCAACTGATTAGGAAACCATATAGACTATGACAAATTAAATTATAGTTAGCTAATCTATATTTTAAAATCCAAAGGAAAACATAGTCGGTCAAAGATATGAAATAGTAAAAATGATACATGTTTAACACCACAAGAAAACCTTCAGCAGATTTGCAAGTTTCGATAGACAAGATAATGCTTATGGAATGGATGCAAGGAAAAATAATAATAATACTACACTTCTTTTCCAATGGATTTATACATTGTGCGTCAATGTCTAATGTAATGTCATGGAACTCAAATATATACTATCAATGTCTATCAAGTTTTCTACTGAACAATATCCCGTGTCATACGATAGAGCGACATTTTTTGATATCACAGATTTCACAAAGCTCAAAAAAATGAACCAGGAGTGAATTTTGTATTCCATTTTGTGCTCTTCTACTTGATGTATCTATCTAATAAAGAAGAGGATGCAATTTCGAAAAACGAACCTTTTTACGCTCTTGACGAATATTTTTCCTTTTAGTTTGCTTCATATCCATTAAGAAATCATCGAAACTGCACCAAGAGAAGGAAACAGTTTGTACATATAATTTATATACACAGCCAAATAAGAAAAATGAAATTAAAGGACTCAAGATCAAAGACCAAGTGACATAGAAAACAGTAAAGAGAGGTGCAACCGAGGCAATGGGCTGAACTCATTCTAATCAAATATTAACTAATTGAGATTATTCAAAGTGCAAAACTAAGACCAAATCAAGCCAAAATTGAGCCATTAGAAACCAGCTAGAAGACAACAAAGACTGTGTGTTGTCACTTACAGAAGATCGCTTTGACGTCTAGGACTAAAATAAGACTGATGAATCATTAATACAGGCCACAGCCCTTACCAGCAACTCTACAAATTACAAAATCACCCTCAGCTCAAAAATTCAAAGAAAACACAAATAACACCAAACCAGATTCTAACTTATAACTAACAAGATCTAACTGAATCCCGGACTGAATTGAAAGGATCCCAAATAGATTGGACTCTTGGCAGCATCAAGCACTCCTTCGGCCTGCTCTGCGAGGTGTAACACTATGTATAGACAAGTAGTTTTCCAAGACGATGTAATGGATGTCATGGTTTTGGTCTTACTATATCAACTACGTAGTATGTTGTAACATACTCACAACATAGAAGTTTTTCCATGAATTGTCTTTATTTTTCCATTCATTACTTTCAATTTTGCCATACTCTTTCTAGGATATCGTTTCATAATATTACATAAGCAGTAGTGTCAAACACTTAGTTACCTACAAGGGGTGTGCTAGGAACTAAGCCTTGGCATTGAACAAAAAATGCGCAAAACAATACAATGAGACAGCCGTCTAATCCAATGCCTGCATGACTAAAAAGACTTTTTTACACAAATAAACAGGTAAGTTATCACTCACTTTTTGTAGTTACGATTTTTCCAGTGGTACTGCATTCCGATCCTTTGCAGAAAACCGTGTTCCCTCAGTTTGTTCCACTCAGTTTCAGATGGAAAGGTAATATGTAGTGATGAAACCCGGGACTGTCAAAAAGTCACAATAAGAGAGCAAGATACAGCACAAGAAAAACAGGAAATTCATGGTTCATTTTATGGAAAACAGAAAGTGGATTATAAAAACATTAAAATATGTGCTTAATCTAATCCAAATACCAAATTCATAAAAAAATATGACAGAAAGTTTTTTGAAAAGGAAAAAGAAAAGTATTAATGACAAAATGCAAACTATAATAGATAATAGGACATGAATAGGCTGGAGTAGATCACCAAACAATTGAGAGCAGACTTTAAGTGATGCCAAACAGTTGAAAAAACAGACACAGCTTCAGTTCACAGACAGATACAATAGGTTGATTAGTTAAGATTTCCCCATCGAAGCATGACTAATCAAATCTTTCTCCATTGTTTTAGGCATTATTGCGCATCCTCTTCTGAAGGATTTTCACTCCAAATTTTTATCTATTATCTAACCTGTTCAATAAAAAGTTCCAAGAAAAATAAAATGGTAGAATAATAGTTATTAAAGGCGCTAGGCGCATCAAGGGGCAAGGGTCCCCCGGAGCCTGAGGCGCGCACCCGACTGAAGTGAGGCCCACCTTTTTCAAAAAAGGTGCGCCATAGCTTTTTATGAATTTCCCAATGGGGAAAATTCATAAAAATTGTAATAACCTAATTCATCCTATAAATTTCAAGTTACAAAGCTAAATGTAAGGTTTAGAACTATACAAAAAATCAATAACACGACATAATTCATAAAATATTTAAAATGCAATCATCATACTAACAACAAAGATGTTCAAATTAGTTTCTAGGCTCTAGATATCCCCAACTCAAACAAAACCAACTTCATAACATCATTAATGCATCTTTATGTTGGGTTGTGAAGCTTGAATTACTTTTGTTGTGCTATGTTTATGTGCTCGGGGGTTGAGCTAAAAATGGACGTTTTTCACTAGGCGTGCCTAGGCGATGCTTGGCGCTCGGCACCTACGATGGCCAGGTGCACGCCTCTTTGAAGGGCTGCACCTGGCCATCCTTCAGGCGCAAAAGCTGTGCCTGTAGGCACCCGGTGCCAAGGCGCGCTTTTAATAACTATGGGTAGAATAGAGACATATTCGCAATGTACAATAATATTTGCAAATGGTCTTTGGACAGGAGAGGGAATAATAAATCATGCACGAAAAGAAACATTTATCTAATTTATCCAATACCTTGGTCGTGAGATCCTTTAGGGCAGTTATTATAACATCTGTAACTTGTTCTCTGAATGGAATATTACGGACCAAAATCCTTGGACCAGTGACTGGGGTAAAAGGTATGCAACATTGGAACTTTGGATAATATCTTGATCCATAACTGTAGTAGGCATCTGCCCAGGCATGATCAAAAACGAATTCACCATAGGAATGGCTGCAAATACAAATCAAAAGTGATTAAAAAGAAGCTTCTGGAAAATTTTGGAAGAAACAACACGTGAATGCTGTGAAGACAGCATAACAGATGTCAACCTTTTCAAATAAAGTGGAACAACACCTAAAATATTTTCACATTCATCTTTAGCAATGATGTGGGATGGCGCCCATCCTGTCTCCTGAAACCAGTTTAAACATAAAATTAAGACAATGGTAGTATCTCCAGCCTCTTTACATTGATCATACAACTAGAGAAGAATAAACGAATTTACAATACTAGAAGGAGAATCAGTATAATTTTTTTTTTTAAAGCAAATAGTTTTTAAAGGTGATGAAGTAATAAAAAAAGATGTGAAAAGATGGAAGGTGCAGGGTGGGTAAAGATAAAGAAACAGGTCATGAGGTCATTGAACCAACAAAGAAAGAAAAAACAGCTGACAATTTATTGAGCGACCACTTGACCATTTATATAGAAAACAGATAATGCCCAATCAGCAATAGGTCTACAAGTTTTACTCCCCAAAAACAGTGGCGAAGAAAGCACAAAAGCCAACATATTAACTATCCATCACTAGAAAGATCTACAACTAAAAAATAAATGAGTGCTCCATCCCAAATTTCCAACAAATAGCAGCAGCAGCAGCTAAGAAGCAATGGATCGTATTGCAAGTTAAGTATCATTTAAAGTAAAACCGCACTAGAGAGTGAAAACAACTTCAGTAGGATGGATACGAACTGATAGATTGTATATTGTGTAATAAATCGACAACTCTGATACGAATGAAGAAATACATGATAAGAACAATATCAAGATATCCATCAAGTCATAAATGCAATAGAAGGCCTGGTTGTTTCCAGTCCATCGACACAGACAAGCACATGAATGCTCATGCAAATAGATGAAAATGACTGCATTTCATGCATGTGTTGGAATGTTTATTTACTAGAGTTATTTACTAATAATTAGTTACATGTAAACTAGTCTGTTATATTTGAATTAGTTTGTTAGATAGATAATCCCTCTCTTATAGGGATTAAACTTAGGAGAGTTTGTTTCTACTTACAACTCTACCTTCTCTAGTAGTTATCTCTAGAAGGAGTTGTATATATAGTCTGTAGGGACTAAAAAAACCTAAATACAAAAATACAAAGTTTTTCTCCGTTTCTGATTTTCCACATGGTATCAGAGCCTTAGGCTTCTTTTTTGGAAAACTTTATAGTTGCAATTTTGTGTTTAGCCTTCATAGCTAACTCGTGATTAGCCTTCATTGCTAATCCACTTAAAAGCCTTCATTGCTTCTTTTCTACTGGCCTTCACTGCCAAATCATCCAACTGGTTTGTTATCCAGTTTTATATTTAGCCTTCAAAGCTTCTTAACTTATCAAAAACCCTACCCATGAAAAACACCAATGACTCTGATATTCCTTCACAATCTGACAAAGGACTGAATGATCAAACTGATGAAGTGACACCAGATATCAGTGACACATGCATGTTTCTTCCCATGGCCAAGGATATCTGGGAATCAATTCAGCAGACATATTCCAAGGTGAAGGATGCTACTTAGGTCTATGAAATTAAGACCAAAACTTCATCCACCAAACAAGGGATTAAGTCTGTGACAGAGTATGCTAATACTCTACAAAAATTTGTGGCAAGAAATGGATCACTATAGGTGTATTGCAATGAAATGTAGTGAGGATGCAGCCACCTTGAAGCAGTTTATTGTGAAAGACCGGATCTATGACTTCTTGGCTGGTCTTAATGTTGAGTTTGACCAGGTTAAGGTATGGATTCTAGGAAAAGAAGAGTTGCCCTCATTGAATGGAGCCATCTCCATGGTAAGGGCTGAAGAGAGCAGAAGAGGGGTGATGCTTCAACCTCAACCGGTGGAAGGATTAGCTATGGTATCCACTAGTGGCAACAACAACACCCTAAAACAAAACCAGCCAATCAATGACAATGGGAGAAATGATGTTTCCAAACCCTGCAACCGTGACACTATCTGGTGTACGTATTGTAAGAGGCCAAGACACACCAAGGATCGGTGCTGGAAGTTGATTGGTAAACCCTCAACCTCAAGCAAAGAATGGGGCTATAAGGGGGGACAGCCAAGAAATCAGGGACAAGCACACATGACCGGTACACAGTCCAATGGGGAGTTAAACACAGAGGCAATTGAGAAACTAAGGGATCTATTGGGAACTTTGGAGAAGTCTCCTTCTGGTACTTTCTCATTGGCTCATTCAGGTAAGTTCTTTAGTTCTCATGGCTTAACAGTCTCAGATAGGTGTGATATTAACTCTTGGGTCATAGACTCAAGAGCAACAAACCACGACTCATTCTCCCCAATTATTTCGATCCTATAATTTGTGTCCCAGTAATAGGAAGATTTTTGTTGCTGATGGGTCTCTGACTACTATAGCTGGTGTAGGAGATGTTCAAATTAGTTCCTCATTTAATCTTAAAAATGTTCTTCATGTTCCTAGGCTATCTACCAACCTCGTGTCTATACAAAAACTCACTAAGGATATGAATTGTAATGTAACTTTCTACCCCTCTTATGTGTGTTTCAGGACCAGATTACAGGGAAGAGGATTGGACTTGATAAGGAAAAGGATGGACTATACTATCTTGAGACATCAAGCAATCCAAGTAGCATCAAGAACACCCTACCTTTATCATTCCTATTTGAAAACCTCTCCAATAAAGACAAAGTCTGGCTTCATCATCTTCGGTTAGGACACCCCTCATTTGGAACCTTAAAAATCATGTTTCCTAGTCTATTTACTGGTTTAAGTAGTAATAGCTTTCATTGTGATATATGTGAGCTTGCAAAGCACAAACGTGCATCTTTTCCAATTAGTAATAAAAGAAGTATTGTTCCTTTTTCATTAATTCATAGTGATGTATGGGGCCCTTCCAAAATCCCTACTCTTACTGGTACACGTTGGTTTGTGTCTTTTATAGACGATTGTACTAGGGTTTCTTGGATTTTTCTACTCAAGTACAAGTCTGATGTGAGTAGAGTTTTCTTTACTTTTCATAACATGATTCAAACACAATTTGGGGTAAAAATTAAGAGGTTTAGGTCAGATAATGCAAGGGACTATTTTAATCAAAATCTGTCTCCTTACTTTCAAAAGGTGGGCATCATACATGAGTGCTCTTGTGTCCACACTCCACAACAAAATGGAGTGGCAGAGAGGAAGAATGGCACTTACTGGCCACAACAAGAGCCCTCCTCTTTCAAAATAATGTCCCTAAGTCTTATTGGGGAGAAGCCCACTTAACAACCACTCACATTATAAATAGGCTTCCCTCTCGAGTTCTAGATTTTAAGACCCCTATGTCTCTCCTCACCCAATTTTATCCAGACTTTAATACCTCTAACAACCTCACACCTAGCATATTTGGTTGTTCTTCCTTTGTTCACATTCATGGTCATAACAGAGGGAAGTTAGATCCTAGGGCAATTAAATGTGTTTTTGTTGGGTATTCATCCACACAGAAGGGGTGCAAGTGTTACCACCCAGTGTCTTAAGAGGTTCTATGTTTCCATAGATGTCACGTTTGATGAAGTTTCCTCCTCCTTCTTCCCTAGAACTTATCTTTGGGGGGAGAGTTTATTGGAAGATAAGGAAGACTTGGGAGAGTTCTTTCTATTAGACTTGCCCTCAAACATTAGCCTACCAAACACTGTTCTGCTCTCAAATACTAGCCCAAACACTAGCCTACCACCAACTGAATCAAACACTACACCGGCTGAATCAAACACCGGTCCTCTGCCCTTACAGCACCTGTGCTTTCACCAATATTACCCACAGAATCCTCTAACCCTACTATAAACATTGAACCTATAAACACAAGTGATGGCGTTCTTGATTCTAGGAGGTATTCACAGGTGCACTCAAGAAGGAGAGCTACAATTTCAGAACCAGTGCAAGTCCAAGAACTTGACCCTAATTTTGGTATTCAGGTAACTACAACTTCTGAACCTATCTCTTCTGATTCTGATTTCCCTATCGCAATTAGAAAAGGCACGAGAGAATGTACTAAACATCCATTGCATCCTCTTTCACATTTTGTGTCATTTGATAAATTCTCACCCACTCACAGAATTTTCCTTGTAAGCCTACATACTATTTCAATTCCAAACACACTGTATGAGGCTTTAACTAGTGAGGAGTGGAGACAAGCCATGAAAGTAGAAATGGATGCTTTAGAGAAGAATAAGACATGGGAGTTAGTGGAGTTGCCTAAAGGAAAAAAATCAGTTGTGTGTAAATGGGTGTTCACTTTGAAATACAAGGCTGATGGTACCCTTGAGAGGTATAAGGCTAGGTTGGTGGCTAAGGGCTATACTCAAACATATGAGGTAGACTATCAAGAGACTTTTGCTCTGGTTGCCAAGATGAATACAATAAGGGTGTTGTTATCTTTGGCTGCAAACTACAGTTGGCCGCTCCAACAATTTGACGTGAAGAATGCCTTTCTTCATGGAGACTTAGAAGAGGAAATATACATGCAAGTTCCACCAGCGTATGGGAGTGGATTAGAAGCAAGCAAGGTGTGTCAGCTGAAAAAGGCCTTGTATGGCCTTAAGCAGTCACCTAGAGCCTGGTTTGGGCGGTTTGCAAAGGTTTTAATAGTTGCAGGGTATAAACAAAGTCAAGGAGATCATAACTTATTCGTTAAACACTCAAGTTCAGGGGGAGTTACAGCACTTCTAGTGTATGTAGATGACATAATTGTCACAGGTGATGATGAGAAAGAAAGGGAGACCTTGAAACAGTGTTTAGCTAGGGAGTTTGAAATTAAAGAACTTGGAAGGTTTAAGTATTTTCTAGGGATTGAAGTAGCCCACTCACGACAGGGCATTTTTATCTCACAAAACAATTATGTAATTGATTTGTTGAAAGAAATAGGGAAGCTAGCTTGCAAACCAGCAAACACTCCTATAGACCCTAATCATAAGCTTGGAGAAGCAAATGAGGATGCCGCTGTGAATAAGGAAACCTATTAGCGGTTGGTTGGCAGACTTATCTACCTCTCACACACACGACCAGACATAGCATATGCTGTTAGTGTGGTGAGTCAATTTATGCATAGTCCCAAAGAGCTTCATCTACAGGCTGTCCCTCGTATCCTACACTATCTTAAAGCTAATCTGGGAAAAAGAATCTTGTTCAAGAGAGATGCAGGGCTGGTACTAGAAGCATATACCGATGCTGACTATGCAGGATCAGTTGTGGACAGAAGGTCTACCTTTGGCTATTGCACATTCCTTGGTGGCAACCTGGTGACTTGGAGAAGTAAAAAACAGAATGTGGTAGCAAGGTCTAGTGCCGAAGCTGAGTTTAGGGCAATGGCACAAGGAGTTTGTGAACTACTATGGCTGAAGATCATCCTAAAAGACTTAAAGATTAAGTGGGATGGACCTATGAAACTCTACTGTGACAATAAATCTGCAATCAGTATTGCACACAACCCAGTCCAGCATGACAGGACGGAGCATATTGAAGTGGACAGACACTTCATAAAGGAGAAGCTAGATAGTAGGCTGATATGCACACCTTTTGTTCCAACCAAAGACCAATTGGCTGATGTGTTGACTAAAGGCCTCAACAGTGGGACTTTCCAAGAGATTGTTTCCAAGCTGGGAATGGAAAATGCCTATTCACCAGCTTGAGGGGGAGTGTTGGAATGTTTATTTACTAGAGTTATTTACTAACAATTAGTTACATGTAACCTAGTCTGTTATAGTTGAATTAGTTTGTTAGATAGATAATCCCTCTCTTATAGGGATTAAACTTAGGAGAGTTTGTTTCTACTTACAACTCTTCCTTCTCTAGTAGTTATCTCTAGAAGGAGTTGTATATATAGTCTGTAGGGACTAAAAAAACCTAAATACAAAAATACAAAGTTTTTCTCCGTTTCTGATTTTCCACATACATATATATATATGTGTGTCTATATACCAATTATATATTCCGCATGATTTCATGCCTATATAAAACATATATATGGTCCGCATGCCTTCATGCATATCTATAATATATATATTCTGCATGCCTTCATGCATATATTTAATTTATTTATACCTCATGCCTTCATGCATATATTAAATTAATATATGCATGAAGGCATGTGGAATATATATAATTAATATATGCATGAAGGCATGCGGTATATATAAATTAAATATATGCATGAAGGCATGCAGAATATATATATTATAGATATGCATGAAGGCATGCGGACCATATATATGTTTTATATAGGCATGAAATCATGCGGAATATATAATTGGTATATAGACATATATATATATATATATACATGTTTCATATAAATAAATGAAAATGACTGCATTTCATGCATGTTTCATATAATTGTTGATGCATTTTGGCACATTGTGACAACAGAGAGAAGTAGGGCTAGCAAAAGTAACATTTTGGATATTCAAGTCAAGCAAATATCTCAATTAAAATCAAAAAAACCAATTCTCTAGGAACATTATCTGATGGATTAAGTGCAGAGACAATGAGTTATCAATCCATGGCTATAAATAGTATCCGTTAGTACTGATATTACATGAAAACGTCTTCCAGCCATACATGATATGCTTTTCTGTAATGTTGGGATATTATTTGAAGAAGCCTACCGTTCTAAAACATGAGTTGAAAAACCGAATAAAGTAGGCACATACTCAACAGTGACCCCAGTTATGAAGGGGCCATTAACACCTCATTGACATTAAATCAAACTTTTACCTTCACAGCACAACCTGACTCTTCTAAGCTTGAAAGAAACCCATGGGTGAGAAATGGATTAAATTTCTCATGACCGGTAGCATCTATTGCACATGCATCCCAGTCATCTGATGAAACCTCTAGAATTGAGGACACAACTGAAAGGTATATCTTTTTAGCAGTTCCACGGTTTTCTGAGACTCCCTGAATAATAATTGATATGACATTAGCTTAGAAAGCTGTGTGTAAAGACAGCCACAAAAAAACAAATATCCAGAAAATCATAATTGTTATAGGACCATAAAAATAAAACACCTCTGATCCTGACCCTTTTAAAGTGAAGTCCCCCAACGAAAAATCCAATTCTTTTTGCTCTGCAGACTTCTTTGATCCCCAAAATAACGCACTAATTCGGCACGTCTGCACCTGACTCCCTGTACTTTGTCTGCATGGTGATTTTCCCTACAAAGTTCCAAAAAAACTCATATGTTCGTTAAGCATTATCATCGACTCATACATCCTAGATCATTATGAATACAAAACCAAAAAATGGATGGAAGAAAATTCAATATTTGACAAAATAGCAGTATTCTAATCAACACTGAAATTGAATTTTACACTTAAAATGATAGAACATATGTAAATTTTCGCCAGTAACCTTGGACATCAATCTGTTATAAAATTCCAGACATTTTCGCGCTTTCTTGGAAATAGAAGTGGAGGCAAAGATTCTTGGAAGAGCTACAGGGCAAGTTTTACATAAACATAGCCCAAAAAGCATTTCCAATCGACCAAATATCAATATATCTCAGTTACACACTTACACTATCAAAATGTGCACTAAATACGACTGCCTACTATGATGACACAACCATATCGCTTGGTTAGTGAGGAATTATCATCTTCACATAATTTCTCATTTTTTCACTTCATTTTCAAAATCTAACAAATTATCATTTCTCTATTTCTACAAATGAAAAATAAATTAAAATAAAAAGAACAAAAATGACAATAAAGTCGGATTCAATCATCACATTTCCAAATTTGGAATGTGAGTCATACCCAGAAAAACAAAGTAACGACTAAAACCAAATCCAAAACATAATAACCCAAAAACAAGAATTAATTCAATATAAAGAAACTATAAATGTGCATGTGTTCTCTATAACTTCCAATCTTTGGCTGCATAAACACAAAAAAATAAAAAAATAAAAAAAAATAAAAAAAAATAAACAATAAACACCCAGAACAGATAATTCACTCCTGAACATCTGTAGAACCCAAAACAATCCATAAACATCCTCATCCATGTAATATATACATACATATACTATAAACACAAACATTACAGAGAGAGAGGCAATGAGAAATTTACAGTAAAGTTGGGAGGCAATCGGCCGAGGAATGGTGGAGGCTTGCAGTAGCTGACTACTGCTGCCATGGCCACTGGAACTGAAACTGAAACTGGGTTTGTTTGCTTCGCTCAAGAACAGAACCTGAACTCAAAACAACCATTAAATAGCTTCCACGTAGTGGCCTACCAGACATTTGTGGTTTCTCTTTTGTCTTTGTTTTGTGAATGTTAAATTTCATAAAAGTCCCAGTAATTTAATGAAATATCATGTTTTAAATGAATTTGAAAAACTAAACAAAAAGTCTTTGTAACTATCCGCCCTTAGATTCGTCTTCTTTTACTTAGAACATCTTCTTCTAATTCATCAATGGATCAAAAAGCCTCGTATTTATTTTATTAAATTCAATATAAATGAAGAAAAAAAACTCGTACTTACTTCAAAATGAATTTGCAAGGCAAAATTTTAATAAAAATGTGGCAATCAATTCACATGACTTTGTTGGTGTTGTTCTTCATGATCACTATGGGAAGGTGGATTGGGCTTTGGTGAAACGGTTGTTGGGTTCTTTTTCAACCATGTTGGTGAATTTTTTTACTGTAAAGGCGACAATTGATTCATATTTCAAGAAAACATCATAATAAATCTTATAAGGATATGCTGATTTTAGCTTTCGTTACCCGGTAAGTGAAGTTCCTAAGGGGCCGTTTGGTATGGGGTAATCAAAATAATGTGATTCCTGAGAATGTGAATCCTGGGAAAGTTGTATTTATGTGTTTGGTTATGCATGGGAATATTATGTCGGATTCCTGGGAATGTTAGATAATTGTGTTTGGTTGGTTATGGGAATGTTTTTGTCTTTATATATAAAAAGATGTCAAAATTAATTTTAAAGTAAAAAAAATTATAAATAAATAAATAACACTACATACACATACACGTCATCCTCTGCTTCATTTCAAATAACAGAACCAGGTCAAAGAAATGAAAAAAGAAAAAAAATGGAGAAGATCAGTGAAGAACGACGTCGTCGAGTCGTCGAGTCGTCGTCGACGTCTTCATCTTCTTCTCATAGTCTTCACGTCCTTGTCTCCATTGTCAGATCGTCGTCGTCGTCAGCGTCATCATCGAAGCTGCTCGTCGTCGGCATCGTCATCAAAGCTCGTCGTCGGTGTCATTGAAGCTCGTCGTCGTCTTCGTCGTCATCATCATCGAGCAAACCCAGACGGTGTGATTGAATTGATCGATTTGGGTTTGGGTTTTTGAAAAATTGATCGATTGGACAAGATTGGGATTTGGGGATAAATTGAAGAGAGAAGATTTGATCTAGGGTTTGTGTTATTGAAAATTGAAGAAGAAGAAGAGGTGGTGTGATTGAAAATTGAAAATTGAAGAAGAAGAGGTGTGATCAGATGCGTGAAGAAAGAAGAAGAACATAATTTTTTTTTTTTAATGAGGTGGGACCCACAGTGGGAATGAGATGCTCGGGAATCAGAAACCCACTTGTTGGGGTGGGAATCAGATTACACCATTGGAGGGTAATGTGATTCCCATGGGATTCACATTCCCAGGAATTTGAAATTGCAAAACTTGTAACAAACGTGGGAATCCTCTCAGATTCCCATTCCCATGCTAAGATGCCGGTATACCAAACGGCCCCTAAGTGATTCTTATATGGAATCGAAAGAAATTCGATAAAATTTTGAATGGAATGCCATGATGAATTTATGGGATTTATTGGCACTGTTGTTGCCTTTGAGGAATATTGTTTCAATGATAATCGTGAAGATGAATTGGGTTTCAACTATGATTTTGGAGATGAATTGAATACAATTGACGATTTTGGAGATCAATTGAGTGTCCTTTATGAGTGCAGCGAACTTAAAATTAATCATCTAACTGGTGTGTGGATGAATTTAAAAAGATTCACTCCAAAGAATCGATTTGAGTAAAAATTAAGTGTTGAAAAAAAAAAAAAAAACATTTCAAAATTTTTAAGCAAAGGGTTCAAGTGCTAATTTTCCGATCAAAATTGAAAAAAAAAAAACACAAAATACTGAGCATATGATAAATACCTATCTCAAAAAGCGTTATAATTAATAAATCAAAAAAATAATTTGAAATAGCTTAAAAAAACATTTGAAATGATTTTATAAGACAAATATAAAGATTATTAGAGAGGTATAAGATTATTAATTAAAAAAAGAAGAATTAAAATTACTAGAGAGGTATAAAAATTAATTAAAATTTATATATATTCACCCGCAAAGAATCAATTATGAGTTGATTGATCAAATGTCATTTCTCTACAAAGTACCCAAATAATTTTTAAACCGAACCCCAACAAAATTAACACTTTTGAATGTATTTTATAGTGATAAAAATACTTTCAAACACAGATATACCTTTTCAGGCCGTGCTTTGAAGAATTTATCAATCAAATCAAAATTATAAGTCAGTAGAATGTATTACACTATTTTTAAACACCAAAAATAACTTAAGAAGTATAATAAAGTTTCTTTCCCATTCACCACAGGCTATTCAAGCTAGAAATAAGTAGATTTCATAAGTCACTCATAAAAAAGACCGGAAAGAAGAAGTTCCATTGTGTTTATCGTCGTCTCAAAGATGCACGGACTCTCCAAATCATGACCTTCTTTCTTCTCAACTTTAACTTTCTCTATACAATGTTGCCAACATGAGACGAGCAGGGATTTGCAACAACTAATAGCTTCTTCTTTATAACTAAGTTGCTTCTTGTATGAGAATTCAAACTGCAGAAATCAATATTTGTTATAAACATAAGAAATTATTTTTTATAAAGTTTTTGTTAGGTTTTGACTTGTATTCCTTAGCGAACCAAACAAGACTCAACTGATGTGGAGCTTCCTGGAGACGTGGAATACGTTTGGAAGTTTGAATGGTGGTGTTTTAGGGAGATTGAAGATTGAAGGTTGATGAAGAATGTAAGAAATGAAGAACAGCCCAAACTTCTACCATGCCGCTGTGACTTTGGCAGCAGTAGTCAACCGTTGCCAATTCGGCAGCGCAATGGCAGCGGTTTCTTGTCCAGTGAAGAACGCTGTGGGTGTCACAGCGGTAGGACAGCGGTCGTGGTGACAGCGGCCAGATTTGTTTTAGCATATGGATCATGGTTTTATGAGCGATGTAATTTAAGGTGACTTGTAACGGTTTAGGAAGCGGGTGTAGAATCGTGACCCGAATCGTAGTCAATCATAAGCATACGTGAAACGAGAAATCTTCAGCGGAAAAGGAAGTAGTTTGTTTCTGGAAGTCCTTGTGCTTGAAGGAAAATAATTTACTCTTTACAAGAAGATTTGTCATAAAAGGAAATAGTATTTATATGGAACAAATAAGTCTTGTACGTTTAGAAGTAGGATTTCCTTTTATCTTAAACTCCCTATAACTAGTATAAATAGTCATAATATTTATGTTATAAGATTTAAGGCTGTGGAGCAAAAGAACACCATGTAACATCAGAGAGAGTGTGGTGAGATCCGGGGAGACCCAAGGGAATATCCGGAGAGGGATCCAAGGGAATATCGGTGGATCAAGATTAGTGATCTGTGGGTGATATTTAGGGGAGACCTAGGGGATATTGTGGGGCTCTTGGTGAGGATCTTGTGAGTGTGGTTTGGGGTTAGGTGTGAGAGAGAATCCTGGAGTATATGGTTGTAACAATTTATCATATAGTGGAACTTTCTCTGTCGTCCTGATGGCTCGTGTTTTTTTACCCGTTTTGGGTTTTCCTCGTATATCTTGTGTTGTGATTGTTTTATTCTCTCTCATCTATTTTTTCTGTTTATTGACGTTATTATTTACTAAGAGTTATGGGCGTATATTAGGCACAGCGATTCCGCATTCATCGGTTTATAGGAATTATCCCCAATAGTTTTTACATACCTAGAGTGAAAAAATATTAAGTATTAGTTTGGTTTAAATGCTAGGTAGAAATTAAAATATTTTATTTTTATAACTACTTTAGACATTATATAAATTCACATCGATAAATATAAAATTTAACAAACACATACATATTGTTTTCAAGTCTTATAACAGTTTTAATACATATTGTTTCCATATTTTGCACTTTAACTACAAAATATGTACAAAATATGCAAATATATATATATATATATGTTGCAACACATGTTTATATGTCTTTCCACCACCTTCACTTCTTTCTTGATTTCTTGGACACACGTGGAACTATGCATGTGTTCCTTTGCTTTTCATGTGTCAATTTAGATGGGTAATTGCAATAAACACCCCTCATGATATTGCCAATATATATGGCTTGTATTGTAAAGTGGTTGGTTGTTGAAATCTGAAAGCTATCATTCAAATAAAAGGCAATTTCTCACATCTTTATTTCTCTTCATTTCGTTCATCTCTTCTTCTATTTTCTTGTATTTTATTCTTTATTTTCTTTGTTATTTAATTCTCTCATATCTTCTTCTATTTCTTTATTTTTATTCTTTATTCATTTGGTATTTATTTAATTATTGCTCTCTATTGTTTCCAATTTAATTTACAACACGTTATCAGCACAATGTTGTTATTTCCAGAATCTGAAGTTCTGAATTTATTACTATTGGAACCTGAAGTTCCTAGATTTATTACCAGAACCCGAAGTTCTGAATTTATTATTACTAGAACCTAAAATTCTGAATTTATTATTATTAAAACCTGAAGTTTCCAAATGTTTATTTATTAATACCAGAACCTGTAGTTCTGGATTTACTTTCTCGCATTTTATTTTTACGTAATTTATTTTCCCGCATTTTATTTACTTTTAAGTAATTTACTTTCCCGCATTTATTTATTTATATGCTTTTATGAGATTGGCTATGCCAACTTACCAGAGTCTGCAGTTCTGGATTTATTTTTTTCGCATTTTATTTTGTAATTTTTATTTAAGTAATTTGGTCACTCATCCAGAACCTGAAGTTCATGGATTTATTTATCATTGCCGGAATCTGAAATTTCTGGATTTATTTTTTATATATATATATTTGAAGATTTAAATTTCTCGAATTTTTATCAGACCAGATGTTCTGACTCTGATTGTGATTTTCGGATAACCAGAAGTTGTAATAATGTCAAAGCTTGCAAATTTGAAATTTGCTGCACAGGAAGTGTATGGGGACAATTACGATCTAAAAACCCAAACCTAATTGTCACATAACCAGAAGTTCTATGGCAAGAACTAAAAGACCGATTTGATAACCAACCCGATGTTGCATTACCAAATGCTAGGTATCAATGGCAACGTTTATGTTTTCAAGATTTTGGATCAGTCTCTAAGTATAATACTGCTTTATTCAAAATCACTACACAGCTGAAATTGTGTGGTCATGATGTAATCCGAAATCATCAATAAAAGCAAATAGTAAATTTTCTCCCCTATTCACTTTATCTCATATTGTTATTCTTTCATTCTTCTTCATCTTATTTCTGTTGTATTATCTGTTATTTTAATTTTACGCATCTATTTAATTTTATACAATTTATGTATCTAAGTATGTCAACTAACCAGAACCTGAAGTTTCTGGATTTGTATACATTATGTGTTGAGCCTAACTAGGTCAACCGTTAAGTTTTTGGAATTTAAACCAAGCTCGGCTAGACCAACTAACCAGAATATGAAGTTTCTGGATTTATCATTATAATATTTAAGTTTGCGCGGTTTTACAAACCGATCAGAATCTGAAGTTCTAATTTTGAATACGAAATATTGAATCTGAACTTGAAGTTCTTAAGTTTTGAACATGAGATTCTAATCAGACTTGAAGCTTTGAATTCAATTTAAATTGTGATATTAAAAATTTTATGTCAAAGTTTATTAGAACCATAAATTCTGAATTGAATCAAGTTACGATTCTTTCATCTAGAAAGTCAATTTGTAATTTCTATTTAGAACCTGAAGTTTTCTGAATTTTATGAACCCGAAGTTTTCTGAATTTTATGAACCTGCAGTTCATGGTCGAACCGGAAGTTCGAAAGATCAATATGATTCATGATTTTGTTTTATGAAGTGATATATTTTCATATCTATATGTTTATACTTTTGATCACTCTATCTGATTTGCACTTTATTTATTTTTGTTTTTGTTTTTGTTTTGTGAATAGATATGTCTTTAACCGATGAGTTGAGTGATATTGAAAAGTAAGGTACATAAGATATATGTTTGGCCGATAGTGCAACGACGCATACGATTCTGCGGAATCAGAAATACTTTCTGAGTTTAACCTTGCTCAAAGCAAATGTAAATACAATATCGGGTCCGACAGATCTGATAAAGGGCTCTGGTAAAGCCATGATATTATTACCAAACGATACTAAAATATGTATTAGTGATACTTTATATTCTAGTAGATCCAGAAGAAATCTACTTAGTTTCAAAGATATATTGTGTAATGGATATCACATAGAAACTATAAGTGATGAGAATATTTAGTATCTGTGCATTACTTCTCATAATTCAGGTCAGAAGCTCATTATGGAAAAGCTACGTGGTTTATCATCTGGATTATATTACACTCTTATAAGAGGTGTAGAAATTTATGCAGTTATGAACCAGAAGTTCCTAGATCCAAAAATATTTATGCTTTGACATGACCGTCTTGGTCACCCGGGATCTATAATGATGCGTAGAATCATTGAAAATTCTCATGGACATCCATTAAAGAACTAGAAGATTCTTTTATGCCATGAAAATTTATGTACTGCATGTTCACAAGGAAAATTGGTAATAAAACCATCTCATTCTAAAGTTGGCTTTGAATCCCCATCATTCCTACAAAGGATTCAATGAGACATATGTGGACCTATTTATCCACCAAGTGGACCGTTCCGCTATTTTATGGTCCTAGTTGATGCATCTAGCAGATGGTCACACGTTTGCTTATTATCAACATGCAATGTTGCTTTTGCAAGATTACTCGCACAGATTATCAGGCTTTGGGCACATTTTCCCGATCATCCGATCAAATCAATCTGCCTTGATAATGCTGGTGAATTTACTTCCAAGACATTTGATGAATATTGCAGATTAGTTGGGATTGATGTTGAGCATCCAGTTCCACATGTTCATACTCAGAATGGATTAGCAGAATCATTTATCAAGCGTCTCTAGGTAATTGTAAGAACTTTATTATTACGAACACAATTACCAATTTCTGTTTGGGGACATGCTATTTTACATGCTACTGCATTAATTCGTCTTTGTCCCATTGCTTATCATCAATATTCTCTTGTGCAACTTGTATTTGGCAATCAACCAGATATTTCCCATCTGCGTACTTTTGGTTGTGCAGTATATGTCCCAATTGCACCTACAAATAGAACTAAAATGGGACCCCAACGGCGTTTGGGAATATATGTTGGTCTAGATTTACCATCAATTATTAGATATTTGGAACCTTTAACTGGTGATCTTTTTACTGCACGATTTTTTGATTGTCATTTCGATGAGGGAAATTTCTCATCATTAGGGAAAGGAAAAACTTCTCCTGAAGAGAAGCGTGAATTTTCTTGGAAAGTTCCTGGTCTAACTCATCTTGGCCCATACACATCTCAATGTGATAATAAAGTACGCAAGATAGTTCATCTTCAAACAATAACAAATCAGTTACCAGATGGATTTACAAATGCTACTAAGGTAACAAAATCACATATCCCAGCTATTAATGTACCAACACGGGTGATTGTTCCAGAAGAACGATCTAAACAAATAATAGCAAAAGAATCATCTACTGTACGCCAAAAGCGTGGTAGGCCACTTGATTCGAAAGATACTGTTCCCCGAAGGAAGAAAACAAAATATTAGGATCATGTACCTGAAATGATAAATAAATCCACTTTCTTTGAATCAACTCCATAAGAGTTAGATATCCCTGAAAGGACACAAGAGACTCCTGCATGGGAAGGAATCTCTGAAGAGATACAAGAACATAGAAATGAGGAAATTTCTATAAATTATACAGGAGAAATGTGGAATCGTTAAGAAATAATCATTGATGATATATTTTCGTACACAGTGGCTACTGAAATTTTAAATGATGATTATGAGCCTCATAACCTTAATGATTGTAGGCAAATGTCTAATTGGCCTAAATGGAAAGAAGCAATTCAAGCAGAATTGGTTTCATTAACTAAACGTAAAGTATTTGGACCAATAGTCCAGACGCCTGAAGATGTCAAACCTGTTGGATACAAATGGGTTTTTGTACGGAAACATAATGAGAAAAACGAGGTGGTGCGACATAAGACACGACTCGTAGCACAGGGTTTCTCATAGAGACCTAGTATTGATTTTGATGAGACGTATTCACTAGTGATGGATACAATTACATTTCGATTTCTAATAAGTTTGGCTATCTCAGAAAGACTTGAAATGCGTCTTATGGACGTAGTAACTGCCTACCTATATGGCTCACTCGATTCAGATATTTATATGAAAATTCCATAAGGATTTAGAATGCCAGAAGCATATAACTCGAGACCTCGCAATTTATACTCAATTAAATTACAAAGGTCCTTGTATGGATTAAAGCAATCTGGGCGCATGTGGTACAACCGCCTCAGTGAATATTTTATTAAAGAGGGATATATCAATACTCCCATATGCCCATGTGTTTTCATAAAAAAATCAGAATCTGGATTTGCTATTATAGTAGTTTACGTTGATGATATGAATTTGATTGGAACTCTTGGAGAGCTCCTGAAAACTGCTGAATATTTGAAAAAGGAATTTGAAATGAAAGACCTGGGAAAGACAAAATATTGTCTCGGTCTAGAGATTGAGCATAAATCAAATGAAATACTTATCCATCAATCAGTTTATATTGAAAAGATTCTGAAAAGATTTAATATGGATAATGCTCACCCATTAAGTACTCTTATGATTGTTAGAACCCTTGATCTTAAGAAAAATCCATTCCGACCACTAGAAGATGGTGAAAAGATACTTGGTCTTGAAGTACCATATCTTAATGCAATTGATGCTTTATTATATCTGGCTCCATGTACTTGACCAGATATCGCATTTTCAGTAAATTTACTTGCTAGATTCAGTTCAGCTCCAACTCGAAGACATTGGAATGGGATCAAACATCTTTTTCGTTATCTTCGTGGAACAAAAGATTTAGGGTTATATTTTTCAAAATCTAACAATTTTTCAGGTTTATTTGGTTATGCTGATGCCGGGTATCTATCAGATCCCCATAAAGCTCGTTCACAAACGAGGTATGTTTTTACTTATAATGGCACAGCAATCTCCTGATGCTTCACAAAGCAAACTATTGTTTCTACATCATCTAATCATTCTGAGATACTTGCACTTCATGAAGCAAGCCGAGAATGCGTGTGGCTAAGGTCAGTAATTTCTCATATTCAAAATACATGTGGATTTTTATTATCTACAGGAATGCCGACACTGATATTTGAAGATAATGCGGCTTGTATTGCTCAAGTTAGAGGGGGATATATCAAAGGAGATAGAACCAAACATATTTCTCCCAAATTCTTCTATACTCATGAACTTCAACAGAGCCGACAGATTGATGTTAAACAAATACGGTCTACAGATAATCTTGCAGACCTGTTTACCAAAACATTGCCTACATCAACTTTTGAAAAACTAGTATATAGGATTGGCATACGTCGACTCTGCAAATTACATGATTAATATTGAAGTTTCATTCAGGGGGAGCAAAATTTTTGAATGGATATATGTGTACTGTACTGTACTTTTTTTCATTTTACCAGATTTTGTCCCACTGGGTTTTACCGAAAAGGTTTTAATGAGGCAGTTCTGAACACATCTACATCACTTGATCCAGAAGACCATTGTATATATTTTGTTGAGGTTTTTGTCCCACTGGGTTTTTCCTAGCAAATTAAAATGCAAATAGTGGAAATCCAAGGGGGAGTGTTGCAACACATGTTTATATGTCTTTCCACCACCTTCACTTCTTTCTTGATTTCCTGGACACACGTGGAACTATGCATGTGTTCCTTTGCTTTTCATGTGTCAATTTAGATGGGTAATTGCAATAAGCACCCCTCATGATATTGCCTATATATATGGCTTGTATTGTAAAGTGGTTGGTTGTAGAAATCTGAAAGCTATCATTCAAATAAAAGGCAATTTCTCACATCTTTATTTCTCTTCATCTTGTTCATCTCTCCTTCTATTTTCTTGTATTTTATTCTTTATTTTCTTTGTTATTTAATTCTCTCATATCTTCTTCTATTTCTTTATTTTTATTCTTTATTCATTTGGTATTTATTTAATTATTGCTCTTTATTGTTTCCAATTTAATTTATAACAATATATATATATATATAATTGCATGAAAAAAGACATGTGAGAAAAACTTAGGTGGGACAAACACACCAAGTGGCAGTAAAAAAATTATTCAACCAGTCATATATTGATCTCACACCGCTTTCAAAACTATAAGAGATGCCTGCCAACCAAGCTAGTTGTATACACATCACTACTTATATGCCACCTTGTCTATTTTCTTATTTAAAGATTAAAGAGCCAAAACAGTAAAAATAAATGGTAATATGGAAACTACTAAAACATCTAATCATAACAGAGTGTCCATATTAAGTATATTGAATTTGAGACAAAATGAAATGCATAATCACATCAAACAGAAATGTATCTCCAAATGCCGATATTTATGATGTTTTGTTTCAACTGCGATGATTATATATATATATATATATTACAAGTAAAGAAAAAGGTGATAAACTATAATTAAAGCAACATAATTGATTAGTTCTTACTTGCAAGTTTTACTCGTGGTTGTGGTGAGTAATCTTGACATCATACCATCAGGCGGCAGAGGAGTTTTTAAGCTGGCCCTCAAATTCCTCATATTCCTCATTTGCAATTCATAACCATACAAAATTTAGGTTAGGAAATTTTTCCCAGTAAATCTCGGAACAATATAAAAAAGTCTCGGAATGTATTTGAAAAGTCTCAGAACAATATAAAAGTCTCGGATAAAACTCTTGGAATGCATACAAAAAGTCTAAGATAAAAGTCTCGGAACGCTTAAACAAAAATCTCGGAGAGTGTCACAAAAGTCTCAAAATGCTTAAACAAAAGACTCAGAACAATATACAAAAGTCTCAGAGAGTGTTACAAAAGTCTCGGAAAGTCTCGGATGAAAGTTTGGGACAAAAGTCTTCGAGACTTTTGTAACACTTTCCGAGACTTTTGTAACATTGTAATACTGTTTGAGACTTTTGTAATACTATCCGAGACTTTTACTAACCTATTTACTGTTCATCTTCTTCCTCGATCTAACCCTAGAAACTAGAAACCATGTACAAAACTAAAAACCCTACAAACAAGATCTAATGATGCAAAAATACAAAACAAATGTATAACCCAACTAACACAATCAAATCGGTATTCAAATTCAAATCGTTGAAGTTACATACCTTATTTTTGACTGAAAACGAAATCCAAATGGAGGACAATTCGTCGCCGTGTACTGTAGAAATTTGATTGCTTGGAGTCTCAGAACAGTTGCGTAAGTTATCTCAAAATGAAAATGAAAAGTCTCTGTTAAATGAAAAGTTAAGTGAACAGAGAAAAAAAATGAAATATGGGTTTTCAAAATAACTGACGTGGAAGTGTTTTTGGGGCCCTTTTTGTCTATTCATCATAATAGGTGCATTTTAAACATAACTTATTAAAATGGTGATAGTGTTGAAAACCCACCTTTAAAAGGTGACATTTATTTTTTGAACTCTATGTGGGATTGGATTTCTTTTGGGGTATCGACCTACACGAAATGGGATATGCACCAACTTAAAGTCAAGTTCAATGAAGATTCTAACAACAGAACAATAGATATTGAATTTTTTAGGTCGAGGTCAATAAATATTGATCCCTTAATTATTAACTTTATCTTAATTGCTAATTAGATTCTTTCTAATTAATTCATTATATTTGATGAATTTCCCTCCCTCAATATTAAAAAAAAAAAACAATATACTGTATAAAACAAAAAATATCAAACTCAATTGCATTACAATGTAGAACATTTTTGTTTTTTTGGAAAATAATATAAAGAAAAAAGAGCAGCTTCATGATACACATTACCTTTACCAATTCGTAATTTCATTTTTATTACCACAATCTCTTCTATTCATTACATAACTACAAGATTTTATGAGTTACCTTACACATTAATTAAAACGTGGAAATGGTGGGAAATGTCACTTTTTTCAGCTGATTTGGTGGAAAAGTGAGTGCTTTAATAACTTAAGTTTAAAAGGCACTAAAGTAAGTGATTTCCAAAAATGCCCTTACTTTACACACATTCTCTTACTTTGATTTTTTTTTTTTTTTATTCTTTCATCTTCTTCATAGAGGTCTGTTTAACAGACCTCCAATGGAGGTTGAACATCAATACATCTTTATTGAATAATTAATTTAGTGGCTATGCAGACGCATTCGGGGGTCGAGCTCCCCGCTGAGCAGGGGGCAGCGCCCCCAGAGCTTTTTTTTTTTTTTTTTTTCTTTTCAATTTAGTTTGATTTGTTGAGCAGAAGCATTGGTTGTGGGTATGGTTATGGTTTTAATTTATGAAAATTTATGTAGAAGACGATGAAGATCTGGGTTTCCGAGTCTTTTAACTCCTTTCCCGAGCCTTTTCATGCCTTTCCCGAGCCTTTTCATGTAATGCCTTTCCCGAGCTTTTTCATGTAATGTCTTCCCCGAGCCTTTTGAAGCCTTTCCCGAGCCTTTTCATGTCTTTCCCGAGCCTTTTGAAGTCTTTCCCGAGCCTTTTCACCCAATGTCTTTCCCGAGCCTTTTGAAGCCTTCCCCGAGCCTTTTGAAGCCTTACCCGAGCCTTTTCATGCCTTTCCCGAGCCTTTTCATGTAATGTCTTTCCCGAGCCTTTTGAAGCCTTTCCCGAGCCTTTTCACCAAATGTCTTTCCCGAGCCTTTTGAAGCCTTCCCCGAGCATTTTGAAGCCTTACCCGAGCCTTTTCATGCTTTTCCCGAGCCTTTTCCTGTAATGTCTTCCCCGAGCCTTTTGAAGCCTTTCCCGAGCCTTTTCACCCAATGTCTTCCCCGAGCCTTTTGAAGCCTTTCCCGAACCTTTTCATGCCTTTTCCGAGCCTTTTCATGCCTTTTCCGAGCCTTTTCATTTGTTCTCCGAGCCTTTTCAACAATTATTTTTTTTGTTAATTTTGAACCTCCGAGACTTTTCATGTGTTCTCCGAGCCTTTTCAACAATCATTTTTTTTTTTTCACACAGCAGTTTAAGGTTTACAAAAGAGGATTTTAAATTGAAAAAAAAAAAACAACTAACAAGAGGGTTTGTATCTCAGATGCAACTAACAAAGGCTCGGACATAAAAAAGGTCGCTATTGTGTTTGGTCGTGGTCATCGACAGTGACATACGCGTGCTCATGGTTCACCGTCATCCATTGATGGAGGATTTTGAAAGAAAAGAAAAGAAAAGAAAAGAAAAAAACCAAAATGGTGAAGAAGGTTACTGCGGGGGGCATTTTTGTCCGTTCACCATAATAGGTGCCTTTTAAACTTAAGTTATTAAAGTGGTAACTTTCTTACAAAGCCCAGTCCAAATAGTGACAAAAAATTTTTGGACCCTAATTAAAACTTCAAATACTAAATCAATTTATAATTACAACTTTTAACAAAATTATCTAATGACAATTATGATTCTTCGTGGTGTTTTCCTACTTAATATATCACCATGACACCATGTAGACAGCATCTTTAAGAAAGTTTTCAAAAAAAAAAAAAAAAATGAAATGAAAAAGATAAGCTTATCCGGTGCAATTATGATATCTCGGTCTTATAATTGAACGAAGAATCTACATTTCTCTAACACAGTAATGCATTTTCGAAATATGAAACAAAAAGTTTAGCTAATTTAGGTATAAGGAACCAACTTAGGAGTAATTATTAACAAAAGATGGAATTACAATAAAATGTAATTTTTCGGTATCATAATAAGTGATTTTATAACAAATATGTGAAAATTGATATGCAATTTAAAAATTTGACATGCATTCTATCTTAATCAACATTAAAAATATGATTTCTCTTTATTTTGAATTTTGAATTAATCAAATTTTAACCATCATCCAATGCGGTTTAATGAAGAACATTTATTTATGGGTAATGTTACACATCCCAATAAATTATTCCAAAAAAAAAAAATGTACAATCCCATGTGGGCACACCAAAATAGTACATATTTAGGTGTGCCATATGAGATTGTACATTTTTTTTGGGATAATTTGTTGGGATATGTAGCATTTTCCTTTATTTATTACTCAAGTTCGAATCTCTACCAGTGATATATATAAAATAAAAATAAAATAGTAAAATTTTAAGATCATTTATAAGTCAATGAAACAAACATCCTACAAGTCAAGGAAGTTTCCACGAAGCTGCTTGCCATCCACAATATAAGTCAAGGTCAATGAAGAGTGAAGACACTCCCACCTAGGCATTAGGTTCGAAAATTATATAGCACCTATTTGAGGTAGTATTTTAAAACTATCATTCTTTTAATAAGTTAAGTTTAAATAATACACCTAAAATGAGTTCCCCCAAATAACCTTCTTCACTATATATATATTTTTTTTCCAAAATCCTCTATCAATGTAGGTGAAAGACATTCAATGGAGGTTTCAAGGAAGAAGATGAAAAAAAAAAAAAAAATGAAAAATTTCATTTTTGATCAAAGTCTTGGAAATTGTAAAAAGTTTCAGAAAATTTCATTTTTGTTCAGAAAGTCTCAAAAATTACCAAAAATTTTGAAAATTACCAAAAAGTCTCGAAAATACCTGAAAAATCTTGGAAATACTTGAAAAGTCTCGAAAATTACTTGATTTTTCTTTTTCTTTTTCCAATTTTTGTTTTCATCTTCTTCTTAATCGACCTCCAATAGAGGTCGATTTTGACCTCTATTAAAAGTTGATTTCGAACTCCAATGGAGGTCAATGGAAGCCGATGCAGAAGACGATTTTTTTTTTTGAAAAACTGAAAAGTTAATAAAAATTATATGTAAAGTAAGGGAATTTTTGGAAGTTCACTTACTTTGATGTCTTTGAAACTTAAGTTATTAAAGCAGTGATACTCATGATTTCAAAACAACTCAAAAGAGTTACAAAACCTCCCTATTTCCACCCTAAGAGCTTCTCCAACCTTGCGCCAAATCCATCTCCATCTCCAAGTTGCCTCGAAATTGCCGGAAAAACAGCCTCCAATCCATCGTCAATTCCATCGCTACTTGAGGAAGATGAACAGTGTCGCGCAATGTGCGACACTATTCATCCATCACAAACACTGTGCACTTTTAGCTTTTTTTTGATCCCTCAACTTTTATACAATCACGTCTTTACCCCATTTCTAAAAATATTTTCTGATTATATCCTTTATTAAAAGGTTTTGTGTATTCACAGTTTTACCCTAATGAATTAAATTTATTCCAATTTGGTCATTTTTATTATTTAATGATTTTGTTTTGATTTAATTATTATTGATATTAACATTTATAATAAACTAAAATGAAGTGTATAATTAAAAAAATTAAATGACATTTTTTTTAATAAATCACTTCATTCCTACATTAATTAATGAAGCAAAATACATTAATTGATAAAAACATTAAAAACGAAATACAAACTTCATAGTGATAAAATAAATTACCATTAATTGGAATACACTACAATTAAGGAAAAATAGAACATAAATTACAACAATGATTTAGCAGTCTGCAAGACCATTTCCAAATCCTTCGATATTATTGAAAAATCACCAAAAGGCCTAGATGAACTACCAGATCCATGGTCTTATTGCCGAGCATGTTTTGCCATAATTTTTATTTGTTGTTGATTCACAAACTCGCGCTTTCTTGGATCTGTTATGAAATCCAAATCCATCATTACTATTTTGGTTTCCCGCAGCTCCAATTTTCTCTCCAAAATATCATTAGTCTCTAGATTGTTTTTTTCAAAAACTTCCACGAGTTTATCTTGTCCTTTTGTAAAAGTGGAAACAATTGATGAATTGTTTTTCACTCCAATGGGCCATTGAGATGAACTACCCCCGGCGTCATCACTAGCTATATTCAGAGAAAATGAAGATAGCCCAGGAGATGCTGTAGTTGGAGACTTTGGAGTTGGAGAGTCTTCTTGTGATGATACATTATGGCCACGTGGCCTTCGCGGGGTTGATGTTGCACTATCATTATCTGAAAATTTCTGCATATCCTTGAGAATGGGCCACACATGGTCAAACTTGAAACCCCTTTTGTATTTCTTATCTTGGGCTAATAAGACTTTTGCCCGGTTCATCTGTAAAATGATACAAATAAATTTATTGTTCAAATTTTATATTAAATATAATTTTTTCTACAACTTTAATTTTAACAAATACTCACCATATCAACTATAGAGGCACCAAGGATTCAGACTATCGATCTGTCATAGGCATGACCGCAGTTTCCCAACTGCGTGAAGGATAGTCCCCATTCGACACTGCAAACTTCGCTAGGTACGATGTTCAATCATAACATCTGGTCTAGTGTTATTGTATTCACCCTCAATTCGAGCCTAGAACATATCAATGGATTGGTAAATACCTATGATCGGGTTTTGCGACACATCAAGATATACATGATAAAGGCGTGTGTCTTCTGCATGTGTGTATGAAGAACTTTGGCTTGAAGACATTTTTTTCGAAAAAGTGATTTGAAGGGAAATTGATTTGAAGAGATAAGTGATTCGAATGGGTAAGAGATTTGAAGGGATAAGTTTAATTTATTGTGGGACTGTGGGTTGATATTTATAGGCACTAGGAGGTACTTTTTTCAGATTTAATCCTACGGTTCAGAAGGTGAGGAAATCCATCCATTGGTTGGATTTGATGATGAGCAAATTTCTTATCTTCAGATTTTGGGAAAGGTGAAGATAAAAATTATTTTTGAGATTTAATCCTACGGTTCAGATGGTGATGAAATCCATCCAATGGTTAGCATTTAATAGTCCAGATAACTTATCTTGATATTTTGGGAAAAGTGAAAAACATTTTTCTGGAAAAGTTGAGAGTGGGCCTCACAACGAGTACTGGATGTTTAGGTTCAATGAATCTGGTTTACGTATTGTTTTTTTTTTTGAATTAAAGTGTTTTTATCTGTATCTACTTTTTCCACGTGGGCTTGCAGCTATTGTCGGCCACGTTCTGAGCTGTAACCAGCTGGATACAGCTATTATACACTCACCCTTCTAGAAACATGTGTATCGTAATCGCTATTTTAATTAATGAAAACTAAAAATTACGGGCTTAATTAACGAAAATTACTAAAAAAGGCAAGTTTGAGATAAATACAGAAACAAATGAAACTAAGAATTCTAAGCAAGACAAAATTGATGGAAGTCAATTCAGACTTGGAAAACTCAAGTTATTATGAAAACAAAATTTTCCTAAAATTGCAAAAACGGTAATTTCAGAGCCTAAACGATGGAATTTGGCCAAAAAAGGCCATGCCACTCTGCAAAGCAATGATTATTGAATTACTTGATGATTCGCTTAAACCGTGAAAGTTTCACACCATTCTGACTCCAACATCAAAAAAGGCCGATTTCACCGTTGAATTTTTTTGAATTAAAGTGTTCTCGTCTGTATCTACTTTTTCCACGTGGGCTTACAGCTATTATCTGCCACGTTCTAAGCTAGATACAGCTTTCATCCACTCCCACGTTTTGAGCTGTTAACCAGCTGGATATAGCTGTCATCCAGTCCCATGTACTGAGTTGTTAAACAGCTGGATATAGCTGTCATCCATTCCCACAAAGGGATATGTTAACCAGTTGGATATAGCTGTCATCCACTCCCACGAAGGGATATGTTAACCAGTTGGATACTTGGATATAGCTATCATCCACTAGCCCTTCTAGAAGCACGTGTTCACAAAGATAAATACCCTACACTAAAGTCTGCTAAAACTCATTCAATTCAACTCCAAGCGATAATGAATTTCGATATCGGAGGTCCATCTAATTTCTCATCTTCATCTTCCGATGATGAGGATGGGCAATTTCTGGCAAATCTTGAAGAGAATGAGTCAGAACAAAATGCAATAATTGCCTAACATTGTAACATCCAACTGGCCATCTTTCAGTATCTCAATCAACAAAACAACCAAGTGACCTGTGGAGGCTCAATTCCTGGTCATAGAGTGATCAATCGAGACCGGGAAGGTGTTGATCATCATTTGTTCTACGACTATTTTACTGAGAGCCCACGATATAATGATCAAATATTCCGTCGACGCTTTCGAATGAGTAGAAGTTTATTCCTTCGTATTGTTGAAAAAGTGGAAGCTCATGACAACTATTTTGTGCAACGAATAGATAATGTGGGTAGACTAGGTTTGTCTGCTCTTCAAAAAATAACAACAGTATTTCAGATGTTGACATATGGTCTACCAGTGGATGCTACTGACGAGTATATTAAAATAGGAGAGTCTACAACAATTGAAAGTTTGAAGAGATTTTGTCGTGCTGTTGTGGAGGAATTTAAAGATGAGTATCTAAGATAACCTAATGCTACTGATGTTGCCAGACTACTCCATATTGGTAAAGATCGTGGTTTTCCAAGAATGCTGGGTAGTCTAGATTGTATGCATTGGAAGTGAAAAAATTGTCCAACGGCTTGGGCAGGATAATATGCAGGTCGTAGTGGATCCCAACTATTATTCTAGAGGCTATAACTGATTATGATCTGTGGATATGACATGCCTATTTTGGTTTGTCGGGTACGAACAATGATATTAATGTGTTGGAGGCATCCCATATTTTTGCCAACCTCGCTCAACGTATTACTCCTCCAGTTCATTATTTCATTCAAAGAAAAGAATTTAATATGAGTTATTATTTAGATGATGGTATATACTCTCAATGGTCTACGCTTGTACAAACTATTCACGATCCACGTGGTCCGAAGAATAAATTATTTGCAATGAAACAAGAAGGATGTAGAAAAGACATTGAACATGCATTTGGAGTTCTCCAATCACGGTTAGCAATTGTGGCAGGACCGACGCGTTTTTGGCATAAACATATTTTACATGATATAATGACTATGTGCATTATTATGCACAATATGATAATCAAGGATAAGCGTGATGTTGATGCAGCAATTGAGAATCATACAGAAACACTAACTCCGGAAGTTGAGATGGTGTTAGATGAAAATACCCGATTTCAAGAATTCCTAGCTCGACATAGAAAAACCAAGGATAAACAGGCTCACGATATACTCTGAAATGCCTTAATAAATCATTTGTGGGATGAATATACTAATTCAGATGATTAGATAATGATTAATATGTACTTTTATTTTTATGTTTTTATTTTATTTTATTTTATTTTATGAAATGTAATGTTTAAGTTATTTTAATAATAAATGTAATATTTTACCGAATTAAATTTAATTTCTATTAATGTATTAATTTTATAATTTCGTATTGTATTACAATATTATGTTAATTATGAGGTGAAATGTTAATTGTGGAGAAATATTTAAAAAAGGGAAAGAAATGGAATATTTCTAAGAATATTCTTTATGGAGATAAATTTGAAACAGTGGGTTATAGATGGAATAGTGAAATAGAGTGACTGTTGCACTATTTTTAGTGCAAAACTTGCACGAAATCCACTGATCGGGTTGGAGATGTTTAGAACATCTCCCCATCTGAACGGTCACTTTCTGATCATCAATGGCACTGAGAGTGAGTCCTACTTCTTAAAACAAATAAGAACATAAAAATTTTAAAACATTTTTGAAGAAGAAAAAGAAGAAATGTTATTTATAATGATATTAAAGTCTTGAACTACTTTCATCATATACACCTATATGTTCAATTATCTTGCACCTTTTTTACAGGAATTGTAAATATAGATGTACCAGAAAACCTACATAAAAACTTTGTCGCTGAGGTGGAATATGTACTGCATTGAAAGCTTTGTGCTCGTCGCGAGAGCTCCCAACGAGGAGTTATTTGTACTCGATGAGGATAGTTTACTTGTAAGAGAAAAGAACTCGTTAAGAGGGGTAATTGGTGACCTGCATAACTGCATTCAAGGGCAAAGCCATTTGAAGATTAGCAGCAAAGTAATCAAATATCAGAAAATCCCACATCAGGGTGATTTTTCCCAGAATCGAAAATACATGTTGTAACTACATTCCAGGTGCTTTTTTTGGGTTTATCATTTGCACACTAATTGTCTGTTAAAATGCCGCATTTAGAAACCAAACCCTTTTAGTAATCGTTTAGTATATGCAACGCCAAGGCCTATCAGAGTCAGCTGTGACACAACACATAATGACTTCCTGGAAAAGATGTATAGAATTACCAGGTTTGACAGGCAGCGGTTTAGAATGAAGATAATATGCAGGTATCCATCGTGTATAGAATTCATACCTGCACCCATCAATGGTGTTGAGTCTATAGATATCGTATTTGATGTGGCATGAGCACGACAGCCTGAATTGGATGGGACTGTATCTAGGAAGAGAGCTAGTATCCATAGATAACCAAATGAATATCATAGCTCTAGTCTGTAGTGGTAATCAAGTCAATATTAAAGAGCCAGTACACACTGATAATGGAGTAAATGTCACAGCATCACCAGTCTTCTATATACCATTTTCATCATACACTCTTGTCTTAGACTATGTCTCATTTGCAGTGGTATAAACTTTTTCATTAATCTAGTATATATTTTTTTGGGTTATAATATATATTATATGTGAACTGCAAAGAAATTGTTTTAAAGCTATGGCATGAACTTGTATGAAGGGATTGAAATGCTATCAGATTCGGTGAGTAGTTGTTCGGTATCTTAGAGTGCATCTCTGCATGTCTTAACATGTTAATGAATATTGTAGCATTTGCTTCAACTTGTATGCTTAGTATGGGTGTCTTGTAGAAAATTTAAGGGAAGACCTTCGATAATATTCTTAGTAGAAATCATCATCAGCTATGCAGTGAATTAGCACCTTTAAGAGCATTCTGCATATATAATGATGAATTTAGCTTGCATTTTGCTTTGTCTTTTGACTTGTTTTAGTACTTGCACATATAAGAGAGGCATTTAATTTCCCTCCTTGACATGCACTGATATAAAGACTGTCTCAAGTGGTTGCATTTCGTTGTTTATAGATCTCTCAGGATTTTGATGCATAATTACCAATTATTCTTTCTGTTGGTTTTGACTGATTTGTGGATCCCTTATCGATTGTAGGCCTTGTTACTAAATATATCTTAATTCAGATTCCTAACACTGGTGCCTTACTCTAATTTCTTCTTATATTTTGGTCATTTTCATCTATTGCATAATTTGTTCTAATAAATTGGACTTCTAACTTTGTTTACTCATTCTCATTTCCTATTCCTCTGTGGTCCATAACTAATTATTACTTCTAATAAAGTAACTGCAGATTTATAAATGTAAATATGTAAATAGATTGTTCTTTTTTACCTGTGTTTGGACTTGTCATTTGTTTTCCAGGGATTGCAGAAATGCCTAGAGGAAGACCTCGTGCTAATAAAACAGAAGCAGGTCGGAGAATGCATCTACAGCATCTTCTGGTCGGAAGATGCCAAGACGAGCTGTTGCACTTTTGGATTTTAAGGACAAATCTATTCGTTTATCAGAAAAAGTATCTGTTGTTGAAAAATTATTGTTGAAGGTAGGTCACAATGTTGTAGAATCTCAGACAAGCTATGCTGCTTTGTTATTTCTGTGGTTTTGACTTGAGAGAGAGTTTAAATTTCCAAAACAAGTTACAAAACTGTGATGCTTTGGAAGCTAATATTACTTTAGGCAAGTGACCAGTTACAGACAAATGGAGAGTGCGTATGATTAACCTTTTCTTGTTGATAAAAATATGCTACAATCTTCCGCTTCTTAATATCTTGTTCATTTTGTAGTTGGTTTCGCAATATATTTGTCTAAGGAGAGATGAGAATGTAACATTATTGGGTATTCATTTGATCTTAATTCATATTGATACTTGTTTATTTGGATATAAGCGGAAAATTTTACGGTTATTCAATTAGATTGAGATGATTATCTATCGTTGATTGCAGGAGTGAAACTCACAAGGATTTTCCACAAACATCAACACAGGTGACTAAGCAGCTGTTCCGTTCACCCGTTTCTTTTATTGATCTCGGTATGTCCTGTGCTTATCATTTTTACATTTCTATCATTTTTTCCGAATTGGTTAGGTGGGTTTGGTGGGTTGTGGCTGTTTTTGTTGCTGGTATTACCGAAATTGGAGATTGGTTTTCAAATAGGGGGATGGATCTGCGCGGCATTGTCCGTAGATAGTAAAGAGTTAAATGAGGTTAGCAAGTGTATTGAATGAGAGGCAAGAATACAACAAGAATCCAGGTCAGATTTTCTCCGTTTTTTACTTTTTTTTGCTCTCTAAAAATTGCAACAAATTAACTCATACGCATGTGTGTATAGTGAGCCAATGCACGTGCAAACCTTTTGGTGAGAGACGTGTGTTTGTTCCGGGTCCAGTCAGGTTTTAGGGCATTCCGTGTGTATAAATATAGAGATTTAGGGGAGCAAGTGAAAACACTAGATAGAGATTTAGTTCGAGACTTCGAGATACACAAAGAGAGAGAGAGAGAGTGCAAGAGAAGGGTCTAGAGAGAGAAGATATTTCCTGTGCTAGTAGGAAGTAAAGTAAGTAAAGAATTTTTATGTTCAATTATAATCTAGATTTTTATGCATGGCATTTGTTCTAATTGCAATTATTTTTTATTTTATGATGTTAGACAATTTTATTCTTTTGGGTTTGTGATTCTGATTATTGGGTATGTTGGTATAGATTAAAAGTTTGTTCTTTTATGGTTCATTTGGTGAATCTGAAGTTTTTTGATAGTTGTGATTATATGAACCATAGATTTTCATTTTTCTTTGAGGTGTTCTGTTGTGTTTGTCAATTTGTTTGTAAAACACGTTTAAATCACATAGCTTGATGAGATTGGAGATAAAGTAGTTTTAAATTAAGTGATCCATGTATCTATAGATCTACACCTACACACACATGTTGACATGCTTTTGGGTATTTCAGATCTAGTCTTCTTGTTTGTCATAAATGATAATTATACTTTGAGCTTTCCTTTTCTTTGGCCTTATTTTCTTGATTTTGTATGTCACTTTTATTTTACTTTATATAGAGGTTCACGTTCGAATATGCATGGATTCGTTTGATATTATTTGCTTATTATGCCGTAATGCCTTAATATCCTGATTTGATTTCCATAACATGGACAGCATGTAATTATTACCATAGATCGAATTGTTATAAAGCTATGGCATGAACTTGTATGAAGGGATGGAAATGATATAGGTTTAGTGAGTAGTTGTGCAGTATCTATGTGCATCTCTGCATGCCTTAACATTTTAATGAATATCATAGCTTTTGCTTCAATTTGTATACTTAGTACTGGTGTCATCTAGAAAATTTAAGGGAAGACCTTCAATAACATTCTTAGTAGAAATCATCATCAACTATGCAGTGAATTACCACTTTTAAGAGCATTCTGCATATGTAACGATGAATTTAGCTTGCCTTTTACTTTGTCTTTTGACTTTGTTCAGTACTTACACATATAAGACAGGCTTAATATAGATTCTTAACACCGGTGCCTTACTCTAATTTCTTCATATATTTTGGTCATTTTCATCCAATGCATATTTTGTTGTAATAAATTGAACTTCTAACATTGGCTACTCATTCTCATTTCTTACTTTTTTGTGGTCAATATCTATCCATTACTTCCTCTAATAAATGTAAATAGAATGTTTTTTTTTACCGGTGTTTTGACTAGACATTTGTTTTCCTGGGATTGCAGAAATGCATAGAGGAAGACCACGTGCTAATAAAACAGACTGCAATTGTGATGCGAACACTAAACCAAAACAGAAGAGAAGTAGGATGGACACTGCAACCAAAGCATCTTCTGGTCAGAAGATGCCAAGACAAGCTGCTACATGTTCGGATTTTAAGGAAAAATCTATTTGCTTATCAGAAAAAGAATCTGTTGTTGAAAATAAAAGGGATGGTGTTGTTGAAGAAGAGATTGCAGCCCGGGCTTGACAGCTGGACAGGAAGAGTCTTGTCCAAACAGGAGACTTACAGACTTTATCTTTCATTATGTTAATGGAAGTCCAAAATCTGTTGAAATGCTGGAAATTGATAACTTGTTTATTACAGGCATTATATTGCCTCTAGAAGCAAGTTCTGTAATATGCCGGCAGAGGATAGTCATTCGCAATTTCATCTTCATTAATTTTAACATATAATTTGTTTGATGTAGCAACTGGTTACCAATTTCTCTTGCTTGTCATCGATCGCCAGCTCTCCTCTTCCTGCAACAACCTGGCCAATTTATCATACACCTCTTCTTCAGCTCCACAATGGGTCATCTGATTGTGGAGCTGAAGAAGAGGTGTATGATAAATTGGCCAGGTTGTTGCAGGAAGAGGAGAGCTGGCGATCGATGACAAGCAAGAGAAATAAGCAACCAGTTGCTGCATCAAACAAATTGTATGTTAAAATTAATGAAGATGAAATTGGGAATGACTATCCTCTGCCGGCATATTACAGAACTGCTTCTAGAGGCAATATGACGCCTGTAATAAACAAGTTATCAACTTCCAGCATTTCAACAGATTTTGGATTTCCATTAACATCATGAAAGATAAAGTTTGTAAGTCTCATGTTTGGATGAGACTCTTCCTGTCTAGCTGTCAAGCCCGGGCGGCAATCTCTTCTTCAACAACAGCATCCCTTTTATTTTCAACAACAGATGCTTTTTCTTATCAAGGAAAATTAATCATTTAAGTGTTTCTCATAGAACTTGCATGCCTCTAAACGTGTGAGATAGAAAAATTAATTAAAAACCTATTCATATTTTCTTTGCATTAATAAATTTTCCTTGTGCCGTCAAGTTTGCCTAAAAAAAGGACAAAGTTGGAATTTCTATTCTTTTGCAATATAGTGAAATGATTTGTTATCAAATTATTTTTGTCTCTTCAGGTATCGCCTTGGAAAGCCATCAAAACAGTATGCCCCATGGTACGAATCAGTTCTAAAAACTGTAAGGCTGGCTGAAGATAAGGATCAGGAAACATTTAAGGGTGGGAGGAATGTAGGACTGAAAGCATATGTTGTTTGCCAATTGCTTGAGGTTGAAGTATCAAAGGAACAAGGTTCCGTGAAATCTACTAAGATTAAGGTACAAAGAATTTTCAGTCATGAGGACATATCAGTAGAGAAAGCATACTGCTCTGACATTTGAGAGGTAAGGAATATTTTTTAAAATAGGAAACAACTTAGAAGTTACATAATCGAAGCCTCAAAGTCCAGATATCGATTTTGAGCACTATGCTTGATATTTAGCCTATGTTTTGTGGTATGAGTAAACCGGTAGAGCTATCACATTTTCTCATAGGAGTCTTCTATATCTCAAGGTTAACACATTACATTATCTCATAGGAATATTCTAAGTCTTTATTTTAGACTCAAAAATAGGAAGCTTACTAGTCTCTTAAATCTTTTATGAACCGTTTTCTCGTGTTCTTTTTCTTATTTATTATCTTCTGTTGTTTAAATTCTCTATTTGACTTGTTCATGTTATCCTGTTATTGTGGTCTTATGAAATATGTTATGTAATTGAATTTCCAGGTTTATTACGGTGAGCAAGTATTGACAGTTCCTATCATTGGAATAGAAGGAAAATGTGACATTAGGAAGAAGCATGATCTTCCATCTATGGATAGTCCTATAACATTTGAACATATCTTCTTTTGTGAACACTTATATGGTTCTGATAAGGCAGGAGCTATCAAGCAGGTAGTTTATGTTTTCTTCATTGTCCTATAATACATATAAAGTGGTCCAATCTCCTTCTGTGTTGGCTTCTCTCGTTTGTTTGTTTGTTTATTCATTTTCATGTTTGTAGAACTATAGTTTCTCCTTTTAGTGACTTTGAAAATTTTTGATGATCAATTGCCAGCTAACATCAAGCTTAGTCTGCTAAAAGAAAGGGTGGTCGATGATGCCATTAAAAGAAAGGAAAAGGGTAAAAGTAAAGAGGGAGAGTTCCAAGACAAAATTTCAAAAGAAATCCATAAGAAAACGGTGGCAAGAAACGCCTGGCCACCCTAGATATTTTTGCAGGTTGTGGAGGCTTATATGATGGCTTCGCTCTGCAAAAATATCAAGGGTGGCCAAGCGTTTTCTTATGGATTTCTTTTGAAATTTCATCTTGGGAGCTCTCCCTCTTTACTTTTACCCTTTTTCTTTCTTTTAATGGCATCATCAACCACCCTTTCTTTTAGTAGATTAAGCTTGAGGCAACTGATCATAGAGATTTATCTAAGTCAATAAAGAAGAAACTATAGTTCTATAAACATATAAAATAAAATAAAAAAGAACAAGAAAAATAATCCGACTAAGTAAACCAACAATAAGGAGGTTGGACCACTTTATATGTATTATTGGATAATGAAGAAAATATAAACTACATGCTTGATAGCTACCTCATCAGGATCTTATAAGTGTTCACAAAAGAAGATATGGTCAATGATTATGGGACTATCCAGATAAAAGATCATCCTTCTTTCGAATATCACACTTTCCGTCTATGCCAATAATAAGAACTGTCAATACTTGCTTACCGTAATATACCTGGAAATTCTATCACAAAACATGCTACGTATGACCCACAATAACCTGATAACATGAACAATTCAAATAGAGAATTTCAACAACAGAAGATAATAAAGGGAAAAAAGAACACAAGAAAATGGTTTAGAATGGATTTGTGAGACTAGTGAGCCTCCTATTTTTAAGTCTAAAATATAGATACAATCTTTCAGATTTAGAAGACTCCTATGAGAAAACGTGTTAACTCCACCGGTTTACTCATACCACAAAACATAGGCTACATATCAAGCATAGTGCTCAAAATCGATATCTGGACTCTGAGGCTTAGATCGTGTAACTTCAAAGATATTTCTCATTTTTAAAAACATTCCTAACCTCTCGAATGTCAGAGTAGTATGCTTTCTCTGCTGATATGTCCTCCGATCTAAAAAATCTGTGCACTTTAACCTTAGTAGAATTGGCGGAACCTTGTTCCTTTGGTACTTCAATCTCTAGCAACTGACAAACAGCATATGCTTTCAGTCCAACGTCCCTCCCACCCCTAAATGTTTCCTGATCCCTATCTTTATCTGCAAAATGATTAGGCGATAGGTATACAAAGTCATGAACGCGGTATTCAATTCCTTTAGAAGTGAAACTATTCCTGCATAATTCAAACTTAAGAGTTTCTTTCTCCCTCTCATTTTCTTGAATTTTACAAGAGTGGCACACTCTGCTCCCAAGTCCAATGGTTTCTGTTGGAAGACGAAAAAATGCACCTCTCTCAGGCCAGTATAAACTCTTGCAAAAATACATTGTTGATAATCCTTTAATTTTGCGATCCTCTGCTTCTTCTCTAACAGCCTTATCCTAGTAAGCATTTGCCTTCCGATGCTGGTGTCCCCAAGGAATCGATCAAATTTGAACCACAACAATTTCCTTCACATCTCCGGGTTCAAATTCCAGACAGTGAAAAGTCAAAAACACCTCTCTCATTAGCAGTGTTAGCAAGAACAGTTTGCGAGCCTCTTTGCATCAGCCTACAATGAACCATCTTCAGGGCCACTTTCTTCTTTACCAGCCACTTAGTATGGTTCCTTTCTTCCATTTTAACACAGATCAGTCACAAAAGCGCACTTCCTGATTGTTTTATCTGGGAATTCAGAAAATTGTTTCAGTATTATCTGTCCATGAACCACCACATGCCTTTCAACTGTGGATGGATTGGAAGAAATATAAGCAGGATGATTCTGATTGAACTCAGAAACTCTTTTTATTACATCCGTAAATGATAGTCGTGATGCTCGGGCCTGATCCTTCAATAAGGCAATTATGGCAACAGCCAGCCCTACAGTTTTTAGAACTGGTTCGTACCATGGGGCATTCTGTTTTAATGGAAGAAAAGTGACATGCAAAACACAGTAAGAATGAATATAGATATTTACTAGGTCATATCTGATCAAAATGATGTTGAGATCATCGAAGATCCAAATTCAACCATCCATTCTTTTATCGCACTCAGAAATATCTGAGTTCCATCCACATTCTGTGCTCCTGAAGAGGAAGACTCACTAGGATCAGAATTATGACAACATTGTTGTCATAATGCCTGACCCATAGATTGTCACATAATTTCAGCTCAAGGCTTCATTGGAAGGAGCTATAACGAAATCAACCAAGAGGATCGAGCAGGTGTGTTTCTTTTCTTTTTGTTGGGCAGTTTCATCTAGAAGTAAAAGCTAAATAACATCTATTATGAGCTGCTCAATAACAATACATGCTTCTTTACACACAGGCGTCTCACTGACTAAGTGGGCAATAGAATATGAAGAGCTTGCAGGAGAAGCATTTAAGCTTAATCATCCATAGGCATTGATGTTCGTGAATAACTGCAATGTGATCCTGAGGTAGATGCTTGCTTTAATATGCAATGTGTTTAAGTCATTTGTTTTGTTCAATGTTCAATGGTAACTGCAATGTTATCTTTAATTTTGTTATCTTGTAAAATCTAGTTTCAGTTTACTACTATCGTAGTCTCTTTCTTCGAAGTAATGAAAGTAATTACACCTTTCCTTGATTCTATTTTTTACTCTTTCATAATGTTTCTAGTTGGTTGGCTTTGGGTCTTTTGTATATCTACTTTGCAATTTTTGTTAATGTTTGTGTTCATTCTTTTGTCAACTCTCATCTCATCAGTAAATTGATAAACTGATCATGTCAGCATGTGGGGATGTTGATGACTGTATTTCAACTCTGGAAGCTACTGAGTTAGCAGAGAAAATCGATGAAAAGGAGATCAATAATTTGCCACGGCCAAGACAAATGGAATTCATCAATGGAGGACCTCCTTGTCAAGTTCATCAAGCATTCTTCCTTCTTCCTGGATTTGATTGTGTAAGCAATTCTAAATAATGTATATATCCTGGTTAACTAACTTTATTTTCCTTTTATTTTTTTATTTTTTTATTGGCCGGATTATAGATTTAATCAAGGCACTTGGAGTAAAGTTCAACTCTCTGAGTGGCCCGAGCCAATGCACGTCTTTGCTAGTCCCGAGCTAAAGGTCAAATTATCTGAAGACACCCATCATGCTGCTGTTCAGAGTACAGAAAATGACACTCCTTCCCGTTCAATAACTGTTTAGAGATACAATTGGTGACCTCGTTGGAAATGGGGCTTCTATAACAAATATGGAAGTGAGGTTTTCTCTATTATCCTTCATACTATTTCTTCCTATATTACTATTTCATACAATTTTTTTTTTTTTTAATCCTTTATTCTTACTCAATCTACTCTAAGACCTTATTGCTTGCATTTTAATTCACTGTATAAACACGAATCAGTATCTTGGTTCCAAAAGAAAATTCAAGGAGACATGCTGGTCTTAACTGATCATATCTCAAAGGAAATGAATGAGCTGAATGTCATATCTCAATCTTTTTGGAAATGTTATGAAGATGTACCTTCCGGAGATAGGGCGAATTTTTTAGGGGCGGGTCAAGGTGTGTGCCCTCCCAAGATCGTGCTATTTGTTTGGCAACTTTTGCATGGTAGAGTCCTTGTTAAAGATGTGTTAAATAGGTTTGGTATGCATTTGGATGAGAATGTGAATTGCCCTTTTTGTTTGGAGAAAGTAGAATCCATAGATCACCTTTTTCTTTCTTCTAAGTGGTCTTCAAGATTGTGGCATTTGTGTATGAATTGGTGTGGTGTTAATGCTTGCTTGTCCAGATCGTTGCATGATCGGTGGAATGGATGGGTTGGTTTATGCCATCAAAAAAAGTCAGAGAGAGCTTGGGGATCATTATTTTTGGCTGTGACTTGGACAGTTTGGGAGACGAAGAATAACAAGGTTTTCAAGGATGGGGAAGTCAACATTTCTCAGGCGGAGGACTCAGTGAGGTTCAGAGTTGCATGGCGGTTCAAACATCTGGGTGGAGGTACGGCAGATCCAATAACTTTCATTGTGCTTAATATTGATTTGTGCTGCACTGATACAAAAAAGAGGAAGTTTCCTAAACCTGTAGAATGGATTCCTCCCCATGTGGATGTTCTGAAGTTTAAAGTGGATGGGTCGGCAAAGGGCTCTCCGGGGCCTGTTGGTATTGGCAGTGTTCTACGGAACCATCAAGGGAAGGTCTGCTGCATTTTTTTGGAAAATGTAGGCATTCATGATGCTATCTCAACAGAATTCTAGCGAAAGCGAGAGCATGTGAGCTGTGTGTTTCTCAGGTGGCTGTTTCGTGGATCAATAACGATGGTTTCAGAAATATTGAGCATGTGCAAACCATTTACGATATCCATAGTGTTATGGGCAACTGCGGTTTGGTTTCTGTTATTTATGGCTCAAGGTAGTTCAACTCTCTAGCTGATCAATTGGCGAAGAAGGGCTCTCGGTTTGGCAGAGACATTCTTTCTTGGAGCGACTTATGAATAGCTTGGCTTTCTTTTTGTTTTGCTTCCTTGGGCTTCTCTTTGTTTGGTTGTTGTTTTCTCTGTTTCTCCTCTGTTGTGCCCCTGGCTTTGTTTTCTTTGGCTTCGGCCTGGCTTTTGCCTTTTAATAAATTGCTTTTTAAAAAAAAATAAAAATTCTAAAGCGTCTTGGTGCTGATTGGCATGATCTCCGAGGAGAAAAGGTATGCATTAGGTGTCGAAAAATTCCAAAGCGTCCCCGTGCTGATTGGCGTGATCTCTGAGGAGAAAAGGTATGCAATGCTTCTTTCTTTAGGGTGTTCCTGAAGTTTATTTTGCATCTTCATGGATATTTTATGCATTTTTATGAGTTTCGATTTTACCCCTATAGATTCAGTTGTCCACAGGGCAAATAGTTGATCTAATACTTTGGTGCTTGCCTAACACTGCCAATAGGCATAATCAATGGAAGGGCCTGTTTGGAAGGTTAGACAGAGAAGGAAACTTTCCCACCTCCATTACTGACCCTCAACCAATGGGTAAGGTGGGAATGTGCTTTCACCCTGATCAGGATAGGATTATCACAGTACGTAAATGTGCATGTTCCCATTTAATCTCAAATTTTTGTTTCTAAAGACTTGACCTGGAGTTATTTAAATTTAGCTAATTATCGTGTTAAACAAAATGAATCGTGCTGTGAATTTTTAGTGAAGTAATTCGATTATTCTTGGGTTTCCGGATGGCTACAAATTTGCAGGGAACATTCACAACAAGCATAGGCAAATTGGGAATTCTGTTCCACCTCCTTTGGCATTTGCATTGGGATGGAAGTTGGAGGAAGCCATAGATAAGAAACAGTCTACACAACAGGAGTAATTTCATGCGCATATCATTACCGTTGTTTAGTGTCTTATGTAAATCAAGCTTTGTTCTATGTTCTGCTTTGGTAATTTAATCCAGCTTTGAGTTTTCCAAGTAGATCCATCATAAAGCTCCACCATAATGTTCTTACATCATCTGTGTAGTATATTTACATTTATATTTTCTGTACAGTGGAAATTCCATACCTTTTTGGCTACTTTCTGACAATTGTATAAATGAAAGGTGTACCATCTTTTCATCTTTTGTGTTTGTTCATTTTTATTTTTTTTTAATTATTATTATTATTATTTTTTATTTGCTCCAATATCAAGATTTCTAGATACAGTAAAAACTCTATAAATTAATAATATTGGACCGTTCAAAAATTATTAATTAATAGAGTTATTAATTAATCGATAAATTAATAATTTATTAATTTATAGAGTGTATTTATGATTATGTATATCCAAATAACCAACTAAAGATTTAGCTTTGGAGTCTGTTAGAAGCACTCAAAGCATAAATGCCACTTCATAATTTTTTGTTGTATTATGAGAATTCAACTCCAGAACTTCTAGGTGCATTAAGAAAAATTAGAGATGAGATTCAACTAGATTTGAATTTTAAGAAAAAACAAGCAACAATAGATTCATATTTTAAGAAAATATGATAGTAAATTATATTTGTAATTTCGGAAAATTATTAATTTATGATATGAATAGGGCTACATATTTATATAGGGGTTTTCTGAAAAATATTATCTTATCAATTTATTAAAATTATTAATTTATTCCATTGGACCAAGTCAGGACACGAAAAAGTTATTATATTATAGTGATTATTAAATTTTCGAGTATTAATTTATGGAGTTTTACTGTAATTGATATAGCGTCATTAAATTGTGGTTAGCTTAACTTTTCTCATAAAAAGTACTGAGCAACAAGAGAATATAAGAAAAAAGTGAAGGGGGATTTACATTTTAGTTTCTAATTTTTGTCGAAATATTTAGTTTTTAAGTGTATGCTATTATAGCACATGTGTTTCCTTATTTTTCAAAAATATATCAAATAGGTTTCTTTAACCTTAATTTTGACGGTTAAATGTGGAAAAAAAATATAAATTGACCACTTTGCCCTTTGTATTAAATTATTGAATTAGAATGATGTTTTTGCCCTCAAACCTTTTACAATTTGACAACTTTATCTTTTTTGATTGTCAAATAAAAAATTGACATGCATTACTAAAACTTCTTTTTCTTATAAAATAATAATAATATACATTATAAAATAAATGATAACATAAAAATATTACAATTTTTTTTAAGAAAAATCTTATAGATGTATCAAAAGTCTTAAAATGCGGGTAGTGGACAACAAAACTACGTGACGTTTAAAAAATGGTGTACAAACATCCTCTGCTGTTAGTTTTCTATCTTTAACTCCTAACGACCAGGGACGGAGCTATTTGAATTTTAGCCTGGGCTGTAGCCCAGGTTGAATTTTTAGCAAAAAAACTGTTAAGTTATTACAAAAGCTACCCTCATTGTTTATCTTTTACTAAAATAACATTATATTACAATTTCATTTACCAAATTATCATAACTAAAACAAAATGCTCCGAACACAAATTAGAACATATCATACAAACAAATTAGAAACGTTGAAACACAGTTTCAATCTTTGAAGCACAATTTAACGGAACATGTTAAATTTATATTATTTATTACTAAAAAATTAATAAAAAAAGTGAATAAATCATCTTAATTGACAAGTGGATAATTTTGTACATTTTATTGAATCTCGAAGCTAGTTTGGTTGAATTTTAGTAACAGTTAATTCACGTAATCACGTGTAAATATGTATTTTTCATTGCTTGACAATTCAATCCAATTGTTATTATAGGTTGCAATGTCAAACAAATATACCCAACCCAAGAACACAAAAATTAATAAAATTTCTATGCATAGTTAAGGTTCGTTTAATTTTTTTTTAACCCACCATATTAAAACATCTTAGCTTCGCCCTGGTATCAGGCTAATTCGGAACCAGTATATATGATGATTGCCTCAATTTGCCTACTAATATTTTTTCAATTATTGTAGGTGAGGTTTGGTATACCGGAAGCTAGAACCTATGGTGTTTCACAATCTCGTAAACGTTTATTCATATGGGTTGCTTCTCCTAAGGAACAACTCCCCGGATGGCCCGAGCCAATGCATGTCTTTGCTAGTCCTGAGCTAAAGGTCAAATTATCTAAAGACACCCATTATGCTGTTGTTCAACGTACAGCAAATGGCGCTCCTTTCCGTTCCATAACCGTTAGAGATACAATTGGAGACCTCCCAGCTGTTGAAAATGGATCTCGAACCTTCGAATGCATGACTTGTGTGTGGACATGAATGCCGCTCCGGATTGGACCGTGAGAGTCCAGTTGACTTTTTACCATTTCCCTAAGTCAATGTTTTTGGTTTGTAAAGAATAAGGAAAACTTTAATTGTTTGGATTCTTATTTCTTACTTGATCACTAAGAATACATAATCGGTTTTTAATTAGGAATGAATCTTTTTAAATCGAAGATTATTCTCTAATTAATTTCTTTTCCTTATCAGACTAAAAACGTGCTAATCAAGTATTTTCCAACTGAACTCTAGTTTCGGTTGTCTATAAAACATAAGCTTCTCTTCACAGAAAAATCATCCCAAAAAAATACTTTGTGTTTTGCAACAGCCGCAGCTTCTTCTCTTCCCTATTTTTCTTGGTAAGTTTGAGCTCGATTTGAGTTCGCTGAGAGTGGTTTGTGCTTCGCACTACCGCTGTTGATCCGTTGTATCCTGGGAGACGATCGCTACACACATATGGTGTGATATACATCGAAATCGTCTTAAAGACACCGTGTGAAACACGGGCCTCGGATTCCTAACGTGATTTCTGTGGTTTGTTCATCTTCTGCTATTGCAGGTTCATTACCAAATTGTGTTTTCGAAAATCTAAACAACAAATTTATAGTACAAAAATGAACCTGTATCATGGTTCCAAAAGAAAATTCGAGGAGACATGCTGGTTTTAACTGATCATATCTCAAAGGAAATGAATGAGCTGAATGTCATTAGGAGTCGAAAAATTCCAAAGCGTCCTAGTACTGATTGGCGTGATCTACGAGATGAAAAGGAATGCAATGCTTCTTTCTATGAGGTGTGTTCCTGAAGTTTATTTTGCATCTTGACGGATATTTTATACATTTTTATGAGTTTCATTTTTATCCCTACAGATTCAATTGTCCACAGGACAAATAGTTGATCTAATACCCTGGTGCTTGCTAAACATAGCAAAGAGGCACAATCAATGGAAGGGTCTATTTGGAAGGTTGGACTGGGAAGGAAACTTTCCCACCTCCATTACTGACCCCCAACCAATGGGTAAGGTTGCACTACAAGAAAAACTGTCTTTGTTGACAGTTTTTTCTTGATAGTTTTTAAAAACTGTCAAGAATTGCAAGTTCTTGACAATTTTCAGTTATTGACAGTTTTTAATTGTCAAGAAAAAACTGTCAAGAAAGACAGTCTTCCTTGACAGTTTTTTCAAATTTTTTATTTATCTTTAATAATTTTTTTAAACTTTTACTTTCTATTTTCAATACCAAACAAAATCCTGATATGAATTTATGTTACAGTAAGATATCAATTTTTGGGCAAACCGATATTGGATAAGTAAAATTTTAAATTTAATAAATTTACTTTTAAATCATTTACTTTTAAAAAATTCAAAATTTTTTTTTTTAAAAAATTGTTTATTTATTTTGCACCCTCTTGTTTCAAACTAAAAGAAACGTTAATAATTCAATTACCCTTATAAATTAATAATCTGAGTCTTACATTTGTTCTTTAAATTGCAAGATGCATGTTGAGAAATATCTCCCCAGCAGTGAGAGTTGTATTCCAAATTATGTTTATTATAATTGATGTCATGAGTCTCCTATATGCCATATTTAGTTGGATGGAATGGAAAGAAAATCATTCTATTTGTTTGTTTGTTAATGCAATGGAATGGTGATTCCATTAGGATGAGGATTCCACTATTTTGGTTGAATGGGCATTCCATCCAAAAACCATTTTGGTGACCTCGTTGGAAATGGGGCTTCTATAACAAATATGGAAGGAGGTTTTCTCAATTATCCTTCATACTATTTCTTCCTATATTACTATTTCATACTATATATATATTTTTAATCCTTTATTCTTACTCAATCTACTCTAAGGCCTTATTGCTTGCATTTTAATTCATGGTATAAATATGAATCAATATCTTGGTTCCAAAAGAAAATTCAAGGAGACATGCTGGTCTTAATTGATCATATCTCAAAGGAAATGAATGAGCTAAATGTCATATCTCGATCTTTTTGGAAATGTTATAAAGATGTACCTTTCGGAGATAGGACGAATTTTTTAGGGGTGTGGCAAGGTTTGTGCCCTCCCAAGATCGTGCTATTTGTTTGGCAACTTTTGCATGGTAGAGTCCTTGTTAAAGATGTGTTAAAAAGGTTTGGTATGCATTTGGATGAGAACATGAATTGCCCTTTTTGTTTGGAGAAAGAAGAATCCATAGATCACCTTTTTCTTTCTTGTAAGTGGTCTTCAAGATTGTGGCATTTGTATATGAATTGGTGTGGTGTTAATGCTTGCTTGTCCAGATCGTTGCAAGATCGGTGGAATGGATGGGTCGATTTATGCCATCAAAAAAAGTCAAAGAGAGCTTGGGGATCATTATTTTTGGTTGTGACTTGGACAGTTTGGGAGACAAAGAATAACAAGGTTTTCAAGGATGGGGAAGTCAACATTTCTCAGGCAGAGGACTAGTGAGGTTCAGAGTTGCATGGTGGTTCAAACATCTGGGTGGAGGTATGGTAGATCAAATAACTTTCATTGTGCTTAATATTGATTTGTGCTGCACTGATACAAAAAAAGAGGAAGTTTCCTAAACCTGTAGAATGGATTCCTCCCCATGTGGATGTTCTGAAGTTTAATGTGGATGGGTTGGCAAGGGGCTCTTCGGGGCCTGTTGGTATTGGCGGTGTTCTACAGAGCCATCAAGGGATGGTTTGCTGCATTTTTTTCGGAAAATGTAGGCATTCATGATGCCATCTCAACAGAAATTCTAGTGAAAGCGAGAGCATGTGAGCTGTGTGTTTCTCAAGTGGCTGTTTCGTGGATCAATAGCGATGGTTTCAGAAATATTGAGCATGCGCAAACCATTTACAATATCCATAGTGTTATGGGCAACTGCAGTTTGATTTATGTTATTTATGGCTCAAGGTAGTTCAACTCTCTAGCTGATCAATTGGCGAAGAAGGGCTCTCGGTTTGGCAGAGACATTCTTTCTTGGAGTGACTTATGAATAGCTTGGTTTTCTTTTTGTTTTGCTTCCTTGGGCTTCTCTTTGTTTGGTTGTTGTTTTCTCTGTTTCTCCTTTGTTGTGCCCCTGGCTTTGTTTTCTTTGGCTTCGGCCTAGCTTTTGCCTTTTAATAAATTGCTTTTTTTAAAAAAAAAATAAAAAAAAAAATAAATTCTAAAGCTGGAACTTATGGTGTTTCACAATCTCGTAAACGTTCATTCATATAGGCTACTTCTCCTAAGGAACAACTCCCCGGATGGTCCGAGCCAATGCATGTCTTTGCTAGTCCTAAGCTAAAGGTCAAATTAGCTCTTGATAATATATGGTGCTTTTGGATGGAAGGGCATTCCATCCAAAAACCAATGGAATGCCCTTCCATTTCAAACTAAAATTTATATTCCATAAATACCCTCATATGCCCCAACTCCATTCCAAAAATACCCTCCTTTCCAAAAATAACATATTATTATTATATATTATATTAATGATATATAAATATATATTTTATATATTTGTACTGTATATTATATTATTATATATATTATATATATATTATTATTATATAATATATATAACGATATATAAACATATATAATATAATATATTTATATATTATATTATATATATTATATATATTATATTATTATTACATATATTATATATTATATTATATATATAATATTAATATATTAATATATATTATATAATATATATATTATATTATATAAATATATTATATAATATAATATATTATATATATTATATTATATATATATTATTATATGTATTATATATAATATATATGTATTAATATATTATATAAATATATTACATAAATATATTATTATATATATTATATATTATTATTATATATAATATTATATATATTATATATTATTATTATATATAATATTATATATATATATATATTTATATTTAGATATATATTATTATATGTATTATATATAATATATATGTATTATATATTAGATATTAGATATTATATATATTATTATATTAAATAATATATAATTATATATAACATACGTTTATATTTTATTATTATTATCCATAATATATCATATTATTATGAATGTTTTATAATTAAGGGTATTTTGGTCAAAATATAGTTAACTCCATTCCATTCCGTTGTTAACAAAATAAAATAATACTGATTCAAAGACTAATTATAAAGTTCCAACCAAACAAAAAAATCTAGTTTTCATTTCTTCTTCATTCTCATTCTCATTCCCATTCCCATTTCCATTCTGATTACCATTCCACCATGTAACCAAACGTGACCATAGAGTATTGACCAATAACTCGACTATATATATTTTAAAAAATATCATTTTATTAAAATTTTCAATAAATATTTTTTAATATATATGTCTATCGTAGAAATTAGAATTTTGATTAGTTGAATAAATTTAAATTTATCTAATAAGTTTATTTATTTATTTATATCTAACAACTCATATAGCTTCTATAAATATTATTTATATCGAATGTCGTGTCAAGTGATAAAGACTTACAACTTTTGGTTTGAGGTCTCAAGTTCAATTCCTAAATGATAATTAATTGTCATTATTATCAGAAGTGGCCAGATAGCGGTGGGGCGGTGGTGGTGGTTCGGCGGCGAGGGAGGAGGCGGGAGAGGTGGTGTATAAATATAAAAAATATTATTTAATGAAATATTAAATAAAGACCGTTTTTAGTTAAATATTATAAATATATATTATTAACCTTTCTTAACATTAACATTGTTGACAGTTTTAAAAACTATCAAGAAACCTTTTCTTGACAGCTTTTAATTGTCAATAAATCTAATATTTTCTTGTAGTATTGGAATGTGTTTCCACTCTTATCAAGATAGGATTATCACAATACATGAATGTGCATGTTCCCAAGTAAATATTCTCAAATTTTTTTGTTTCTAGAAACTTGGCAAGGTGTTATTTAAATATGATTAGCTAATTATCATGTTAAACAAAATTACTTTTGCGGTGCATATATTTTTAGTGAAGTAATACGATTATTCTTGTGCCTGCAGGGGTTTTCGGATGGCTACAAATTTGCAGGGAACATTCACAACAAGCATAGGCAGATTGGGAATGCAGTTCCGCCTCCTTTGGCATTTGCTTTGAGATGGAAACTGAGGGAGGCATTGGAAGCGAAACAGTCTACAGAACAGGAGTAAATCTCAGGCTCACATCAATACCGTTTTCCATTTTGTAAAATAGAAAAATGTAAAGATGTATATTATTATATATTAAAGAAGTAATTTTAATTTTATATAGTGCAAATTTTGTTATTAAATTGCTGGAACTAGTAATCCTCCCATGGCCTAATATCTCTCTCTCTCCACATAATCCGAATTAAAAAAAAAAAAAGGGAAAAAAAAAGCTACCTAACACAGTTATATTGTGCGGATATGTAGCTGTCCAGTGACGAATGACGATCTCTCTTGCTTATCATTTTTTTTTCTTCTAGAAATGCAATTAATTTTACACAACACATAATGATGAATCAAGACCCAATGATCACCTTTTGATTTGGTTGGAAATCAAATTGGGGACGATTTCTTCGGTTCACATTTGAGTATTTGACAAATACTTTATTTCTAAAAAAAGACGGACACTTTCCCTTTTAAGGCAAATTAAATTGCTAGCTAGGAAGCTTCTGTTCTTCCTATCCTAGGTCACCTCTTAAATTGGGTTCATCCGTTCACATACTCTAATAATAATCCCTTCTATATTTTCATATATAACCTTAGTATTTTTGTCTTATGTTATCTACTCAAATGTACATCAATTTGACAAGATTATGTTTCTTCACAGCCTTGTTGCTTTTTTATAAAACGTCTTGAGCAAGCGTGAAGAGTCTGATGGGAAATGGCAAGATAATTTTAGGGTCCTGGAATTTATAGTTATCACTAAAAGTCTAAACAATCCATATTGTCATGAAATCCTATAAATCTTGATCTCAATCCAATACCACCAGACAATGTACTACCTCTTAAAAGTTTGGATCCAATACCATAAGATATTATAACTTTTTTAAAAATTCTTAAAAGTCTGGATTTAATACCACAAGATATTATAGACTTTTTAAAATATTCTTAAACGTCATAATCGAATAACACCAAATTTATCTAACTTATTAAAAAGTCTCAAGCCAATACCATCAGACTTTTACTTCCCAAAATTGTCTATTAAAATCCCTATCCAATACACCCCCATTAGTTTCTTATGTAAATCAAGCTTTGTTCTATGTTCTTCATATGCAATTAGGCAAAAATTGTAGAGGTTGGTTTGATTTTGCCAAGTACACAACTAAATACAGGGATAAGTTTTATGTTCTGTGGTAACGGATCCAATGATCCTATAACCCTTTTGCTATTAGACATCGCAGATCGTTATACGGACCCTAGTAAAGCTAAGACTCTGAAGTTGGGGGATTGGATACCTCTGCCTTCTGATGTGTTAAAGTTTAATGTGGATGGCTTTGCTAGGGGTTCTTCGGGCCAGGCAGGGATTGGTGGTGTTCTGCGAGACAACGGTGGTAAAGTGTTGTGTTACTTCTCGATTAACAATATTGGTTGGCAAGATGCAATCACTGCGGAAATTATGACAATTGAAAAAGCTGTTGAGCTCTGTATTTCAAGAACAGAGCTGACAGGTAGAAAAATCGTGTTTAATAGTGATTCTATGACTTTCGTGTCTTCAATTAATAGCAATGACTTGGCCAATTTAAAGTTTATGCCTTTGATTTACAATATTCATAGTACTATGTTTTGCTTGGGGCAAGCTAGCGTTGAGTTCAGTTCTCGTTTGATCAACAAACTCTTTCGCGGATTCTCTGTCAAAAAAAGGGTCTGGTGGTGAGGGCGATGTCATAGTGTGGAGTATCACTTGACAGGGGCTGTTTTGTTCTTGCTTTCTCTTTTTGCTGTGGGGCTTTTTTTTTTTGGTAAATTAGCGAAAATAGCCTTTCCCAACAATGTGTTTCTAGGAAATAGCCCCTTGGTAAAAAAATTGCTGATTTAGCCGCTTTCCCAACCCCATTTACCCTTATGCCCTTAAGTGGCCCTCAAGTTGAAATACCCGAAATGCCCTCGCTCAATGTTTGAACAAATAAAACTTGATCACATTTACTAAATTACCCTCCCATTCTGATTCCCCACAAAGTGACTAAATTACCCTCTGATTTCCCACAAAGTGACTAAATTTCCCTCTGAAAATCCCACAAAAACTCTACTCTGTGATAATACAAACGGTCACAACAAGAACAACCAGAAAACCCAAAGTGAGAGGAAGGAGAAGCAAAGCAGAAGAAGGTCGCCGTTGCGTTGAAGGTCGCCGTTGCCCTCGTCGCCGTCGCCCTCGTTGCCGTCGCAGAAACTCTGTTCTGTGAAATCGCAAACCCAAAACTCGAAACTCTGCTCTGTGTGAAACCGCAAACTCAGACAACTTCAAACTAGAAATAGAGAGAGAAAGGAGAAGCACAAGGTTGGTGTTGTCGCCCTCACGTCGCCTCGGCATTGAAGGAAGCACCCAAACCCAGACAATAACAAAGAAATCGCAAACCCAGTGAACAAGAAACCAGAAATTGAGAGAGGAAGGATAAGCAGAAGTTCGTCGTTCTCCTCGTCACCGTCGCCATCGGCATTTACGGAAGCACCCAAACCCTAGAAAACGCGAATTCCTTTGAAGGTACTAATTTGTTGGAAATTGTGGTTTGGGGTTTTTGTTGGAGTTTGTTCGTGTATGTGTTTTGGGATGGTAGATTGTTCTGTTGTTTGTGTTTTTGACGTGTTTGTATGTGTATTTGGAGCGTGTGTGTTATGTTTGAAGGGCAAGCATTATTGATTGATTGCTGTGAACTACACTGGAAATGTTTTGTTTTGGGTATTGGGAGGGAAGAAAAACGTTTGCAGACAGTAAAGACTTATTTTGCATGTAGTGAAGAAAAGCATTATTGATGCATGTAATTTGTGTGCCTAGGATTGATTTATATAAATAAGCCTAGGACTGGATGCAATGAGCCTAGGAATCAGCTGCTGTTAATGTATGCATGTAATGTGTGAGCCTAGGACTGGATGCATGTATTTTTTTTTATTTTATTTCTTAGCAAGTATGTATGTATTTTGTGAGCCTAGGAATCAGCTGCTGATGTTGAATGAGAATGCATGTAATCTTTGAGCCTTGGACTGATGATAAATGCATAATTTTGAGCCTAGGACTGGATGCAATGAGCCTAGGAATCAGCTGCTGTGAATGTATGCATGTAATGTGTGAGTCTAGGACTGGATGCATGTATTTTTTTTAGCAAGTATGTATGTATTTTGTGAGCTTAGGAATCAGCTGCTGATGTTGAATGAGAATGCATGTAATCTTTGAGCCTTGGACTGATGATAAATGCATAATTTTGAGCCTAGGACTGGATGCAATGAGCCTAGGAATCAGCTGCTGTGAATGTATGCATGTAATGTGTGAGCCTAGGACTGGATGCATGTATTTTTTTATTTTATTTTTTAGCAAGTATGTATGTATTTTGTGAGCCTAGGAATCAGCTGCTGATGTTGAATGAGAATGCATGTAATCTTTGAGCCTTGGACTGATGATAAATGCATAATTTTGAGCCTAGGACTTATTTTCATAAGCCTGGGACTGATGTTTTCCTTTTGTTTTCTTTGTTTAGATGCCGAGGAAAAATCCGAATCCAAACATGTGGCGGTTCCCAGACCATGAGAGCTGGGTTCCTGCTAGAGTAAATAGTGGGAGTAGCCAATATTTCATGGCAAACTTGAAGGAGGTCCTACAGAAATTTGGGTTGGAAAAAAAATTCGAGGAGGGCCCCTTCGGCATATATTTGAAGTTGACAGAACCGTTGACACTTTACGGGCAGCTTATTCACAATATTTTGAAAAGAGAAATAATTCTCCCCAAAGAACAAAGAGAAGATGAGATGTGGTTTGGGTTGGGGAATTCGCAAGCCCGTTTCGGCCAAGAGGAATTCTGTTTATGCAGCGGGTTGAATATGGGACAGCTGCCCCAAGGTTTTGCTAACAACAACAAAGTACCAGAGGATTCGATGCTTAGAAGAATGTTCAATGGAAAAAGGCCGACTGCTAAGGTATTGTACGCCACATTGAGGAAAATGACGTCCGAAGAGAGTGAAGATGCGTACAAGATGTTGAATATATACATGGTGAGCCAATTCTTTGGCACAGATGACGGACGGACCACAGCCATCCCGGGGTGGCTGTTTACATTAGTCGAACAGGAAGAAGAATTCAAAAATTTTCCATGGGGTTCTTACATTTTCAGTTTAACATTTTATTTTCTGAAGGGTGTATTGAATGTACGGCTGCTCAATCTGAGAGGTCAAGCAAAGAAGGAAGACAAGAAGGGGAAGCTGCAGAAAATGAAGAATGCAGTAGAAGAAGAAGAAGACTTAGAAGAACAAGAAGAACAAGAAGAACAACAAGAAGACAAAAAGAAAAAGAACAAGAAGAAGAACAAGAAGTTAGTAGAAGTGAAAAGGAAAGGGAAAGGGAAAGGGAAAGGGAAAGGGAAGCTGAAGAGAGTGGAAGAGAAGAGAGTGGAAGAGAAGAGTGTGCAAGAGAGGAAAGATAAGAAATCGAAGTATTATACCTACAATTTGTCCGGGTTCCCTCTAGCACTTCAGGTAAGGTTTAAATGAAACTAATACATCATATTTTCAGCATAGCAAAACTGTTACTGTGTTTCCCGTTTCATACTTTGTTGAATTGTTATTGTGTTTCCTATATTGATATTAGTTAGTTGAAATTGTATAGGTATTGGCCATGGAGAGGATAATTCGTTTTGATGGTTTGGTCGGACAGAGAGTTGGTACGGGGTATCCCCGGTTCAGTAGATGGGCATTTGATGAAAGGATTCAGGATATTGAATCAACATTCAACTCCCAGGTGTGTACTCAATGACCCTTTCTTTTTAGCTATATAGGGATAATTATCTTTGGAAATTCGGTAATAATTGATAGTTCACAATATGCAGATGGCTTTATTTGATTGGGGAGTTGAAAAGTATGAAAAGGGTACAGATTACTTCAAGTCATTGAACTTGAAACGCGTGTGTCATCCACTAACTTCAAAGAAGAGAGAGAAGTTGGCTCTTCCTCCACCTCCAAGTAAAGTGGAAGAAGAGGTTGTTGATGGTGATGACGATGAAGTAAATGACAGTGATGGGATTGACTCTTCTATTAAGAAGCAGGAGATAGGAGGCTCAGTGAGGAAAACTGGCAGTACATTTTCGGGTGAATATTCCCCCCCTTCGAAGAAGCGTCTATTCCCCGATGGGAATTCTAAGGTATGATTCCATCTACACTATTTGGTTTTAGACTTATAGTAAGCTATTCTTGTATGTATTGTAGTATTAATTATTGCATAATTCAGGTGCCTTCCACAATCCCAGAATTATATGCAGAGTTACGTGCTGCTATAGCTGATAGCGAGCAACGTATTGTTCACTTTTGTAAAGATGAATTTGCAAAGATTAGAAATGAGATGAAGGTTAGATGCATAAAGTTGTTGAAAAACATATTATTATTTATATATAATACTGTAGTCGTTAATAATACTACTAATTTATTGATGTTGAATTGTTGATGTTTAGAAGGGTGGTCATAAAGATGCTGCTGCTGTTGGTGATGACAAGATTTCTGATGAGGCCAATGTTGTTGTTGATAAGGCTACTGATGAGGAGGGTCTTGGTGGTTATAAGGCCGTCGATGATAAGGCTATTGGTGGTGAACAGTCTATTGATGATGTGGATGTTGGTGTTGATAAGTCTGGTGATAAGGCTGCTGGTGTGCAGGAGGATTGTGTTGATAAGGTTGCTGGTGTGCAGGAGGCTACTGGTGTGCAGGAGGATTGTGTTGATAAGGTTGCTGGTGTGCAGGAGGCTGCTGGTGTGCAGGAGGATTGTGTTGATAAGGCTGCTGGTGTGCAGGAGGGTGCTGGTAAGGAGAATGTTGGTGATAATGCTGGTGTTGAGGAGGATGCTTGTGATGTGAGGAGGAATGCTGGTGATAATGCTGGTGTTAAGGATGATGCTTGTGATGTGGCTGCTGCTCAGGAGGATGTTGAAGAAGTGACTCAGAAGCAAGATGTTGAGAAACATGAGGATGTTGTTGAGGCTCTTTTGGCTGTTGGGTCTACTGCAACCGAGGGTGATGTGATGCTCGAGGTACATTCTATAAATATAATAGTGGTTTTGTCATTTATATCTATAACTAAGGATAATAGTGTTTATGTTAGTATATGGTCGAGGCCTGGGAACAATTATGTTCGGCCTGGGAAAGGATTGTGTTAGGGGTTTGGGAACAATTCCCTTACGCCTGGGAACATTTCTTTAAGAGTGTTTATGTTATGTATATGGTCGAGGCCTGGGAACAATTGTGTTCGGCCTGGGAACAATTCTGTTAGGATTTAGTGAACATTTCTATAATAGTGTTTTTGTGATGCATATGAGTATAGCAATGGTTTGTACTTTACTACATATTTAATTGGCTTGTAGGACTCGGGGGATAAATCTATCCTTGACTTGGAAGAATACCCATCCCCGGTGTTTTTCCTAGGCCAGAACTTCCCCAGTAGTGTTGTGGCACTTACTAAGGCGGACCCGAATGTTGAATATCGAGACGTTGACAAACAAAGGGGTCGAAAGCGGTCAAGGTATCTCGATGACCCATACACAGATCCGATGCCAAAGAAAACAAAGAAGTCAAAGGCAAACGAGGAAGATATAGACCTAGTTGAGTTCACTTCTTTCCTGAAGAACAACGACCAAGTTAGGTAATATTCCATTCCTGTGATCTGTTGTATTCATTTTTTAATATCTATACTAATGTTATGTATCTATTTTTTAATAGTATTTATACGGGTCAAATCATTCCAATGACGCGTCAACATTTTAAAGACCTGGTCAACGTCGAAACGTGGATTTCGGAATTGGTAACATAATTTAACTAGGGGACTATCTATTTCTTCCTGGTTATTAACCCTTCCTGTAACTTATTTTGTAACATACATCACTGCATATACACAGCACATTCATTCATACTTTGATATCCTATGGAGGAGGCGATCCAGCAGTGAGCTGAACTATGCGCAGAATATTGGATTTGTGAACACATGTTTCTTCGTAAGTATCACCGTAGTTATCTGATACAGTATGTGAAACAGTTTTTGAAAATGTGTTTTTGCATGTTTATGAAAAAGTGTTCATGAATGTATTTTTTGATGACAGCCAAGCATAAGCAAGATGTGGGCAGATGAAATGAAACTGCTGGACACCCAGAGGGACATAGCCCGAGAATTGAAGGAAGACCAGGAAAGAAGTCAGCCAATAGAAACTAATTCTCCTCCTTCTCCTCAAGCCAAAAAAGATCGAAAAAAAAGGTCAAGAAGACCAGTGATCCCTCTCCAAAAGCTGTCAATGTCTGGGAAGAGTACAAAGAATTCCTTCCTTTAAATTACCAGCCCAGTTCAGACATCTTGAGACATGTTACAGGGAGTCAACTTCTGTACCCTGAACCTTGGTGGCAGTTGGATTCAGTAAGTTGTTGGAAATGATGTTGTGTTGTCATTATCTTATCTAATTCCCGAAATAATTTGCATCGCTTCTACAAACAGGTGCTCATTCCGTGCCACGTTAATGATGATCATTGGCTGTTATGCCATGTAATTCTGAAGGAAGGAAAAGTATGGGTTTATGACTCGTTGAATGAACGGAGGAGCGGATATAGTCCTCGGCTGAAGGATATTCGAGGCCTGCTTTACCTGTTTCCATCTGTGTTGAAGCATGCAGGGTATTACGAACATATGAAGATGGATCCTCATGGGACCCCATTCATAGCTGAAAGCATGCATAGTGATCAGATTCCACAACAAGATGATGGGTATGTTTGACATATTTATTTACTTTTTCTGCACTTTATTTACTTTCCTACAAATACTAATGTATGACATTTCCCATCATTTAAACAGAAACAGTTGTGGTGCCTTTTTAATGAAGTATGCCGAGTTGATTATGGCTGGAGTACCAACTCCATGGAAAAGTGTTTTTGGACAGAAGAATATCAAAAACATCAGAAAAGCCATTGCAATTGACATTTACACAAATGGTCAACTCCGTAACTCCCCATAGACTTCTACAGCTTAGGAATCATGTACAGCTTAGGAATCATGTAATTTGTTCAGAATGTTTTCTTTAGTTCAGAATTGTTGGGAAATGTTTATGATGTATTTTGTTTAGGATTGTTAGAAAAAATCTGTTAGGCCTGGGAACAACTCTTCAAGTGTTAATGACTATTCCCAGGCTTACGATAATTGTAGTCACCAACAATGTTCCCAGTCACCATCGTTGTTACTTGATGTATTTATCCAATAACTTTGATGCATTAGATGATCTTGAAATTAATGTCGCATGCTGTAATGACAGACTAATTCACACTAGATGCATATTTATATATGGGGATATATATATACATATATATATATATAAAAATAAATATATACTTGTTCCCAGGGTAAAGACTCTAGGCCTAGGAGAGTTGTTTCCAGGCAAAGAAGAATTGTTCCTAGGCCCACGATAGTATTTTGTTTAGGATTGTTGGAAAAAATCTGTTAGGCCTGGGAACAACTCTCCTAGGCCTACACAATTGTTCCCAGGCCTACGAGAACCGTTTCCCACGAGTAAGGACTAATGGACATGGAGAGTTGATCTGAAAGCTAAGGACTGTAGGCCTAGGAGAGTTGTTTCCAGGCATAGGAGAATTGTTCCCAGGCCCACACATGTTAGTGGCTACCAGTGCTAAGGAATTGCTAAGGACTTAAGGACGTGTTCCCAGGCCTAGGACAATTGTTCCCAGGCCTACGAGAACCGTTTCCCACGAGTAAGGACTAATGGACATGGAGAGTTGATCTGAAAGCTAAGGACTGTAGGCCTAGGAGAGTTGTTTCCAGGCATAGGAGAATTGTTCCCAGGCCCACACATGTTAGTGGCTACCAATGCTAAGGACTTGCTAAGGACTTAAGGACGTGTTCCCAGGCCTAGGACAATTGTTCCCAGGCCCACAGTAGTTGCAATCAAGGGTAAGGAATTAAGGACTTGTTCCCATGCATAGGAGAATTGTTCTCAGGCCTATGACACATGTTCCCAGGCCTGCATGAGACTGGTTGCAATAAATTTGTGGCTTTTCATTACACCGGTTCATTTCATTGAAGGTGACATTGGTTAGTGTACCCGCCGCCGTTCATTTCATTTCATTTAGGGAGCTACAACGGTTCATCTGTTCATTGGTTGCAATGGTTCATTTCATTGATTATTGAAGCTAATGAGGTGACTATATAAACACCCAATCTTCCTCCAAAAGTTACTCAATCTTCCTCGGTTGTTATTTGTTTCATCACTTGATTTTTCATTTTTACACAGAAATGACAGCAAACAACAGGTTCAGTGAAATGGAGAGGATGAATGTCTGTTTGGAAGTAATGCGTTAACAGGTTGCACTGGCGGAGGAGACCGTCATCAAGGAGCGTGAAAATTACAAACGGCTACGTGATGATTATACTGTTTTGATGGGGAAATTTCAGAATCTAGAGGCTGAAATCATCTACTCCAGGGTTGACAGTGAAGCAAAGGAGAACGAAATCAACGGACTCCACCAAGTTATTGAACATTTGCAGAAGAGGTTGATGGACTTCAACGTTCCACCATCACCCTGAACAAAAACAAATTTCAATATTTATGTTGTGTTTTTTTTTTTTTTTTTTGGTTTTTTGTTCTCACATGCTGTAATGGTTTTTGTTTGTTTAAACAAAGTTAATGGAAGTAATTTATTTGTTTTCGATTACGTTCACACCCATTTCAAAGACAGTCAGTATATATATTCGTTCAATCAGAACTCAATAACAACCGGTTTATATTAATAAATAATAAAGCAACACCCAACAGAATAAACATCAAAAACAGATGTGTCAAACGATCTTGCCCACTATAACTCCCAAAACAAACACCAGTAGAAATATAAACAACATGACACCAGTAGTTCCTTGTTTCTCAGATACTTTCTCTATAACATTGAAAGAAGATTCAGAACATGAAGGGCTTGAATGCATGGCACGTCTACTTATAGCTTCATATGCCTCTTCGGTTGAGTTAAACTTCTTGTAAGATGCTCCTGGAAAACCAACAACTTGATCGTGACATTCAGGCCAAGAACTGAACACACCGGTTTTCCTTCCTATGAAAACCACATAAACAGAATTATTCCCCATTTGTGTTCGAAAAAAAGGTTTTGTGATGGTAGAAGGAGATGTTAGTTCTGAGAATAAGATGAAGGAAGAAGGACGATGGGAGAAGATGAAGGATTTCTATCGATATAAATGAGAGAAGAAGAAGAAGATGAAGATGGGACTAGATGAAGCAAACGCCAGGTTCAGTAATAAGGGTGTATCGATATAAGTGTTTGACTAAGGCAAAATGAAGGGTGGGAGACAGCCTGTAAACAGATTATCAGAAGAAGAAGATTTGGTGGGATCGTCTACCATGCTGATGACGTGGGATCCACTACCGGGTTGATGACGTGGGATCCACTACCAACAGTTCGTTGTTTTGAGCACCACAACCGAGGAAGACAGATGACGTGGCGATTAAATATGTGCAAGGTCAACTGAGACTGGGAAACGATTTTCAGGCCTAGGAACCAATTATGCTGTTCATAAGAACCGTTCCCAGGCTTAAGAGGTTTCCTTCGAATACGAAAATATGGGGGCCACGATATAATATCAAAGATCGGCACGGTCCAACGATGAAGGGGTATCAATGGAAATATGTACGTGGATTTTCGAGATCATCTGACGGTCGAGCAAGTACGTCCCTACCCATTACACACCTTTAGTAAATAACCTTTTGAAACATAAACCCCTAAGTGCCTAAGAGTTCTTTCGAAAACATGTAAGTTGATCACGTTGTTGAATCGATATCCCGCGTTACATTTACACTTCCTAAATCGATTCCGATGGGTGCACACCGCTTGTAAATAACATCCTATGCAATTGGAAAAATAATACAAATTTTTAATAATAATTATTTAAATCAATATTAAATACGCCATGGGCCTAGTAGTAATTCCTAGTCTTAAAGTACCGGTTCCTGGGCTTAGTTCGTTGTTTTCAGCACCATAACCGAGGAAGACAGATGACGTGGCGATTAAATATGTGCAAGGTCAACTGAGGCTGAGAAACGATTTTCAGGCCTAGGAACCAATTATGCTGTTCATAAGAACCGTTCCCAGGCTTAAGAGGTTTCCTTCGAATACGAAAATATGGGGGTCACGATATAATATCAACGATCGGCACGGTCCAACGATGAAGGAGTATCAATGGAAATATGCAACAACCCTTTGAAACATCCTTTGCAATTGGAAAATAAATACAAATTTTTTTTAAAATTATTTTAATCAAAATTCAATACACCATGGCAACTGATGACGTGGCAACAACAGACAACTGAGCCTGGGAAACAATTTACAGGCCTAGGAACAACAATGTTTGGGCCTAGGAACCATTCCCAGGCCTAAAACATTACTCACGGGCTTCACTCATATTCTGTTTCAAGAACAATAACAGCAGCCCCAGCCAATAAAAACAGCAATATCAGTAGCCAATAACTGTTTTGGTTCAGCACCCACCCAAGACACTTAGACTGTAGGCCCAGCGACATTCCCTTCGTTCATGTCAGTGAAGGTAGGCTCGAGTGGCTTGTTCGGACACTTCAGTCTATTGTGACCTTCTTTCTTACATATGCCACATGATCGGGGTTTTTTGGGTGGTTTGCTTGTGCTGGACGATGGTTCTGGACAAGCTGATTTATTGTGTCCTTTATTTCCACACTTTGAACAAGATTGTAACTTTCTTTTTCTTTTCTCCCCGGCGGATGGTATCCTCAACTTCTTTGGTCTTCCTGGCAGCTTTTTTTTCTTCCATGGCAATACAATACGGTTCCGGATTGCATCAGGAATGTCCCAAGATTCAGGATCCGGAACAGGGTTCACAGCCATTTCATAAGCATGTTTAAGATATCCTGTTGTGTAACGGTCAGAAGCCATTGAGTTGATTGACATACCTTTGAACCTAGGCCATAACACACCAACAAACACAAATTCAAGTTTGTAAAATAACCCATAACAGATAAATGTACATACTTAAAAGACCGGGAACCATACCTAGCAACCGCCATTGCATGACAACACGGCAACTCATCTAAATCCCATTCACGGCATGAGCAAGAGCTGTTTTCAAGGTCGATGATTCTAGGAATCCATTTGTCATCTACATTAAATGTTTTATGGTGAATGGGGTGAATCTCAGACTTATTCGCTGTATCTAAACGATCTTTGATGTGTTCGTCTGCAAACGTTGTCAAGTATGTAGACATTTCATGTGCATTTTTTCGACGATCATAGAACCACCTTTGCAACAAATCTCTGATACATTCCGCCATTGCTGTGATAGGCAATTTTCAGACCGAAAGTAGACAAGAATTCATTGACTCGGCAATGTTGGTGGTCATAAAAGAGGTCCTTAGTCTAGGACTATGTACACGTGAAAACTTCTCTACCCCAACGGCCAGGAGCTCATCGTAAACCTTAGGAGAAGTTTCTTTCAACTCACCCATGAAACGGTCAAAGTCCTCCATACGGTATGCATACGCAACACAATAGTAAAGAATCATCACATCATCCCTCTGCTTGCAAAATCTTTTCAGATTTTGTGCCATGTGGTACACACAAATCCCATGTGCGGCATCTGGGAATATGGCTTCCATTGCATTGAATATACCATTGTGCCGATCCGATACTAACATCACACGGTCCGGATTTTGGATCCCTTTACGGAGTTTCTTCAAAAACCAAGTCCAAGACTTTGTGCATTCAGAGTTTGCAAACCCAAATGCCAAAGGGTATATCATCCCGTTTCCATCTTTTCACACCGCAACTAACAAAATACCCCTAGTCCTAGCCTTCAAGTGGGTAGCATCGATGCATATAACCGGCCTAATAACAGAATTGAACTCCTCTATAGAGGCTCCAATTGCCATGAATGCATATTTCAACCGGTTTCTCGTGTCGGTCTTGATCTTTGTCACAGTCCCGGGGTTCGCTTGTTCCAAAACATAAAAATAAGACGGCAACCTCTGAAAGGATTCCCAAGGATCACCGAATACCTGACTCAAAGCGTGCTCCTTGGACCTGTAGGCTTTGTTGTACGAGAGGTGTATGCCATGCTGGTCCATCATCTCAAAAACTATATCTTTAGGATGGATTATGCGCCCGGGATCACGATATTTACTTGCATACAAATCCCCTATCACAGCAGCACTTACACGTTTGAATTCAACGTTGTAGTTGTCATTTCTCTCACATGTGTGCTCATTAACAAACGCCTTCACATGCCAATAAGTCCCCCTATTCGACTTCCATGCACGAAGAACCCATCCACAACTTCTCTGACTACATTGCGCAGTGAATCGTGTATTGGAAGATCGTGAAATCCTGTGCTCAAACCTCTCTCTAAATGCATACGACCCTACAGCACTCTTCAATGTAGGCTTGTCCTTGAACATCTGTCCTTTGTATAATGGACCTTGGTCCCCTAGATTTTGAAACACATCCACTGATCGAACGGCTGGTATTGAGTAAAGATCTGAACCTGATACTGTCCACCGTGTGTTCAAGGACGGTGAAGAACTGTTGGCTGTTCCACTCACCCCTCGTTCTTCTGTTACAGGAACTCTTGCCGCTAGCCTACCATCATCAGCACTCTCATCTTCTGTATCACTGGTTTTAGAACTATCAGACCTTCCTGAACTATCTATGCTTTCAGAACTATCCACAACTACATGCTTGGTAGTAGATGCTGGCGTCGGTTGTTCATTTCCTGCTGATGTAAATCCGGGTGAAGCAACCGGATTATTGCTGCCACTAACTGATTTAAAGTTAGGAGTACTGCCCGGAGACCGTGGAATATCGGTGTGTTTAACAGGAGAGACTGTACATTCTGATTGTATTTGATTTGGTGGAGATCGAAATTCATGTTTGCTGACAAATTCAACATCAATTGTGGCCCAACCTTTTTCCTTATGCATAATCACAAACTGTACATCGTCGTCACTCACAATAGACAATGTAAGTTTATCATCCCCCGTTTCCACATGCGAAGTTAGCTTCAACTGAATTTGGTCTCTACTAACCCCTGTCCGCTGGTATATCGTTTCCACCAATTCCTCGTATGCTCCCTTGTCTTTTTTAGTTAGACGTATTGAAAACGAAATAGGACTTGTCAATGCGTTATGCTTCGAATGCTCACTGCACTGAACTAACACCCAAGACATGGTATCCTTAGACCCTGAAAAAAAATAAAAATAATTCAGTCAATAACAATTATAACAACAACAATTACTGTCATTCAAATCAGGTCAGGGCCTAGGAACAATTCTTTTAGGCCTACGAATGGTTCCCAGGCCTAAAACATTCCTCCCGGGCTTAGCTCATCTTATGTTTCCAATTTCCACAAACAATCAATAACAGCAGCCAATAACAAAAGCAAAATCAAATGGGATCAATAACAGGGGCCTGTTTTGGTCAACCAACCAACACAAACAAATATACATACACCATCAACAACCAACACAGATCAACACAAACAAATATACATACACCATCAACCAACAACAATAGCGAAACCTCTTTTGGTTCAGCACCGATCAACACAAACAATCATCCATACACCATCAACCCTCAGAAAATCACATACAAATTCCCTAAACCTTTTCCCCACCAAACCATACAACACAATAAATGTGAAAACAAACCATACAACACTATTCACCAGAGTGCATTTTCTTCCAGTTATTCATGTGATAGTGAGGACGATGTGTGCACCCAACATAACTAAATACCTTAACTACAATAATACTGCCCCTCTTAAGAGCTTAATGTGGCATTTCATCAAACACCTTAACTAAACCCAAAAATACTACATACACAAACCCCAATTGATGGGCAACAAATCCAAAACCATCAATCAATCCCTCATTCTATCAAAAACGTCTCAAATTTAAACAAGGCAACAACAAAAGACCGAGAGATTCAATAACATGGGAAACTTAAGTGTGATGACGGGACTTACAGTGAAGCTCGATTTCAAACTTGACAGTGAAGCTCGATTGAAGGAGGTGGCGGCATTGTCAACATTCCGGTCGCCGTCGCCGTCGAGATTTCGGTCGGTAGAAAGATTCCAGCGGAGAGGACCCAACTTCGATGGAGTGGATTTCGGTCGACAGGAGAACGATGGAGAAGAAGAGCCAAGGAAGAATGACTGACCCAACTTCGATGGAGACAGTTCCGGTCGACAGGAGAAGGATGGAGAAGACGAAATTTCTGAAAGTTTTGGTTTTCTTCAGTCAACTGAAGGAGAAGAAGAGAAGGGCAATTTCGTCCTTACACAATGTAAGAGGGTAATTGAGTCATTTTGCACGGTTTAATTGTGAAGGGCATTATTGTCTTACAAGGGCTATTTCCTAGAAAGTCAATATCAAGAAAGGCTACATATGCACTTTTTTTCCCAATGGGCTATTTCCTAAAAATCATTGTTGGGATGGGCTATATTTGCAAGGACCCCCCCTTTTTTTTTTTTTTTTTTTTTTTTCCTTCTTGTTTTCGCTAGTGTTTTTCCTTTTATTGCTCTGTTTTTGTTTTTGTTGTTTTGTTGCTCTGCTGCTTCTGCTTGTTTTGGTTTCGTTTTCCTTTCGGCTTGGTGGTAATAAAGTTTCTACTTCTCAAAAAAAAAAGTTTTATGTTCTGGTTTTAGTGATGTAATACAGCTCCACCATTATTTATTTTTTCTTATATCAACTGTGTACTTGTGTAGTATATTTACATCTATATGTCCTGGAAGATGCAAATTTTCCTGCAAGTTTCCCTGCCTTTTTTGATACTTTCCTTCAATATTTCTTGGAGATCTAACAATTCCAAATTACTCTTTTGAATTGTACCATGATTTTCTAAAGAATTCTTCAGCCTCAAGTTTTATAGTTGAAAGGTGTACCATGATTTCACCTTTTGTGTTTTTCAGTTTTTTGATATTTGCTCCTATATCAAGATTTCCAGAGAATTGATATAACAACATTAAATTGTGGTTAGCTTAACTCTCCTCATCAAAGTATTCAACAAGAACAAAATATCAGAATTTTTTGACAATAGATATGAGGAGGATTTACATTTTTATTCCTAACTTTTGACGATTTTTTTTTTGTTGGTAAAATGGAGAGCTAACAGCCCGAGACACAGCAGAGACTAAGAAATAGGCACAAGCCTAGTAGCAGCGACACCCCTGAAGTCGTGCTCCAAACTAGCAGAAATCTGAGAAGGGGGATTATCAAAAGTAGTAGTCTCCAAATCAAGAGAGTGGCCTAAATTAGCAAGGAAATCCGCCACACATACTGAATATTGTAGCACCAATTATTCATAAGAGATTTGCAGGCAAGAATGATGGTAAGAAGAGGGTAACTCAAAGGAGTGTTATTGTTGAGAAGAGACACAGCAGATTGTGAATTAGACTCAACAATGATCTTTTTGTACCAAGCCTTCCAGGCCAAATTTAAACCCTCCAAAATACCCCACAATTTAGCCTTAATCACACTTCCCACGCCCTTGTTCAGAGCAAAACCATTTAGCCAGTTCTTCGTATGATCCTTAACCATACCTCCAATCAAAATAGAACCCATATCAGGGATCATGCTACCATCAACATTAAGCTTGACCCAATCAAAAGGGGGAGGACTCCAAGAAACAAGGCAGGTCTTCATCTCCACAGTTTTATTAATATCAAAATTAGCTTGCAACCACTTAACAACGTAGTTCCTTATGAACATCCCAAGACAATGAGGAGGCTTGATAGTACGGTTGAAAATACTATCACATCTCCACTTCCAAATAAACCAAAGGGTCACAGTAAAGAGAAGATAATTTGGAACTCTTCCCAAAATCATATTATTGCAGCCAAGATTATTACACAGCCAGTCATACCAGTCAGCCTGAAAATCGCCATCCTTAGAGACACCTTTACAAATATTCTCCCATATGCCATTGCCAAGAGACACAGAGCAACATCTAAAAACATGGTCAATATCCTCACATCCCTCATTGCATCTCGTACATGTGACATCCGAAGTCATTCCCATAGAAGCCCTATGACTGTTGGTCAAAAGTTCGCCGTGAAGGAGTAACCAAAGAAAATAAAGAACTCTAGGTGGAAGCTTAAGTTTCCAGATAAAGCTTCACTTCTAGGGGACACTATTAGAAAACTTGAAATATCTCTCATAAGCACTCTTCATAGTAAATTCACCATTCTTTGATAAACTCCAAACAACAGTATCCTCAACACCATGATTGCTAACAATATGAATACTAAAAATGCGAAGCACTAAATGTCGAGGAAGAATAGCAGATAATTTACACACATTCCATTCATTAGCAATAAGATAGTCACATACCTTTTCTTTAGTTTAGGCATCAGAAAGAGGGAGAAGAGCATGACCAAGGAGCTTCCCAGTATCTTGAACCCAAACATTAGACCAGAAATTGATATGAGTGCCATCACCAACTCTCTATTTCAATCCATTTAGTAAGAGGTTGGTGCCAAAAAGGATCCCTCTCCAAGTGCTAGAGCAAATCTTCTCATGTGAGTTCTCATAGGCAACAAACTGACCTCCTTTAAGGTATTTATCCTTGAGCAATCTACCTAATAGCCCAACATCTTTTTGATCCAGATGCCACCCAACTTTGGCATGCAATGCTTGATTCATCAGTTTCATCTTTTTAATGCCTAGACCACTTAACTTCTTTGGCAAACACACAGTATCCCAAATTGATAAGGTGAGCTTTTCTCTTGACAGCAGAGCTGCCCCAACAAAAGTCTTTATTGATCTTATCAAGCTTTTTATAGATATATGAAGGGAGCTTGATATATTGCATGACATAAACAGACAAAGCAAATGTGACAGTTTTAATGAGAGTGCATCTACCAGCGAGAGAGAGAGAGAGAGAGAGAGAGAGAGAGAGAGGCACGCTTCCAGGTAACCAACCTCTTTTGAGTCTTTTCAAGGATTTCTTTATAGGTATCCTTAGTGATATGACCATGTCTAAGAGGAACTTCAAGATAAGAACCTAAATTCTTTGTAATAGGAGACCAATTGGAAAGATGATGTTTTTATTAATGAATTTTTGGTGGTGATTTGTTTGCAATGATTATTGAGATAATTTCAATTTGATATGCTGCCATAACTTAAACAACTTTTCTTTTATGATTCTGATTTCTTAATGTGCAGCAAGTAAGATTGTTATAATGTACACTTATCTGTACAATTTAGCTAATGGACAGGAAGATTTGGGGCAAAAACTCTACCTGGCTTGGGCTGGATGGTAATAGAAATCAATCTTAAACGCGCTCTTTGCATAAAAATTGTTTACAATTTGCTGACTTTGAGATATTGTATAACTTTTTACAGGGTATGTGTATGGACAGCTTTGTTGCTGTTTCTTCTAGCGATATTCAACGCTTCTGATTGCTGGTGAACTTTTTGGCATGTTGATAGCAGTTTTATTCATACAAGAGGCTATGCTGAAATTGGATTTTTATATGCGATTAGTTTAGCAACTTTAGTAGTCTGCTGTGTTACTTGAAGTATGGTGTCAAATGTCAATCATATATGGTCATGAACCATATGATTCTCTCAATCATATGGAGTGTGTGTGTGTGTGTAAAATACTAAAATGTGTATGGTGAAAATGCTAGTACTCTGGATTGTTTTTTGGCTTTTATTTTCTGGTATTGATTCAATTCAAATCTTCTTCTTTTTTGTCGACAGTAAATCTATCTATATTACTGTGCCATTTCCCCAGATAAACTCACATGCATCAGCTAGAGTAATTGATTTGTAAAAGTGTTTGGTTAGGGACTTAGGCTGCTTTTGAAACTTCGATGATATTTTCGTAATTCCAATTATCCTAAATGGTTCACAATCATTCCTGCATATTTTCAAAATCAATTTGCATTAATATTTTTTAGATAATTTGGCCCTATATTTGGTATTTATTTTTTATTTTAGTCAAATTCGATCAAATAGGCCCAATATATGGAAAAAACTATGTAATTGTACAAGTCTAGAAATTTGGCCCATTAGGCCCAAAACCGAAAAAACCGAACCGAACCGAACGGGTCCAATTCGATCGGTTGGCAAATATTAATTTGATTGGATCGGTTCACTTTTTCAAAAAACCGGATTTTATCCGTTTTTTATCGGTTCTACGGAAAAACAAACCGAACCAATCAACGCCTACCCCTACTAACATCCTCTACTGTTAGTTTTCTACCTTTTAACTCCTAATGACTATGGGCAAGATGGTCTTTCTGACCAAAATAAAAAGCACTTAAGTCAAGATTTGTGTGGGAATGGTTTTTCTTCCAAAGGAACTAAATACCGCGTTCATGACTTTGTATACCTATCGCCTGATCATTTTACAGCTGAAGATAAGGATCAGGAAACATTTAAGGGTGGAAGGAATGCAGAACTGAAAGCATATGTTGTTTGCCAATTGCTTGAGATTGAAGTATCAAAGGAACGAGGTTCAGCGAAATCTACTAAGGTTAAAGTACAAAGAATTTTCAGAAATGAGGACTTATCATCAGAGAAAGCATACTGCTCTGACATTCGAGAGATAAGGAATATTTTTAAGAACATTCCTTACCTTTCGAATGTTAGATTAGTATGCTTTCTCTGCTGATATGTCCTCCGATCAGAAAAATCTTTGTACGTCAACCTTAGTAGATTTTGCAGAACCTTGTTCCATTGGTACTTCAATCTCCAGCAACTGACACACAGCATATGCTTTCAGTCCAACATTCCTCCCACCCCTAAATGTTTCCTGATCCCTATCTTTAGCTGCAAAATGATCAGGCGATAGGTATACAAAGTCATGAACGCGGTATTTAGTTCCTTTGGAAGTAAAACCATTCCCGCATAAATCGAACTTAAGAGTTTCTTTCTCCCTCTCATTTTCCTTAATTTTACAAGAGTGGCACACTCTGCTGCCAAGTCCAATGGTTTCTGTTGGAAGACGAAAAAATGCACCTCTCTCAGGCCAGTATAAACTCTTGCAAAAATACTGTGTTGATAATACTTTAATTTTGCGATCCTATGCTTCTTCTCTAACAGCCTTATCCTTGTAAGCATTTGCCTTCCGATGCTGGTGTCCCCAAGGAATCGATCGAATTTGAACCACAACAATTTCCTTCACATCTCCGATTTCAAATTCCAGACAGTTATTAGTCAAAAACACCTCTCTCTCACCAGCAGTGTTAGCAAGAACAGTTTGCGAGCCTCTTGGCATCAGCCTGCCGTGAACCATTTTTCTTGCATCTGAGCTTTCAAACATTTACTCTATATAATAAATAGGAGGCAGTTGATCTGAATCTGCAGTTCCCACCAGCACAGAATCGCCTACAGCAACCAAGTTGCAACAAACAATGGCTTGTTTGAATAGAGAATCAATAGAAAAACTTGATGAAATGGAGATCGATAATTTTCCGTGGCCAGGATAAGTGGATTTCATCAATGGAGGACATCATTGTCAGGTACAAAAAGCATTCTTCCTTCCTCCTGGATTTGATTGTGTAAGCAATTCTAAATAATGTATACAACCCGGTTAACTAATTTTATTTTCCTTTATTTTTTCACTGGCAGGGTTTTTCCTGAATGAATAGATTTAGTCAAGGCACTTGGAGTAAAAAATAAGAACATATTTTGCAAATCCATTGCATCACTGGTCAAAAGAAGTCTTTATAACTTCAGATAAATTTAATTAATTGGATCACCTGAAGAAGGGTGCATATTAAATTTTCCGGAACCTGTTGTATATGAGATGATGAATGCCACAATTTGCCTATTAATTTATTTGGATTATCGTAGGTGAGATTTGGTATACTGGAAGCTGGAACCTATGGTGTTTCAAAGGAAATGAATGAGCTGAACGTCATTAAGTGTAAAAATAATTTTCTGGTATTTAACATGATACCAGAGTCCAGTGTCGGTTTGTTCAAAAAGCTTTCCTTTCAAATCTCAAAAGCAACCGATATTGAAAGTATCCGGATATTTTATTTTGAGAATGCCAAATATTCCTAAATATTCCCAATATCGGATGTTAGCGATATTTCCACCGACATTTCCATAAATTTGGATCCCAATATTTTTATCGAAATCCATAATTCCTTTGTCTAAGCGACAAACTTGTTCCAAGCGATATTACTTTTATGGTACAAGGCTTAAAAAAATAAAATAAATAAATAAATAAATAAATCCAGACGACACTTCTTTGGAGATACAAGGTTTTGTTCTGTAATTGATATTCAAGGTAGTAACAATAATCAGGTAAAATCAATTCCTAAATGGAGTACGACTGGGAATCATCACAGGCTTGGTTTTCTAGCTACAATAACAAGATGTTTCTACTGGTCAGAAATCAAGTTTCTATAGCCTCAGCCTATAAGATTAAACATCTCAATGTAGACGGAACAGCAGTTAGATCGGAAAATGAAGTTGTAAGGGAAAAAGGTAAGCAGAGATGACTTCAATCTACTCTCAACTTCAGTGATGGCATAGAACTCTGGTATGATTAGTGAAATGTTTTTTGCACATACATGGATGCTGATTGTGTTAAGTAGGCACTTCCGTCACACAGTAAGAGATGCACCATTGTCCGCCCCTGTAAGATTGAGTACCATTGTCGCTGCCTTCAAGGCCCTGATGGTGTAGGTTCAATGGGAACATCACCAAGTCAGACAATTTAAGGCAAATGACATCAACATATCCTTAATAGATAAAAAGCAAATATTTAGAATTAAGTCACACATGAATCCATCAACTTCCAGAAGAAAAAAATAAAACCCTATGAACTTTTGGATATTCTATGAACTTCAATGAATGGAATAGACACTATATGTACTTAAAACAAGAGCTAATTAACTAAAAGCTCGGAACTCACTATCGTAACCTCTATAAATCCCTAAATATATTATTACATGGATAATTAACTCAATAGAAGTACTTGGGAAGGATTTGTTTACGTAAATTGGTGGCTTTCATTGTCAGGTTCAAGTGCGCAGAAGCTATTCAATATACTACTGTAGCAAGTCTAAAATCTTTATACTGGAAATAAAAGTGGACTAATTATAGTCTACTGATCTTAGCAAAGAGGCTCAGAAGATTGACTGCACTCTTTAAGCAGATTTTCTGGATTCATAAAAATGGCTAAAATGTAGTAATCTGCTATTACATAGCTTCTTTGTGTCTCTCCGACATAACATCTTGCCTACATTATATAGAGCTGACTTCTTCTTTTTACTATCTCTCTCATATGGGACTCCAGTAAATCCTAGCTCAATTAATCTGTCCTTTGCATACCCGTTTTCTTGTATATTAAATGTATCAAGATGATATGATTGTTGAAAGAATGTTTGTTTGAATTAGAAGAATATGAGAACAGTGGGAATCCAAAGTGAACCGACACACAATTAGACAGAAAATATTTACTTCTGCAAATGACTAAATGAGGATTACGTACCATGCGTCAGGTGCCTGATATAAGGCAGCCGAAGAGCCAAAACATGATGCAAGCATCTCAGTGTTTATCACACCAGGATTTAGTGCAACAATTGCCATCCCATCAGGTAACTCCTTTGCCACTGATCTGGATAACCCTTCAACAGCCCATTTTGAGGCACAATAAGGTGCAACCTGTTGATACATGAAGTGGTTTCAAGCATAAATCATCAACATCATTTAGAAGAATAACAGAGTAAAATAAGGTAAGCACAAAAACAAGTATGAAATAGTACACTAAAAATACAGTTCTCCCAAAGAATTGACTAAGAAATCAGTTTAAGTTTGTCATATGAAATAAATATATATATTTAAAATTATTAAAACAATATAAAGCTATGATTTTTATCGACAGCAGATCCATATAATTCAAGAAATAAATGATATATTTGAGATACAAGTACATTGAACATGTCAATTTACCAGAGCAGCACCGGATCTTCCCCACCCAGAAGACATATTAACAATAATCCCTTGTTTGCTCGGAATCATTAGAGGGATGAAGTGACGCAACATATTTGTTACCCCTTTCACATTAGTATCAATAACATTCTCAAATTCTTCTGGAGGAACCTCCCAAATTTTGTTATTTTTATTAATGGTACCTGCATTGTTCACTGGAAACACCTTCATTTTAGTCCACAGACACAAAAGATTAACTATAAAAATAAGGCACCAAATGAAAACCAATAAAGCAGCATCAAAGCATTGCACAAGCCAAATTTCCACCTAGAATTATATTTTGATTATAGTTAGTAAAGGCCATTATACCTCGATTTAAGAAAATGAGATTTCAGAACCAGAAGAGAACCATAAATTTCTGACTATATATTAGCATTTTAAGGCAGCAAAAATCCCAAAAGGTAAGTGAACCACCATTCACCAAGATTTATCATTATTTTTGAGTCATAAAAAATTTGCCCCCTTTTTTTTTTCCTTTTATTGTCAAACTGATTCATATGATATTGCTAATTTCAGGCCTTTTTTCAATTCACTTCATCACCTATACAAACCCTAGTTTAGGCCACTTAAAACTGTCCCGAAAAAATCTAGTGGAACAATCGCAATCGATATTGGCATCACAGACACACAGGCACTATAAATTCTCCAAAATTTCAAAACTTTCACACAATAAAATCCATTCCCATTAAAAAAACTTCACAAGAAAACACTTTAAACAAGCACGAAACACTATAATACGAAGAATTCGTATACCTATGATATCAGGAACACCCTTCTTCTCCACCACAACACGCGCCAGTTCTTCAACACTACTATTCGATTTCTGCAAAAAAAAATTTATGTCAAAAAAAACCATTCCCACAAATTTTTTTAAAAAAATCGAATTTGCTTTATGTTTTTGCACAAATTAAGAAAAAAAGAAGCAAAGAGAACGGACCACGTCGACATTGAGGAAGAGGTGGTTGTCCGAATTGGGGAATTCGGATTGGAGAGAGAGGAGTTTCTCCTGTGTGCGGGCGCAGCCGATTACGGTGTGGCCTCTCTTTGCGAGCTCCACCGCAAGAGCTCTCCCCAGTCCTTTGCTCACTCCCGTTATCAGTACCGTCCGCGAACCGCCTTTCGTCATCATCCCGCCAAACGGCGTCGTTGCCATCTCACCACCACCACTGTGATTCGATTCGATGGAGTGGAGTCTCTTGAGAGTGTTCTGTTTTTGGTTTCTTTTTATGTATTTATATGGGAGCGTGTACGGGTTTCAGAGACGAGAGAGCAAAATGGTGGACACGTGGCGTGATCGGGACCGTCAGTGTTTTTTATTTTCTTTGATGAAAAAAAATTGGATTCTACATCTGTTTCTCAACAAAATTTTGGGATAATTTCACTAAAGTCCCTATGTTGTTTCGAATTGTCACTTATTTAAACGTCTCTATCATATTATCAACTCTAATCCCTTCTTTTTTCAAATTACATCGCTTTAGTCCATCCGACCAAATTACTAACAGTCAATTATAACTAAATATACAAAAGGTCAATTTTTCCCTTAAAAGTATTTTGTTAATTCTCCAAAATTTCTTTCAAATACTTTTTATATTTTAATATTAAATTATAATCAAATTAAGAACAAAAAAAATTATTTTCTAAAAAAAAAAAAACAGGATTTTTTTTTTATTGTAAGTAGAATATTAATTTAAATATTAAAAAGTAGAAAAATAAAAATAATTTTTTTTTGGGATCTAAAAATTTCCAGATCTCTATCGTTTCAACAAGACTAATCTCAACACTAAGATGCGGCAAGTTCTTCAAATTTATCTTCAAATTTTCAACAAGACTATTCTCAACAGTAAGATGCAGCAACCCCTATTTCCTCGAACGGTTTCCATCATGTCTCCTTTCCAAAAATATCAAAAGTCTAAAAACCTTTTAGGCTGTGGTTTAGTTGGCTAGAAAGCAATGGAAAGGTTTCCATTCTTAATATTTGGTTGGTTAAATCTAATGGAATGAGCATTCCATTTGAATAGTGTTTCCACCATTTTGGTGGAATAAGCTTTCTATCCAAAAACCAATGGAAAGCTCATTCCATTCCAAACTAAAATTTGTATTCCATAAATACCCTCATATGCCCCAAGTCCATTCCAAAAATACCCTCCTTTTCAAAAATAATATATTATTATTATATATTATATTAATGATATATAAATATATATAATATATATTATACAATATATTTATTATATTATATTGTTATCATATATTATATTAATGATATATAAATATATATTATACATAATATATATGTATTATATTATTATTTATATTATACTATTATATATTATTATATTAATTATATATATAATATACTTTTATATTTTATTATTATTATCTAAAATATACGTTATAATATATATATATTATGTAATGTATATTATATATAATAATATATAATATTCATATTATGTAATATATAATAATATATAATATTTATATTATATAATATATAATAATATTAATATTACTAATATATAATATATATTAAAATATATATAGTAATATTTATATTATATATATTATTATGTAATGTATATATATATTATATATAATATGTTTATATTATAATAATAATATAATATTGTATATACTTTTATATTTTATTATTATTATCCATAATATATCATGTTGTTATGAATGTTTTATAATTAGGGGTATTTTGGTTAAAATATAGTTAACTCCATTCCATTCCTTCGTTAACCAAACAAAATAATACTGATTTAGAGACTAATTCTAAAGTTCCAACCAAACAAAAAACTCAGTTTTCCTTTCATTTCTATTCCCATTTTCATTCCTATTCCTCTTCCGATTATGTTAGGTTTTTGGTTGTTGTTGGCATGTATTCCATATCAAAACGTTTTTTATCTTGTAATGTTTATGTGGTCACATTGATGATGATACAAAGCTTCAAAGAAAGATTTGACTAGGTACATGCAAGATGATGGCTTGTTAAAGGGAATTAGCTTCACTACTCTTCAAAGGTATAATTGAACTCATTCCTCTTACAAGGCATAGGCACACACACACAAATCATTCATAAGTGTCCCTGCATCATTGTGCATCATTTATATAACACATTCACATATTTTTGTATGCTCATGCATTTAACTTAAATGCTCATACATTTTAGAGTTGCATGTTCTAAGACTATGTCTAGGAAATGACATTCATATGTGAACTTGTGTTTGTATGTTTGTGTTTCTTGTGTTTTGGACTTGTACTTGATCTTAATTGATTCCTTATTAAGTCTCGGTCATTTCGGTTACTCATATGTTAAGTTTCGAGTCCAAACGATGTAGTTACGCTACTTTTCATTCTCATTCGTTGAGTTGTGTTTGTCATCATTTTCAGAGATGAATTCTCAACCATTTGTCAAAGTTTTATAGTTTTTGTTGTGCATGAGGGAGTCACGATTCGTAATCTGAAAACGGATTCGAAATCGGAGTTCGGATGCCCGAATACGGCTGAAGAACGTGAGAGGTGCGTGGGAGAAGCAAGATGGCCAAAGGCCATGGCCTTGCCACCACGTGTGGAGGCCGTATGCCACACGGCCCAACCAGCCCTCTGGTCCCGTGTGGCACACGCTCCCCACACAGGGACTTGGCTGGTATGGCTTATTTTTTGGACAAAAATGTCCCTATTTTCTTTCCTTTTAAATGTCTTCATCTCCCTCCATTTGTTTTCTAGAAGAAAAGTTTTGAAATCCCGTCTAGAATTTTCTCTCCAATTTTCTCAACTTCCAAACACCATAATTTTCTCATACGAAGTTGAAATTGAGTGATTCAAGTTGGAGATTGTTCGTAATCGAGTCCTCTACCTTTTCCAAGTGATCTTGCAGCTGTTTGATTGATTTTCGGAGTGATTTACTCAGAAAACCGAACCAGATCGTGAAATCAAGGTAGAGTTCATATCTTGGTGATTTCATCTTTTTAAACCTTCAATTTGCTTGGGGTTTCTTCTTTTATATGTATGTGTATGTTTAGTGAATGCTATTGAGAAAGATAGCTTCACAATCAATCTAATTAAAAAGTCTAATTAGAGACACATGTGGACTAGATTCTTGGATTCTTTGTTTTTCACATGATTGGGAGTTGTATTGTGATTAGATTGACATCTAGGATTATTTGAGACTTGATTGATTCATTTTATGATTAATAATCCTTGATATGTGTCTTTGATCCTTGATTGATGATTTCTAGGATTAGAGCCTTTGTATGTGTTTTTAGAGATATCTAGGAGTGATTTGTTTTTAACAATATCTCCTATCTCTAAATCTTTGGCTAGAATACTTGTTGAATACATTTTGTGATTCTAGCATTTTTATATATGTTTATAACATCTTGAACTTGTACCTCATGTATATGAATTGTTCAAGAGTTATTTGAATGAATGAATCTAGGAGTTTTATGTGTTAGTTGATTTCACATGCTCTAGGTTTTCATTCATGATTTTGCATCTAGATTTCTATTGCTTGTGTTTTTCACATCTCTAGATCTAGTTGTTCCATGGAATGTATTGATCACACGTTCTATGTTGTTTTGATTGTTTGCATCATTTGCATTCACATGATCACACTAGGAAGTCCTTGTAAAATGTATGAAGTCTTGGTTAGAGTTGGGATGACTCGGATAGCCAAGCAAGAAGTCTTGCCTAGAGTCTTGAGGACTTGGATAGGTAAGCAGAAGTCTTGTCTAGAGTCGGGATGACTTGGATAGACAAGCAAGAAGTCATGGCTAGACTTGGGAGGACTTGGATAGTCATGCATGAGAGGCTTTCTAGAGGTAAGTGTGCCTTGTATAGAGAGTTGGCTTATATATTGGTAGGCCCGGGTGTTTGGTTAGACATAGAGTCCGATAGAGCAGGGTACATGGGATATGCATGCACTCTTGAGGAATTTCTAATTTACCAACGATGTTGGTTTGGTATGAGTTCCAATATGTGGTGGTTTACATCATTGAGGGATTTTGTATCTTCCAATAGGGATTGGGTAAACATAGACTCCACATGGGTTGGTGATCTAGGATTGGTCACTTTGTGGAATTTCTAATTTACTTTCCAAATATATATAAGTACCCAATGGTTGTAATTCAACCCGTGGATGTTTCACCCTTGGAGGTTTTACCACGTTAAAAAATCCCTTGTGTTAATTCTTTCTATCTCTATCTTTTATATTTGTTTTTATGTATGTTGTTATCTTGTGACATATCAATTACTTGTGAAGTATATTGAAACAAGATATTATAAAGTGTGATTTGTAAATCTATTCTTTTGATCAGATTACCATTCCACCATGTAACCAAACGTGACCTTAATCCTAAAAACTTTGAAAGGCCTGTAATATTTAAAGTTATCTCATTTAATAATCATATAATATTAAATCACATTATGGTTTATAGAAAAGTGAAATTTAGATTGATCCACAAATGATTTTCTTGTTCAAGTTATTTTTCAATTCATTGTGAAATTGCACACCCGGTGTCATGTAAAACCCAGTTCTACTTAACATCGGCCATATGTTGTATAACCCATAGGAAACGGCTCTCCAAAATTTAAGTAATGATGAATACCTAATAATGTGTGTATTTCATTATGTAGAAAATATGCTTCGTATGCTCTTCATATATACTACCCTTGAGTTTAGATATACCATACCACCTTATGATAGAAATCAATTGGACATCAATACAGCAATTGTTAATTTGAGCTGTATTTTATTTTATTTTATTTATTTATTTATTTTTAAGCATGGTTGGCTTTATCTTTGAGCTAACTAGGTATTTTAGATGTGCTATTAGAAATCAACATTATAGATATGATTCAAGGAAGACTTTGACCAAGATTGATTATAGAATTATTATTATGATTACCTTCCATAAGGAGTCACTTTCTATGAGTTGGCTTTATCTTTGAGCTAACTAGGTATTTTAGATGTGCTGTTACAAATCAACATTATAGATATGATTTAAGGAAGACTTTGACCAAGATTGATTATAGAATTATTATCATGATTACCTTCCATAAGGAGTCACTTTCTATGAGTTGGCTTTATCTTTGAGCTAACTAGGTATTTTAGATGTGCTGTTAGAAATCAACATTATAGATATGATTCAAGGAAGACTTTGACCAAGATTGATTATAGAATTATTATCGTGATTACCTTCCATAAAGAGTCGATTTGCTTTAATTTGATTACACCATTGACTATTATTTCTTTCTTTATATGTAATTACCATTGACATAGGATCTAGACATTAATTCTTTCCTTATTGCAAATCTCTTAGACTTAACACTGAATGTCACTTAATGTGTTCCATTTAGTCATTTTGTTTAATTTTTAAATGTTAAAATCACTTAATGAACCCCTAAAACCACTTGTTTTGAAAAGTGAAAATTTTTCATTTTTCATTTTTCACTTAACACAAATCCAGTAGAATTTAATACAAAGTTTTACTTCCAAAACTATCTTTATTAATTTAATATATTTCCAATTTTGTCTTCTGTTAAAGCTCTAAAAGTACATATATATATATAGTATTTGAGATGTAATATCTGTTTTTTTTTTTTTTTTTTTTTTTTTTTTTTTTTTGTGAGTTTTTTCTCAAGGAATTACATTTCCCTTACATTTTCCTATTATATCTATTCATTTTAACCTGAATTTTATTTTCCCCACCCTCCTCCGTAACATCCTTGTACCAAAATTGGTTTGTTCGATAAATATCTATATGTCTGTCCTGGTGTATGTTGAATGTTGTGGTTATGTCATAGAAGAGATTGATAACTAGAGGAGTTTGGTGATTGTCAATGCGTAATACCAGTTTTTGATCATCATTCTTTTAACCTTCCTCACACTCCCTTGTAAATAACTTTTATCTACTTCAATGCTATATGTGTAAACTTTATTTTTTGGCTTGAAAAATCAACTTAAGCTACGGGTGTATGACAGTAATAAACAAGTTGTGAATCCATTTTCGTTAAGTTGTTGAATTTTATCTAAATCATCTTGGTTTTGCTTATGATTTATGAAATGAGTGTGAAGAGCCAAACCAAACTTCAAATCAAAGACAGGTTGGTTTCAATATTTTCAATATTAATCAACCTCCAAAAAAACCAACCTGTTTAAATAAATTTATTTTAGAATTAACTTACATGTTAGAGTTGTCATTAATATATTAAAATGTAAATATATAACAAATAATAAATAGAAGGGCATATATATAAAAGTATTTATTTTCAGATATTTATAACTTATAAAAACAAACAACTTATCAGTTATATTCAGTTTTCAGGGAAACAAAAAAACATGTTTTTCATTTTCAGTTTTCAGTCACTATTCAGTCTTCAGTAACATTTAACACTGTTCAGTCTTCAGACAAAAAATCAAACAGGGCCTTAATTCCCAAGCTATTATAAATGTATACTCATTGTACAAAGAAATATACACAAAATTATTAAATCACCATATTTTCTTATATGGTGTCATAGCCAAAATTCTAATCCCCTTATTTCTTTTTCACCATTATTTTCAATTTTCAACTTTTTCAATCTTCACCATGAATAAATCCACAAGAAATCAATCCAATGGAAACTATTCATTAGGCAAGAATAGTCAATACAAACCAACTTTCACAGCTGTTTTGCACACGAGCCCATCAACAACATGTACAAGCGTGAAACTCACACCAAAAGAATATGAACAATTTCATTCCATGGTCTTGATCGAACCAAAATTGTTATGATTTTGGCCCTCAATTCGATATCCTTTATCTTGTGTTCGAGTGTATTTTGGTGTCTAATGGCTCGTTTCTAGTCAATTATAGGTATTCAGTGCATTTCGCGCAAGACGTGAGATTTGGTGGCAAAAGAGGCTGAAATTGTAAGAAGTGTGTGCAGATCATCCAACTTCGAAGGAGCATATCTCTCTCCTCGGATCGAACCATGTTTCAGTTTACATATATTTGAAAGCCCCGTAAGTCTACTTTCCAGTGATTTTTACGGATTGTGATTCCAAGTCTTCTAGAGAAAGTTATGCCCATTTTAGTACTGCTGCATAGGGAACCCGTCGCCACCGTGACACCACCGCGAACTGCACTTTCCAGAGCAGCGAAAGAGACGTTTTCAAGCCATTTTAGAGGGGCTAATGTTGTCCTTTCATGCATATTCTGAACCCTACCCTTCAAAACATATAAATACACATTTTATAAAGAATTTACAACTCTTGACAATCAAGAAACCTCCTTTCTTCCACCATTCATAATCCCACAATTTCTCCTATCCAGTAGACATCTAGATTACTCCACCTAAATCACTCCTCTCTTTCTATCTTCTCCACCCATTTCCTTTGTCACTTTCCATTTGACTCCACCTATCTAGACATATCCTCATCACCCAATCTTTGCACAAGATTCAAGCAAGGAAGCTCAAGGAATGACTAGGCTTACAAGAGAGACCCAAAGGTGATTTCTCTACATTTTACTTCCTTTTCTTGTTTGTTATTATATGTAATTAAACCCCTATTTTAGGGGGATGATTTGAGAGACTATTTGGACATTGAGTATTTATTAAAGTTTCAAATATTATGTTTGCATAATTATAGTTCTATTTACTTTTTAATTAGATCTTACACTTATGTGATTAAATGAGTTATTAACCCATAGACACACGTTTTTGTAACGGAGTCTATGAAGTCCTAACTCGACTTGAGTCCACCTCTGTCCAAATCCAAAATACACTCAAAACCATTATGGATGAACTCAAATCTCTATCATTTTCTCAAACACAATTTAGCTACCTATCTTCTGGTGTTTTTCAATTATACATATGTATCGGAGGAGATTTTTATCGATTTTGTTAAACCACCCATATAAAAGCAATTCACATCTTGTGGATTGTTTTATGAATCACACATTTCCTTTACCACACAATCAACGTCCTCGACCCTCCGCACACCATGCTGGACTGCAGTAACACCCATATGAAGTTATCCTTCCTTACTTTTGGAGGCAATGACTTGTAGGGATGGATTTTCAAAGATGCACAATATGTTGATTTCAAACACATACGATCAACCAAATTTGGAGACCCTCTTAATTATGGCGAATCCAACGAGTTTGAACTCTTGGTAGACTTATTCAGAATTTATCTTTGTGGACAAGGATAATTTGGGGAGGATGGAATGATATGCATGTGCATAATCCAATGATGTGTACTATATAGGTGAATGCATGGTTCTTGTTAGTGTGTTAGTGGAGCAAGTTAGTGTGTCAGTTGTTTATTAATGTGTTAGTGTGTCAACTGTTTTCAGTTGTTTCCAAAAGTGCTTCAAGCACCGTTTGTATAGCTTCCTATTTTTCAGCTTAGTCATGTTTATTTGTAGCCTATAAAAGGCAGAATCATTATGAAGTAAAGACATTGAATATTAAGTAAATTTGCCTCTCTCTATCTCCTGCATTTCTCCTCTGTTTCTTCTTATGTATCTCGAGTCAGAAATACTATCTCTATCCTAAATTCTCTTTATGTATTTTTCAAGATCGGAAAAATGCCTAACACATTTCTCAATTACAAATATTTGACTAGCTTAAATTGAATTAAAAACTTCATTCTTCAAGCATGAATATATATATATATAACCGCGGTCCCATTCACATCAGTGCACACTGATGTAACTACATCAGTACCGATGCTTGTGGACCAATGATTATGGAGAAGTTTTGACAAGTTCTGACAAGTTCATACACTTTGAGTCAAAGTATACAAATCTAATGGTTTACATCCAACGCACTGATGAAGTTATATCAGTATGCATTGACTTGAACATTTTTGTGTTATTAAATAGGAACATATGAATAATTGTTTCTTAAAACGGTTATAGTCACAGGCTCATAGCTATTGATGTTATTTAATATCAAACTTTCTTAGATATATTGGTTGGACAATACTTTAAGGGTAACAACTATGTTTATAATTAAAAAATAATGTGATTGGTCATAGATATCTTTGCTTATGTAACACATGATGATAATTTTATACATGGAAAATTTATTGAAAATATTTTGGCATGGCCCCTGTCTACCCCCGCCTATCTCCTTCCCTCATAAGCAAGAAAGAGAGGAGATTTTATTTTAAAAATATTTTTCTACTATATGGTTTTGGTATAGGAATGTAGAGAGGGAAAAGGAGGACATAGATTGTGGGTGTGGCTATGTGATCCTGATAAGATACATATAGTTTAGCAGAGTGATGATCGGACTGTATTTACACCTATTTGAGGTCCCCATTTCCTATCGTTTGTACTCATTTTCGAGCATATTTTTGTATATAATGTGTTTTGTGAGCTTTTTGTAGGTTATTCACCATAAATAAGGTATTTGAGCTAAATTGATGAGTTTTGGAAGTAAAAAGGGCTGAAACGGAAATGGCTCGTGCAAAACACCAAACTTTCAGGGGCCATATCTCTCTTCTCAAATTGAATTAGGTTTCATGCTACCTATTTTCGGAAAGCCCCAGCTGTCTTCTTTCCAATGGTTTTAACAGATAGCGATTCCGATTTTTGTAGAGAAAGTTATAGCCATTTTCGTAACGGTGCGCGAGGTTGAAAAGCTGCGCCGGACCACCAGCGCCCCACCAGTGCAAATTCGGCAGAAAGTCACCGCTGGTCGTGCACTGGACGACCAGCGCTTGACAACCAGCGCCTAACCACCAGCGCCCTGGGCACCAGTTTCGCGTATTTTGGCCAATTTTAAAGGCCAATCTTGTCCTTTCACACCTCATTCATGCCCTAACCTCCCAACTCTTTAAATACCCCCATTTGGGGTCTAAAACAAGAACTTCCATACCTCTCACACCTCAAAACCGAAATCCCCTTATTCCTCCTCCATCTTCTTCCCCACATAAGTGAGAGTTTCAAGCTCCCATGGAGGATTTTCCTCCATGGGAGCTCACCATACATCTCCACCACCCTTTTTACACTACATCCACCCATCTAGGAGTAGATTACAAGAAGAATGGAGTGGTCTTTGGACCAAAAACGGGCTAGGAAATCAAGGAGAGCTTGGAGGAGTGTCTTCAAGGGTTGTCTCCTTTTAACTCATTTCTTTTTGTATTTCTTGTTTTCTTGGATGTAATCACCAATTTGGGAATTTTGTAAACCTACACTTGTGCAATATATGTATGAATGTTTCTTAAATTCTTTGGGTTTTGTTCTACTCTTTGCCAAATCCATAATTTTCCCTCTTATTATGATATTCATGTGTATGGATGGTAAAAATCGATATGTATGCATGAATGAGATTAGGAGTAGAGTAATTTAAATTAGGAGTAGTGTAATTTAGCTTCCCATGATTGTTTGTATGTTGATGAGTGAGCCAAAATGCCATGTTTAAAATGATTTGAGTGTTTGAGTATTAGCTCCAAAGAGTGGGAAAAGCTTGGTTGATTATGCATTCACATGCTAGATTAGGCTTGGGGTTCCATATTCTTGTGCTTAATGGGTCTTTTTATTAAGGCACAATTGCTCATCCCATGGCTTGGGTTGGGTGATGAATTTATTTTGGTGAATTCCTTAATCAAGAGAATGAACCCTTAACTTGAATTGAATGTTCTTAATGATAACAATCAACTACTTGCACATTGTTATTTGGTGAGCTTGTCCCATTTTTAGCCATCCATCTTAGGGAGATTTGAGAGATAAGGAGAGAGCTTTCTCTATGAGAGAGTTGAGCATTCATGAGATTGGAGACCGCCATAATAGTATAGTGGTGAGTACATATCGGATTAACAACCGAGAAACCCGGTGTTCGATTCCCGGTTACGGATGGGGTCTCCTTTCTATCTATTTTGTATTTCTTTCTTTGTGTTTTGTCTCATCTTTGATGTGTACTTCCATTCATTAGGGTTTGATGTGAACCTAGCATTTTTGCCTCTTTTATTAAATGTGTTTGTTGATGTTTGAGTGGTCATTTGAAGTGCTTAATGCTTTTGAGTGGTTAGCCACCACTTGAATGAACCTTGGTTGTTGTGTGAAGGACCGAGAGGTGAAGCACGCAACATGCATGAGTAGATTGGTCACTACATGCAGGGTAAGGTAGAGATACGCGAGGCTTTTGCATGTAAAGCCGCTATATGTGTCTCATAGTTCTTAATGAACTCGTGTGTAGCTTAGGTAACCATCTGTTGATAGGTTGCTGGTGCATGTGTGTATAGCCTTTGTTACTCGAGAGAGAATATTGGTGAAGATTAAGTGAGCACGGCTTTCAATATTGACAATGTATGTTTGTATGAAATTGTGTGATTGCTATGGTTGAGTCACTTACTTAGTGTAACCATTTATATGCCACATCTCTCACATCCATTCTATCTTTGTAAATACTTTTGTACATAATTTATCTTTTCATTGCAATATTTACATTTAATGCACACACACACCTCAATTCATATTTTCCAAATAAGCTAAGCTAGCGATGGTTGGCGGATTCCACCTCCCTGCGGAACGATACCCTTGCTTGCACGCTATAGTAGTCTCTTGACTCGTACACTTGCGAGGTTGAATGTGAAATTCAAATCTTTTGATACATCTCAATGACGTGTCAAGTGATGGTCTGATTATTCTGATATATGAATGATACACCATTTGAGTTTTGAAAAGGAGTTTTGGAAGTAACAAATCAAAAGAATCATATGGGTGCATGTGTTAAAGAAGAAGTCTTCAAGTAACAATAAATTCTGATTTAGCCTGGTCTTGAGTATGACCAATTCCTCTGCCACCTCTCTAGTCTTATGCCTGATCTCTAGGTGAAATTTGTTTTTTCAGTTTGTTTGTTTTGACAGCTGTTTGTAAGCTCTGTACTTCTCTATAAAAGGAGATCATGAGATTCAAATAAAATTGTATATTTTGCCTGAGTAATAAATTCATTAGTTTCACATTTTTGTACAACTCTTTCTATGTTTATCCCGTTTCTTTTTAATAAACACCAATATAGTGGTATCAGAGCCTATTTGCCTCACAACCTTTTTTCTTTTCCTTTGCTTGTTCACGACCATGTCATCAAACTTGGTCCAGCTTCAAGTTCCAAAGTTAACAAAAGAAAATTTTGAAAAATGGTGCATCCAGCTCAAAGCACTGTTTGGTTCACAAGATTTATGGGAGATAGTCAGTTATGGCTATATTGAACCAAGTTCAGAAGAAGAAGCACTCTACACTGCTGAACAGAAGACTGATCTCAAAAATCACCGGAAAAAGGATAAGAAGGCTCTCTTTTTACTGTATCAGGGATTGGAGGATGATACGTTCGAGAAAATTTTAGAAGTATCAACAAGCAAGGAGGTCTGGGACAAATTGAGCACATTATTTAAAGGAGTTGACAGAGTAAAGAAGGTACGATTACAAGCTTTAAAAGGTGAATTTGAAGCAGCTTGCATGACAGAAGTAGAGACAATCTCGGATTATTACTCACGGCTAATTGAAATTGTCAATCAAATGAAGAGGAATGGTGAAAAACTTGATGACGTTCGTGTGATGGAGAAGATATTGAGATCTCTCACTCACAACTTTGAGCATGTGGTAACAACAATAGAAGAGTCCAAGAACTTGGAAACTATCAGTACAGAAGAATTTTTAGGTTCTCTGTGAGTTCATGAGTAGCGTATTCTGAAGAATACTCATAACACTATCACTACAACGGAGCAAACACTGGAATCAAAGCTCACACTAGAGAATTCAGGAGGTGAACGTGAACATGATCGGGATTCTTTATAACATGGTGGCACATCCTATCGCGGACGAGGTAGCGGTAGCGGTCGTGGTAATTATTCACAAATTGGATATGGCAGAGGTAGATCAAATGTTCAATGCTTTCAATGTAGAAAATTTGGACACTATTCATCTGAATGTTCAAATAAACTTGAAAACTATGCCAACCTAGCTGAAGCTTCTAATGATATTACTGAGGAGCCTACTCTTCTTATAGTCCACAATGACTCTGTTGGACAAAATAATGTCTAGTATCTTGACTCTGGTGCATCCAACCATGTGTGGGAGGAAGGAATATTTTGTGAATCTTAAAGAAGAAACTGGTGGATCAGTAAGTCTTGGTGATGGCTCTAAATTACAAGTTGTAGGGAGGGGACAAATCCAAATTTTTCAGAAGGATGGATAAGTCAGGTACACTTCTGATGTCTATTATATTCCTAGTATGAAAAGTAATATTCTCAGTCTTGGCTAGCTGCTTGAAAAAGGAGATATTATTCACATGGAAGACAATCGGCTCTATCTAAGAAATGCAAATGGACAACTCATTACTCGAGTCCAAATGTCAAAGAATCACATGTTCCCTCTGCGTTTGCACACCACAAATGAATCATGTCTTCTCGGACTGATTGAAAGTGAGTAAGGAAAATCGCATTTGCGATTTGGGCATCTTCATTTTAATGGGCTAAGGCTGTTATCTTCGACAGGCATGGTACATGGCTTACCAAATATTGAACTATTCGACCGTGTATGTGAAGGATGTGTGATTGGTAAGCAATCTTGTCTTTCTTTACCCAGTATTTCTTCTTGGAGAGCAAATTCACCCTTACAATTAGTACATACAGACATTTGTGGACCGATAGAACCTTACTCTTTTGGGGGAAATAAATACTACATAACCTTTATTGATGATTTTAGTAGAAATGAGTGGGTAATTTTTCTTAAAGAAACGAGTGCTACATTGGTTGTATTCAAACAGTTTAAAGCTCTTATAGAGATTGAAAGCAATTGTAAGCTTTGCACATTAAGGTCTGATAGAGGTGGGGAGTACACCTCTAATGCCTTTCAAGTGTTTTGAGGGGATACTGGTATACAACATCAACTGACAACTGCATACACGCCACAGCAAAACGGGATTGCTAAAAGGAAGAATCGTACCATACTTGGCATGACAAGAACACTGCTTAAAGAGAAGAACTTACCAAAACGATTCTGGGCTGAAACTATTGCATGTTCGGTATATCTTCTCAATCGGTGTCCAACAAAAAATGTCAAATATATGACACCACAAGAAGCATGGAATGGACACAAGCCTAGTGTGGGTCATTTGAAAATTTTTGGGTGTCTTGCATATGCCCAAATACCTGAAAGCAGAAGGAAGAAACTAGATGATTCGTAGTCAGAAATGCATTTTTGTGGGTTATAGTGAAGAATCAAAAGCCTATAAACTCTACAATCCACTCACCTAGAAATTAGTGGTAAGTATGGATGTAGTCTTTGATGAAGCAGCAGCTTGGGATTAGAGCAATGACAAAGACATGAGTGAGCAGTATTCTCCATGAGGATGTAGCAGCTCAATCTCCTACTACTGCAATAATGGCAAATCAAGCATCTCCTGCTGCCACAACTACCATATAGTTATATGGAATAAAAGCAGAGAATAAACTGCTGCTCCTTTTATTAGGTTAAAAAGCATACTTCCCAACATGAGAAGATGTACACTTATATATATATATATATATCTACTAATTAGAGTCCTACATAAATTAAACTTCCTAGATATTAAGATAGAAATAAAACTCTAAGAGATAAGTATAACTCTCCTAAAGATAACTCTCTTACTAACAATAATTATCTAAATATAATAGTAGTTTAAATTTACTTCAACACCCCCCCTCAAGCTGGGTGGTAAATATCGACCATCCCCAGCTTGGAAGTAAATTTATCAAATATAACTCTAGGAAGTGCCTTTGTAAGAATGTCTGCTGTCTGGAGAGAAGTAGGTGTATACTCTACTGTGATGGATTTATCTTCTATCTTCTCTCTGATGAAGTGTCTGTCAATATCCACATGCTTGATACGATCATGATACACCGGGTTCTTTGCGATAGAGATGGTAGCTTGATTATCACACAAAAACTTGACTGAACTCTCAAGCGGTAGGCCCATTTCTTTCAACAACAGTTTCAGCCACACTCCTTCACAAACTCCATGTGCCATTGCCCTTAATTCAGCTTCGGCACTACTTCTTGAAACCACTGTCTGCTTCTTACTTCTCCATGTGACAAGGTTTCCCCACAAAAATGTGCAATACCCTGATGTGGACCTCCTGTCAGTTATAGAACCTGCCCAATCTACATCTGAGTAAATCTCCCGTCCCCGGTTAACACCCTTTTCAAAAAACAACCCTTTCCCAGGTGACATTTTAAGGTACCTTAGAATTCTAAACACTGCAGTCATGTGTTCTTCTTTAGGATCATTCATAAACTGACTAACTGTGCTCACCGAAAAACTAATATCTGGCCGAGTATGAGAGAGGTAGATGAGTTTCCCAACTAGTCTTTGGTACCTATCCTTGTCCACGGGTGGACTATCTTGGATTGACCCTAACTTGGTTGTGTAGTCCATGGGTGTCTCGGCTGGTTTGCAATCTGACATCCCTGTCTCTTTAAGTAAGTCTAAAACATACTTCCGTTGTGAAACTGAAATACCTTTCTTGGAACGTGCAACTTCCATTCCCAAGAAGTACCTCAAATTTCCCAAGTCCTTCACTTCAAACTCCTTTGCCAAAAAACCTTTCAACTTTTGAATTTCTCCATCATTGTTACCTGTAATAACAATATCGTCTACATATACAATAAGGGCAGTCATATCACCACAAGGAGTATGCTTCAAAAATAAGGTATGATCAGATTGGCATTGTACATAACCATACCGTTTCACTGCCCTTGTAAACTTACCAAACCATGCACGAGGTGATTGTTTAAGTCCATACAAGGATTTTTGAAGCTTGCACACACTTCTTTTATCTTTTGGTTCAAACCCTGGAGGAAATTCCATGAAAACTTCTTCTTCTAAGTCGCCATTTAGGAAGGCATTCTTGATGTCTAGTTGATGCAACGGCCAATCAAGGTTTGCAGCAAGAGATAGCAATACTCGAATTGTATTGAGTTTTGCTACAGGGGCGAATGTCTCTTGATAGTCAATGCCATATGCCTGAGTGTAGCCTTTAGCGACCAGTCTTGCTTTCAACCTCTCAACACTTCCATCTGCCTTGTGTTTCACTGTAAAAATCCACCGACATCCCACAGTCTTCTTTCCATCCGGCAACCGTGAAATCTTCCAAGTTTGGTTCTTTTCTAATGCATTTAACTCTTCTAACACTGCTGCTTTCCATTCGGGTCTGCTCATAGCCTCTTGGATGTTGTTTGGAACCTGAACCTTAGACAAATTGGCAGTGAAAGTCTGAAATTTGGGAGATAACTTCTCATATGAAACAAACCTGCTGATAGGATACAAGGGTCTGTCCCTACACTCTCTAAAACCCTTCCTTTTAGCAATAGGTAGGTCTGAAGGAGATTGCTCAGCAGTAGAGGTGTTGCTGCCTTCTTCCGAGTCAGTTTCTGAGTCAATTTCTGAACTTGGACTGGTAGGTTGGAGCAGTTGACAGTGCTGGTCCTCTATCCGGTTTTGTGTCTCCATTTGTTCCTTTTTTCTCCTGGAATAAACAAGTAAATCAGGGGCTGGTTTGGGGACTGTTTGTGACTCAATGTGGCTCGGTTTTTCAGCTGGTTTGGGGTCAGTTTGTGACTCAATTTGGCTTGGTTTTCCAGCTGGTTTGGGGTCAGTTTGCATTGGTATTAAGTGAGGATTAGGGCTGGCTATTTCCTCTAAAATAGGGGAAGTGGTTTCAGACTGTTTATCACTCAAGTATTTGTCATAAAACTGAAATTCTAACTCACTCTCTCCCCCCTGAATTTCGGTTTTTGAGTAGTAAGGACTATTCTCCATAAAAGTAACATTCTTGGAGATGAAGTACCGTTTAAGAGTTGGAGAGTAGCATTTGTAACCTTTCTGGGTAGGAGAATAACCAAGAAAGATACATTTGAGAGATCTAGGTTGAAGTTTGCTAGGATTCTGTTGGTGGACAAACACAGTGCAACCAAATATTTTGATAGGGATTCTGGTGATAAGTCTAGTATGGGGATAGACTCCGAATAGGATCTCACATGGACTTTGGAACTCAAGGACTCTAGATGGCATCCTGTTAATGAGATAAGCTGCAGTTAAAACTGCTTCTCCCCAAAAATGGTAGGGAACATTTGTAGTATACATCAAGGCTCTAGCAACATCTAACAGGTGTCTATTTTTCCTTTCTGATACACCATTTTGTTGTGGTGTATTAGGACAGGAACTCTGATAGATTATACCCTCACTAGATAAATACCTATTCAGGATATTGTTGAAGTATTCTCTCCCATTATCAGTCAGAAAGAATTGAATGGTGGTTTGAAATTGAGTCTTTATCATATTGTGAAAACGTTTAAAGATCTCTCCCACCTCTGACTTTTCTTTCATTAAGAATACCCAGGTCAACCTAGTGTGGTCATCGATAAAGGAGACAAACCACCTATCACCACTTATATTCTTAATCCTAGAAGGTCCCCATACATCACTATGTATCATAGAAAATGGTTTCAACATTTTGTAGGTTTGAGATTGGAAGTTTTGTCTGGGTTGTTTGGACAAATGGAAAATTTCACACTGGAAATCTCTTGGATTTTTATTAATGAACAAATCTGGAAACAATTTTTTCAAGCTGACAAAATTCAAATGTCCTAAGCGGTAGTGCCACAACTGTATGGCACATTTATTATTCCTAACAACATTGAGACTAGTAATAGTAGAAGTATTTCTAGATTGTGATGGCTTTTCTGATTCAACTTGCTTTAGGAGATAGAGACCGGAATTGAGTCTAGCACTGCCAATCGTCCTCCTCGAGTCCGAGTCCTGAAATTCACAGAAGTTAGGGGAAAATTTAGCAGTGCAATTTAAGTCATGAGTAAGTTTGTTGATTGATAATAAATTGCAGTCTAATGAAGGGACAAATAACACAGAATGTAAGGTGAGTTCTTCTGAGATTCTGATTGATCCTGTACCAAGAACCTTAGAAAGGGATCCATCCGCTATTCTTACTGAGAAGTTTTCATTAGAAGGAGTATAATTAAAAAGAATCTTTGCATTGCCAGTCATGTGATCTGAGGCTCCTGAGTCGACAATCCAGGAAGTCTCCTTCTCACTATTAACTGATAATGCAATAAGAAAACTACCTTTGTGAGCTACACTCCCTGATCCAATTACCGACCCTGCTGCGATAGGGGCTGAAATTTGATTCAACAATTGTTTGAGCATGTCCAATTGATCTCGGCTGAAAGGGGCAGATTCGATTTGAGGGCTTTCTTCATTGCTGTCGATAACTGCATTGCCTCTACCCTCACGGTCAGTTCTAGGCTTCCAGTCAGCTGGTTTGCCATGAATTTTCCAACACTTCTCTTTCACATGTCCCGGCCTTTTGCAATGGTCACACCAAGGTCTTGCCCTCCTTAGCCTGCTGTCATTTTGTGAATTGTGGACAGCTAAGGCTGATCCTTCAGCAGCATGTGTATCTCCCTTAGCGACACCACCCATCACTTTCTTCCTACTTTCTTCTCGTCGGACCTCGGCAAAGACTTCTCGAATTTTTGGCATGGGTTTAATACTCAGAATTCGGCCCCTTACATCATCCAAGTCGTTGTTCAGACCAAGTAGGAATCGAAAGATCCGTTTCCTCTCAATGATCTCCTTGTACCGTGCGGTATCATCAGCACACTTCCATTCGTAGGTCTCAAAGATATCTAGTTGCTGCCACTGTCGTGTAAGGGCACTGAAATATTGTGTGATAGTGAGATCCCCTTGTCGTTGATTATGGAGTGCACTCTCGATTCCAAAGAGTTCAGAGGTGTTGTCAGTGCTTGAGTACGTCTCCTTGGCTGCCAACCAGATATCATTTGCTGTCTCATAAAGTAAACAAAATTTCACCAATCTCATTGGTCATGGAATTTACTAACCACGACATTACCATACTATTTTCAGCGATCCATAGTTTCCGATTTGGATCAGTTGCTTCAGGTGATGAAGCTGCTCCTGTTAAATAATCCTCCTTGCCCTTGCCGCGGATGAACAGCATGACTGATTGGGACCATTGGAGGTAGTTGTTTCCATTCAACTTGTGACTTGTGATATGGAAGTGATGATTGGTGGTTGAATCAGATCCACCAGACCCTCCAGAATGGGCATTAGAGACTTGCTCGGAGGTGGAAGAGGTTGGTGTGCTTGGTGTGGCCATCCCACCGTATTTAGTCATGTAGGTTCTTTTACCCTTATGGATCAATGCTCTGATACCATATGGAATAAAAGCAGAGAATAAACTGCTGCTCCTTTTATTAGGTTAAAAAGCATACTTCCCAACGTGAGAAGATGTACACTTATATATATATCTACTAATTAGAGTCCTACATAAATTAAACTTCCTAGATATTAAGATAGAAATAAAACTCTAAGAGATAAGTATAACTCTCCTAAAGATAACTCTCCTACTAACAATAATTATCTAAATATAATAGTAGTTTAAATTTACTTCAACAAGTTATCATCTACAACACAGTCTTCTTTACAATCAGTCCCACCTTCTCACAATGCAAGCAGTAACAATTCATCATCAAGTACTGGAAGCAAAAACAGTTCACCTCCACCCAAGATGAGAAGTCTTCAAGATATCTATAGCACTACTGAAGAAGTAAAAGAAGAGGCAACAAACTTATTTTGTTTGTATGCAGATCATGAGCCTATCAATTTTGAACAAGCTGTCACAGAAGATTGTTGGAAGACTGCTATAGAGGAAGAAATGATGGCCATCAGCAAGAATGACACATGGGAGTTATCCAAACTTCTACCAAACCAGTAAGCAATTGGAGTGAAATGGTTATACAAAATCAAGTAGAATGCAGATGGTAGTATTGCCCATTACAAAGCAAGACTTGTAGCCAAAGGTTACAAGCAAAAATACGGGATTGATTTTGAAGAAGTATTTGCTCCAGTGGTCCGATTCGATACAATAAGATTACTCATCTCTCTTGTTGTATCTCATAGCTGGAAAATCTACCAACTATTGTCAAGAAAGATTGGGTATCACACAAATCTAAAGCAGAACACACAACATAGATAATAGGAAAGCAATAAAGAAGAAAGAACGACACCAAAGATTTTATGTGGTTCAACAATTTGCCTATGTCCATGGAGCGCACCACACTCAATCCACTACTATCAGAGTTGATTACAATCTCTCTATCTCTTTCTCAAGCCTCTCTACAATTGCTCTCAAAATCTCTCCCACTCTTTTTCAACACCCCCTAAGGGTTTACATAATGTAGTATTTATATGGGAACAATAGGGTAAGCCAAAACCCAAATAAGGTCACTTTCCTTTTTCGCGTAAACTTCCTGATTCGCGTAACTCACCACATTACCGTGCCCCAGGCCGCTCCCTATGCATGTGCCTATGCCACTGTATGTGCAGAGTGACTCCTTTGGAGTTGACCGCTGCATGTGCCGACCCCTAGGCACTATGCCTGGCCAGCGGTATGTGCAGTGCTAATTCTCCTAGAGTTAATCGCTGCATGTGTTGCTCCCTGAGCATGTGTTTAGGCCGCGTAAAATATCGAGAAAATATTCTCAAGGCTGGTTTCAGGCTTCACAAACCCAACAATCTCCCACTTGAAGAACTGAAACTTGAAGAGACATTCTCCATCCTTCCTTGATGACTTAGTGGATAATTACGGTGCGCTCATCGCCCACGTCTTCACTCTTGAAGACCCACTGAAGCTGCGCACAACTCTAGTTTCTCTGTAGTGATTGGCTTAGTTAACATGTCAATCGGATTCTTGCTACCTGCTATCTTTACAAGCTTTAACACACATTCTTCGATTAACGAATGAATGAAATGGTAGCGAAGATCTATATGTTTGGTCCTAGAATGGAATGCCGAATTCTTGGCCAAGTGTATTGCAATCTGAATGTCACTGTGAAACACATTCATCACTTGATCGAATCCCAACTCAGCTAACAAACTTTGTAACCATATCAGCTGCTTGCTTGATTCTGTTATAGCCACATACTCTGCTTTCAGTTGTAAAGATTGTCATTATCTTCTGCAATTGGTGAAATCCCCTTTAAAGTTTAGTGTTTTATACCTAGAGGGGGGTGAATAGGTATAGTCCCAAATTATTCCAATATTCAAAAAAATGCAGAATATAAGAATGAAAATGAATACTTGTAATGATATAGCAATTTTATATTATGAATCAATTCATGTAAGCATCAATATTCATAATATACAAGAGAATCAATACAAGAGAACATATGGAAGATAAGGAAATGTAAAGCAACAATGAGACACAACGTTTTTACGTGGTAAAACCTCAAAGAGGAAACATCCACGGGTTGAATCCACAACCACCGGCAAAGCAAATCCACTATATGAAAAGAACTTACACACTCAAAGCTATCAACACTATGATATCCACTTCAAGCTATCAAATCCTAATCACCTCTCAAAGGCCTAGTGAATTACCTAGCCTACTCTCTATCTAAGATGTATCCCACACCTCTAGAGAGCAACTTCCTATCCAAGACTAAAAAGCCTCTAGGAAGATTTCTTTGCTTAGCAATCTAGATCAAGAGATCCTAGTTAAGCTATCCTAGCTCAACCATCCGGAGTATTCAAACTCCTTGCTAAGACTTCTTGCTTAGTTATCCGAATCACCTTGATTCTAACTAAGGCTTCTTGCTTGGCTATCCGGAAACCTTTCCTAGCCAAGTCTTCTTGCTCAAGTCAAATAGGCTTCACTCACCTTGACAAGAGACTTCAACCTATTACAAGGCAATGATCTAGGTGATGCAAATGATACAAGCACACACAAATAGAGTAAGTAGATCAAACACACTCTATGAACATGCTTAATGATAATCTAGAATATACTATCAACACACAATCACAAATCTATCTAGAAATTAAAGCATGTCAAAACAATAAGAACAAGATTAAGATATTCAATATATGTCACAAACATCTTAGTTCTTATATCAAGAAATTGAGCCTAGAAGATAACATGAAGCACATTATAAAAACAATTTCTAGAATCAATTTCAATCAATCTCAAGTTTAGCAAAAATGTGTTTAAGAGAAATCATAAAGCTAAACTCAATTAACTAATCAATCATACAACCCTAGCATATGATCTAACATACTTCTCAACATATTTCAACAATCAAATAGAAAGAATCATAGAGATGATCAAATGAAATTGCAAGAGAAGAAGTATCACATACAACTAATGACCTCGTACTGAAAATCAGAGTGCTGAGAAAAATGATGAAATCAATTGCCTCTGAAAATCCTTGGAGTTTGTAGCTCTCGTTGAGACCAACAATTTTGGCTTTTGAATCACTCAATTTCGAGTTCGTATGAAGAAGTTATGATCAAAGTAAGTAAGTCAAAAACATGAACATTTCTGCAGAAATTTCAGATTTGATCTTGTTCAAGTTATGAAAAAATGGAGGGAAGAGAGGTCATTTGAGGAGGAGAGAAGAGGGGCAAAATTGTCCAAATTTTAGGGGGACTTCAGACAGCCCACGTGTGGTCAGCGTGTGCCACACGTGGCCACCCCTTGCTTGGCTTTTGGCCGAGCAACCTCCTCGCGCACCTCTCGCGTTCTTCAGCCGTATTCGGGCATCCGAACTCCGAATTCGAATCCGTTTTCGGATTACCAACCATGACTCCCTTACGCACGATGAAGACTACAAAAATTTGGCAAATGGTTGAGAATTCATCTCAGAAAACGACGACGAACACAACTCAACGAATGAGAACGAAAAGTAGCGTAGCTACATCGTTTGGACTCGAAACTTAACGTATGAGTAACCGAAATGACCGGGACTCAATAAGGAATCAAATAAGACCATGTTAAAGTCCAAAACACAAGAAACACAAACATACAAACACAAGTTCACATATGAATGCCATTTCCTAGACATGGTCTTAGAACATGCAACTCTAAAATGTATGAGCATTTGAGTTCAATGCATGAGCATACAAAATCATGTAAATGTGTTATATAAATGGTGCACAACGATGCAGGGACACACATGTATGAATTGTGTGTGTGTGCGCTAATGCCTTGCAAGAGGAAGAAGAATCTTGATACCTTAGCATCCAAGTAAGCGATGTTCCCCTTGAAGACGATATTTACACAAGATGTTGCTTCTTCACCTTTGAGGCTCTTTTCTTCCAAGAAAAACTTAAGCAACCACTAATACAAATATAGAGCATTTTGCAATGGAATCAAGCCAATACAAATAATGGATCTTACAATTGGGACATCCAACTAATTACGGTACTAACCATTATAAACACATATCCGGTGGTACCTCTTCTATGATCCACCTCACCAGTAAAATCTGAATCTAAATAACCTTCTAGCTTGAGTTCATCTCTTCTGAAGGTTAGACATCTTTTTGTCATACCTCGCAGGTATCTTAGGATCCACTTTATAGCCTCCCAATGAGGCTTACATGGATTGGACATGTAACGGCTCACAACTCCCACTACATGGGAAATATATGGTCTTGTGCAAGTCATGGCATACATTAGACTTCTAATGGCCGAAGCATAAAGAACTTTAGCCATGAAGTCCTTCTTACCTTCCATCTTCAGACTCTGATCCTTAGACAACCTGAAGTGACTAGCCAATGGTGTTCTTACTGATTTTGCATCATCCATGCTGAATCTCTGCAGCACCTTCTGAACGTACTCAGCTTAAGAAAGCTTCAATGTACCTTTCTGTTCATTTCTGCTAATTCTCATTCCAAGAATCTACTTTGCTGCACCTAAATCCTTTATCTTGAACTCACTCGAGAGTTGCTTCTTCAAATTGTTAATCTCTTCTAAATCTGCACCAGCTATTAACATGTCATCAACATAAAGTAGTAGAATAATAAAACTTGACTTAACCTTTTTGAAGTAACAGCAGTGGTTAACATTGCAGCTCAAATATCCATTGCCTTGCATAAACCTATCAAATTTCTTGTACCACTGTCTAGGAGCTTATTTCAAACCATACAGGCTCTTCATCAACCTACACACTAACTCTTCCTTGCCATCTTCTGCGAACCCCTCCGGTTGCTGCATGTATATCTCTTTCTCCAAATCTCCATGAAGAAAGGCAGTTTTCACATCTAACTGCTCAAGATATAACCCCTTTGCTGTGACAACACTTAACACCAACTGGATTATAGTTAGTTTAACAACAGGAGAAAAACTTTCAGAGTAGTCAATGCCTTCTATTTGTTGGAAGCATTTGACCACTAGTCGTGCCTTGTATCTCTTGGAACCATCATGTTCCTCTTTGATCCGAAACACCCACTTATTCTATAGGGTTTTCTTTCCTTCAAGCAACTTGGCTAACTCCCAAGTTTGATTTGAAATCAACGACTTCATCTCATCCTTTATTGCAAGCTCCCACTTGCTCGCATCTTCTCCTTGATATGCTTCATCATAGCACTCAGGTTCCCCTGCATCTGTCAACAGCATGTATTGCAAGTACTTCCTATTTGGTATAGGAGTTCGAGTTGATCTTCTCACTACACTCTGAGCCTGTGTCACGGGAACGTCTCTATGTGGGATAGAATCTATAACCTGGAGTGGCACACCTTGTTATTCATTATTCTAATGAACTGGTTCTACGACCTTGTTCTCTGACATATCATTCGACCCAAAGTACTCTGGCTCTTCCAGCTTAGACACATGTGTGTTTCTGTCTTTGTACATAACCATTTCGTTCAAGACAACATCTCTACTTCTGATCATTTTACAGTTTTGGTCATCCCACAGCTTGTAACCAAATTCATATTCTCCATAGCCCACCAAAGTACACTTCACTGACTTGGCGTCTAGTTTATTCCTCACATGATCACCTATATGTATATAAGAAACACACCCAAACACTTTAAGATGGGAAAGTTTTACCTCTTTCCTAGTCCAGATCTCCTCTGGTATAGTGAGGTCCAAAGGCTTTGATGATCCTCTATTAATCAAATATGCTGCTATATTGACTGCCTTTACCCAGAATTGTTTTGGCAACCCATAATGTAACCTCATGCTTTTGGCTCTCTCAGTCAATGATCTATTCATCCGTTCTGCTATCCCATTCTGCTATGGGGTTCTAGGAACCGTTCTACTGAGCTTTATCCTGCTCAGATAGCAAAACCTCTTGAACTCACTGTCTTCATATTCTCCACCATTGTCTGAATGTAGCTTTTTGATCTTTAACCATGTCTCGTTCTCAACCCTAGCTTTCCATCTCTTGAAAGCATCAAACACCTCAGACTTATGTTTTAGAAAATAAACCCATACCTTCCTAGAGTGGTCGTCAATAAATGTAACGAAATACTGTTTACCTCCGGTTGACGAGATTGAAGCTAGACCCCAAACATCAATGTGCACTAGTTCCAACTTCTCCTTTGTCGGTACCCTTCTGGTCTTCTTAAAACTCACTCGCTTCTGTTTTCTTAATACGCAGCTCTCACAGAAATCAACCTTGACACTTTTCAAATTTGGCAACTTACCTTTCGAATGTAGACACTTCAACCCCTGACTACTCATATGCCAAAACCTCTGGTGCCACAAGTTTGGATCGTCTTTACCTTCCGCCATAGCGATTAAACCATAACCATCCGTAGTTGTGTAAAGTGACCCATTCTTATTTCCTTGGGCGATTGTCATAATACCCTTCGAAATTTTCCACTTATCATCTGTGAAAGTTGTCATGTAACTCTCTGATGCCAGTTGCCCAATGGAGATCAAATTTTTCCTTAAATCCAGTATGTGCCTCACGTTATTGAGTTTTCAAACTGACCCTTTTAGTTGAATCTTCACATCTCCCTTCCTGGTAATATTGCATGCTTGATCGTCACCAAGATACACCTTACCCAAATTTTCGAAGACGTAGTTCTCAAATAACTCCCTGTGAGGTGTGGCATGGAAAGACGCTTCTGAATCTAGAACCCAAGACTCCATCTTACTTTCCAACGAGATGAGGCAGTCATCTGACTCCTCTAACACATAGTTTGCACTGCCTTTGCCCTTATCTTTCTTCTTAGATCTACACTCATACGAGAAGTGGCCTTCCTTACCATAGTTCTAGCACTCTACTTCTTTCTTGTTTCGTTGCTGATTTCCCGAATAATTGACCTGATACCTGGGTTTAGACTTATCTCTTGACTTTGATCTTCCTCGTTGATTTGTGTTATAATTTCTGTTTATGCTTTCTCTACCTTCCATATTCAGTGCTGAAGATGTAGATGCTCTAAATCCCTCTTCACACATCCTATTATCTTTGGTCATGATCATGTTCACAACTTGTAAGAAATCCAATTTCTCTTTCCCGAATGAGTTGGCAATTGACTGACATGCTATCTTCTAACTTTCTGGCAATTGGGTGATCATAAACACCGCCAAGAATTCTTCATTGAAACCCATAAACACAGAAGTTAACCCATCCTTCACTTCGTTGAATTGGTTTAAATACTTTCTGAAACCCTGACCTTCCTCATCTTTAGATTTGATAACTTCTTGACAAGATGAACCTTTCTTACCGCAGAAGGTTGTTCATATAGGTTTGATAAAGTCTTCATCAGATCTCTAGCAGTTAGCTAATCCTTTACATCAAAAGCGACCTGCTTTGTTAAACTGAGATGAATTGCTCCCAATGTTTTCTTGTCCAGGATTTCGAGATCCTCTTCATCCATGTTCTTTGGCATCCGCTTCTTTGACCAATCTGCATCGATCATGGTTACTGGCTTCTCTTTTATTGTCCAATGTAGGTCTTTCTGGTATAGATAATCCTCCATTTACATCTTCCAGAAACTGAAATTCGTCCCATCGAATTTCTCAATCTTGTGAGAATCTTTCTCCGATCCCATCCCTGAAACAAAATTGTTGACCTCGAGAAAACCTAGATTTGTGTAAACAATAACCCGCCCCAACCTAGGGCTCTGATACCAATTGTTGTCGAGAAAGAATGGGTATCACACAAATCTAAAGCAGAACACACAACATCAATAATAGAAAAGCAATAAAGAAGAAAGAACGACACCAAAGATTTTACGTGGTTCAACAATTTGCCTACGTCCACGGAGTGCACCGCACTCAATCTACTACTATCAGAGTTGATTACAATCTCTCTGTCTCTCTCTCAAGTCCCTCTACAATTGCTCTCAAAATCTCTCCCACTCTTTTTCAACACCCCCTAAGGGTTTACATAATGTAGTATTTATATGGGAACAATAGGGTAAGCCAAAACCCAAATAAGGTCACTTTCCTTTTCCGCATAAACTTCCTGATTCGCGCAACTCACCACATTACCGTAGCCTAGGCCACTCCCTATGCATGTGCATATGCCGTAGTATGTGTAGCATGACTCCTCTGGAGTTGACCGCTACATGTGCCACCCTCTAGGCACGATGCCTAGCTAGCGGTATATTGATCGGTCATTTATTATATATGTTTTCGATCCCCATTCCTCCTACAATTGCTTGTTTCTCGAGTCTTTTTGGGGTTTAATGGGTGTGTTTGAGTGTTTTCAGGTTATTGGATCAGATTGATATGTTTGAAGTGTAGGGAAAAATATAATTACCCGCAGCGGAAGCGAGACTAAAAAAATAGTTTTGAGTAGCTTTTAAAATTTTTCCAATTATGAACCTTAAACCCTTTTGATTAATTAAATATATATAACAAAGTAATAAAAATTTAATACCTCTTGTCGTGTGATCCGATTGACTTGCGTCGATGGTAATCCGTAAGATCTTCAATCCTAGCACGAACGTGGATCACCTAGGAGCGTGGTCTCCCTTCTCTTTGAATTGCAAACCTGTGATGGGATTAAACAAACTTTTCTTTTCTTGATCGTTAGTCACAAAAACAATCAAAAGAAACCTAAGATTATTCCGGTCACTTTTGAGTTCTCAATCTAATGATCGAAACTCGCGTGAACCTTAATCGATGTTGTATACACAAGCTTATCAATGATTAAGCAAGTAGTACACCATCAAAGAATAATCTATGTTCCTTTTTCTTTTGTTTTAGTAGAATAAAAAATTCCTAACTATGAGTTTAGAAGAAGAAGAAGAAAATAATTCTGCACCCATGCCCTTAGAGCTGGCCGAAAATTATATGAATGCATATATAGGTGGCCGAAAATTTCTCTTCTTTCTAACCCTAGGGTGACCGAAATCCTTGACCAAAAATAATTAGGGTTTCCGCAATTTTACTCCTAAAATATTGGAGATTTAGTTGCACCCTAATTCCTATTTTGTTTAAGATTTCCAAACCCTAATCAAACTCAATAATCTTTTATTCCTTATTTGACTAAAATAAAAAGACTTCCTATTTGATCAAATAAATAAAATTAATTATTTATTTCCTTGTCAAACAAGTCTTTCTATTTAATTATACTATTACCAATAGTATACAAATAGGAATCATATTTCCTATTTAGAAAAGATTTGTTACTTTAATTAAACAATTAATTAATAAATTAATTAATTCTTATTTAATTAAATAATGAAAACAAAATAATATTTTAGGTTAATAACCTTGTTGCCGCCCCATATGTATATTGGGCCCAAATATTATTTTCTCATTTCATTTAATCCTTTGGACTTTAAATAAAAAGCCCATATGTGAACTAGACCCATTCTTACTAAAAGAAACAAGCCCACATGTTATTCATTAATATATAAATATAATTGTACAGCCCATTACCTAAATAATGTGCAAATTATATTCTTAATATATTAAATTGCAATTCTAGATGGACCCCAAAATGGTCCGGTAGAATATATCAAGTGATCCATGCAAGTCCGTGTGGATTGGGGATCTTGGCGGGCTATCTAAATTTAAGCTCCAATAGACATAACCTAATCACAATCAACAAATGATTCACTTAGGTCCGATCCATTAATTTTAGCTCATTCCACTAAAGAGCTAAAATTGAACTCTTAAATAAAGACAGAAAAGGAAGATGCTTCCTCATTCATACCCTAGACAATCATATTGGAGATAGTGTATCCTCGTGATTAATATCAGTAATCGCCAAGAGTTCATAGACCGCCTATAACTCTCCAAGTTACCATATTTACTCATATGACCACGTTTTGAACTTGGATATTTTGACTTGTCCAGAAGCCATGTTTTCAATAGCCACTATCGAAAACTCAACGTTGAGATTTAATATCCAATTACCTCAAAACATCCATATGATGATATTATACTCTCATTTAATAAATGGAGCCACGATGTCCATATCTATAAATGAAGTCCTCTATCGATTAACAAATGAATATCACCAAACTATCGAGGATAGACTATGCGATATAATCGTACTCATTGATAGCTCAAATGATATCACCTGCAACCATAAGTCCATCATTTATCTCAGGATTAAGATAGACTCTCCGATTGTCCTGATAATGAAATTACTTTTATCTACAGACGGTTATAGATAAAGTATTTCATTGTGATCCTGTTCAATGCACCCAGTGCACTAGACCCTTTTGCTCGAAGACACTCCGATGATTTTAGACTCATCATATCTCATTTGATCCCACTCAAATGCTAGCAAAAGAATTCTACAACTTTAACAAGATAAAGGTGCCCAACCTTTAACTTAAGTTGTGAACGATATTCAAGACTAACTAAAGAATTGTGTCTACCACATACATATCCAGATGTATGAACAATTCTTCTTTTCTCATAGTCTTTAGACCTTATGATTATTTACTTTAACAATTATTAAACTATAAATGCTATAAGATTTGTTTAAACCAGAAATCACTTTATTAATATGAATAAGATTGTTAATTACACTATTACACTCTTGCTATTGAGCATAATCCTAACAATCTCCCACTTGCGCTATAGCAAATGTGTCATATCTCTCAAGCCCATATTCTCTAGGTGCCCATCGAAACTCTTCTGAGGTAGAGCCTTTGTGAAGTGATCTGCTAGATTTTCCGCTGACGCGATTTTGGTAATCGTCACGTCACCTCTTTGAACAATCTCCCTTAAAAGATGATATTTTCTTTCAATGTGTTTACCGTTCTTGTGACTTCTTGGTTCTTTCGAATTAGCCACTGCTCCACTGTTGTCACAGTAGATAGTGATCTGCTTATTCGCACTAGGAACCACTTCCAAGTCAATCAAGAATTGACGGAGCCAAACAGCCTCTTTGGCAGCCTCGCATGCAGCAACATACTCAGCTTCCATGGTGGAATCAGCAATACAAGATTGCTTGATACTCCTCCATATAACTGCTCCTCCTCCAATAGTAAACACAGCCCCTGATGTGGATTTTCTGGAGTCAGAATCTGATTGAAAATCAGAATCTGTATACCCAACGGGAATCAAATCCCCTCCAGAGTATACAAGCATATTATCTCTCGTTCTCTTGAGATACTTGAAAATATGCTTGACTGCCGTCCAGTGATCAGGACCAGGCTTCGATTGAAACCTGCTAACTATGCCAACAGCAAAACAAATATCTGGTCTAGTGCAGAGCATTGCATACATGAGACTTCCAACTGCCGAGGCATATGGAACTCTACTCATGAACTGCTCTTCATGCTCATTCTTAGGAACTTGTTCCTTAGAAAGCTTGATTCCATGTCTGAAAGGTAACATACCTTTCTTGGAATCCTGCATGGAAAACCTAGACAAGATTTTGTCTATGTATGAAGCTTGGGATAATGCAATCGTTCTATTCTTTCTATCCCTTATAACTTGGATACCTAGAATAAAACTTGCTTCTCCTAAGTCCTTCATATCAAATTGTTTTGCTAAGTCAATACACCTACATCGTTTCCGATGAGTAGTATATCATCAACATAAAGAATCAGGAAAACCAACTTGTCGCCCTTAATCCTCTTGTATACACAAGGTTCGTCAAGATTCTGAATAAATCCAAAACCTTTGACTGCTTGATCGAACCTTATGTTCCAGGATCTGGATGCTTGCTTTAATCCATATATGGATTTCTGCAACTTGCATACCTTTTCCATTTAGCCCTTTTCAATGAATCCCTCTGGTTGCATCATGTAGATGCTTTCGTCAAGACTTCCATTAAGGAAAGCTGTCTTGACGTCCATTTGCCAAATCTCTAGATCTAAAGATGCTGCAATGGATAAGAGTATCCTAATGGATTTAAGCATGGCCACAGGAGAGAAGGTTTCCTCGTAATCGATACCTTCTTTCTGTGTATACCCTTTAGCTACCAATCTAGCTTTAAAGGTTTCCACCTTTCCATCCATACCTCTTTTCCTCTTGTATACCCACTTGCATCCAATGGGTTTTATCCCTTTAGGCAAGTCTACAAGGGACCAGACTTTGTTATTGAACATAGATTCAATCTCGGATTGCATTGCCTTTTGCCAATGGCGACTATCAACATCCTTCATGGCTTCCTTGTACGTATAGGGATCATCGTCGTCTGGGAGATTCTCTACAGATTCTCCCAGACCGATGTATCTTTCGGGTTGTGTTCTAACCCTCCCACTACGACCAGGAATGGTAGGTTGTTGACCTTGTGTTGGATCGGAATTTACAATTGGGTTAGGTTGTGTAACCTCTCGTGGAATTGCATCTCCTGACATCTCATTCAGGACAATTCTACTTTTAGGCACAAAATCATTCATATAGTCCTTTTCCAGAAATTTAGCATTTGTCGAAACAAATACTTTAAGATCTGAAGGACTATAAAAATAATATCCTTTAGTTTCTTTTGGATACCCTACAAATATACATGTTTCTGAACGGGACTCCATCTTTTCTGTCTTTCCTTTTAACACGTGCGCAGGACATCCAAATATCCTTAAGTGTCGTAAACTAGGCTTGCGCCCAGTCCACAACTCATGCGGTGTTTTAGGAACAGACTTAGATGGTACATGGTTTAGAATGTATATTGCAGTTTGTAGAGCATATCCCCAGAAAGAAATAGGAAGTGTTGAATAACTCAACATAGACCTAACCATATCCAAAAGAGTTCTATTTCTCCTTTCTGCTACCCCATTTTGTTGAGGTGTACCAGGTGCAGAAAACTGAGAAACTATCCCATTATCAATAAGATATTGCTGAAACTCACCAGATAGATATTCTCCACCACGATCGGATCTCAAGATTTTTATGTGTTTCTCAAGCTGATTTTCCACTTCAGCTTTAAATGCTTTGAACATGTCAAAAGCATCCGACTTATGTCGCATGAGATACACATAGCCAAATCTTGAGTAATCATCTGTGAAAGTGATGAAGTACTCATATCCACCTCTAGCTTGAATGCTCATAGGTCCACATACATCAGTGTGTATCAATCCTAAACATTCATTGGCTTTGGCACCTTTGGCAGAGAACGTCCTTTTGGTCATTTTACCTTCCAAACAAGATTCACAAGTTGGTAGATCATCAACCTTTAAGTCACTCAAAGGTCCGTCACATACCAATCTTTTAATCCTATTAAGGTTAATATGACCTAAGCGTAAATGCCAAAGGTAGGTTTCATCTTTTGATAATTTAACTCTTTTATGATCAGGTTCCGTTATTTCTGTGTCTAACGAGTGAGAGATATTTCTATGCAAGAAGTATAGACCGTTTTCCAATGTACCTTTGCAAATAACTTTGTCATTCTTACTAATAATAAAAACTTTATTAAAAGTAACCGAATATCCAAATTTATTCAAACAAGAAACTGAAATTAAATTCCTCTTGAATTGAGGTACATAATAAACGTCTATTAAATCTAAATGCCTTCTAGAATCCAAACAAACTCTAATATCTCCCACTGCACTTGCAGACACTAACGTTTCGTTGCCCAAGCGCAAATTGATCTCATTCTTATTCAGCCTTCTCCTTTCTTGGAACTCCTGGAAGGAATAACAAACATGATTAGTGGCTCCTGAGTCTATGATCCAAGAATCTATAGAATCAGCCAAAAAACATGTTTCAAGATAATTCAAATTACCTTCTTCCTTCTTGTTCTGGGACTTTGGGCAATTTCTCTTCCAATGTCCCTTTTCACCACAAAAGAAGCACTTCCTTTTGATCTTGGTTACTTTCTTAGTCTCTATCTTGGTAGGCCCAAGTTGCTTTTTCTTCTATTATTCCTTGACCTTCTGACGGGTCTTAATAGTAGCAACTTTACCAACCATATGAATCTCTTCTAGAGACATCATCATATCAGCAGCAGACCCTATTCCTTCATGCTGCTGTTGCAACACGTCGGAGATGGTAGCCATTTGGCCATCTCATTAGAGGTCTTCCACTGCTCATACTCGTCTCATTGCATTAGATTCATTAGTAAGAGCAGGTGGTTTAGGAGTAGTTAGAATAAAATTTATATTTTTTCAGCTTGCAGCAACAACCCAATATTCCTTTTCCATGTGACATAATTATTACCGGTTAAAGTTTTATCTTTCAGGATGTTCATAAGTGATGGGGTCATGATTTCTTAATTAAACAAAAATTAATATAAGTAAATAATCATTATAAAGCACTTTAAATATTTATCTTGAATTAAATGAATAACTCAATCATAAAAATTCAACGGTGATCTAACACCCATAAATGTTACGCCTCCTTTGGGAGTTCGCACCATTTACTAGTTAGACTAGGTCCCACCTAATTGTTAACATAACAACCAGCGTTTTCAATTTTAGCCTTGCAATTTTACTGACAAGAACTCTTTGGAGGATATCAATAAAATTACATTGAGTGTGTTACCAAGATATCGACCCTCAATTTTCTCTCACGAAAATCCCTCCTTTGGGAGTAGATCTCGTTGAGTCCATTGTCTAGTCTATCCTTGTAAGGAAGTATATTGCTTAATTCCATTCATGGATGTCCCTTTGGGGAATTACCATAAAATAATTAAGCTCAACTAATCTTGGAAGCCATAGGTGTTACAAAAACACCTTCTCCCACTCAATTATTTAAGGCGTGTGATTAAATCCCATAGAATGATTTACCAAGTTATCTAGATGCCAATTTAGATGCCAATTTAGATACCTAAATCATTCAATGCATGTTCATACCAAAAGAGATATATGAGTGGCACTCCTATTCTATATGTCATGTTATCATACAACAACAAATATTGTAATATTTAAGCATAAAATAAATAGCAACAATTTTGGCCCATCCTAGAAAAACAAGTAAATTACATTGAAATAGAAATACAAGATCTTCGAGTGGCCCATCAACCATAAGCTCATCCTTCGGCCTCCTCTCTTAGGCTTGCACAGCCCACAACCCCACATAAGGGGCTGCCTTGCGCAGCCCATGAGACCACACAAGGCTGCCATGCGCAGCCCACCAAGGTTTGGGCTTGCCATGCGCAGCCCAATCCACTCCTAGGGTGCGCACAGTGCTCGTTCTCGGTTCCGGTTGCTTCGTTTTTCTTCGTGTCTTCAAATCTCCAACACCCAAATATATTACAGTAATATAAAATAATAAATACTGCAGTATTAAATTTTTTTTTTTTTTTTATTCACTGCAGTATTTTTTATACATAAAAAAACTGCACTTAAAATTAAAATAAAAAAAACTGCAGTAGCATTAAAAAAAATACTGCACCTATATATATATAAAAAATAAAACCTAGCAACTACCAAGAAGGAATTATGGCGATGATAGACCACCCTTCTTGTTACAATTCCATAACAAAAATACATTGAAAATCTAGGACCAAAATCGAGCAATAACAATCCACATACAAACATATATTAATCCATACATCACATGTAATAATATATGCGAATACCTAGAGTGCCATCTCTTTCTAAACATGCATAATCACAATAAAAAGAAATCGATCCACGTATATATACGTTTAATTAATTAAAAGGGTTCAACCAGGCTCTGATACCAATTGTAGGGAAAAATATAATTACCCGCAGCGGAAGCGAGACTAAAAAAATAGTTTTGAGTAGCTTTTAAAATTTTTCCAATTATGAACCTTAAACCCTTTTGATTAATTAAATATATATAACAAAGTAATAAAAATTTAATACCTCTTGTCGTGTGATCCGATTGACTTGCGTCGATGGTAATCCGCAAGATCTTCAATCCTAGCACGAACGTGGATCACCTAGGAGCGTGGTCTCCCTTCTCTTTGAATTGCAAACCTGTGATGGGATTAAACAAACTTTTCTTTTCTTGATCGTTAGTCACAAAAACAATCAAAAGAAACCTAAGATTATTCCGGTCACTTTTGAGTTCTCAATCTAATGATCGAAACTCGCGTGAACCTTAATCGATGTTGTATACACAAGCTTATCAATGATTAAGCAAGTAGTACACCATCAAAGAATAATCTATGTTCCTTTTTCTTTTGTTTTAGTAGAATAAAAAATTCCTAACTATGAGTTTAGAAGAAGAAGAAGAAAATAATTCTGCACCCATGCCCTTAGAGCTGGCCGAAAATTATATGAATGCATATATAGGTGGCCGAAAATTTCTCTTCTTTCTAACCCTAGGGTGACCGAAATCCTTGACCAAAAATAATTAGGGTTTCCGCAATTTTACTCCTAAAATATTGGAGATTTAGTTGCACCCTAATTCCTATTTTGTTTAAGATTTCCAAACCCTAATCAAACTCAATAATCTTTTATTCCTTATTTGACTAAAATAAAAAGACTTCCTATTTGATCAAATAAATAAAATTAATTATTTATTTCCTTGTCAAACAAGTCTTTCTATTTAATTATACTATTACCAATAGTATACAAATAGGAATCATATTTCCTATTTAGAAAAGATTTGTTACTTTAATTAAACAATTAATTAATAAATTAATTAATTCTTATTTAATTAAATAATGAAAACAAAATAATATTTTAGGTTAATAACCTTGTTGCCGCCCCATATGTATATTGGGCCCAAATATTATTTTCTCATTTCATTTAATCCTTTGGACTTTAAATAAAAAGCCCATATGTGAACTAGACCCATTCTTACTAAAAGAAACAAGCCCACATGTTATTCATTAATATATAAATATAATTGTGCAGCCCATTACCTAAATAATGTGCAAATTATATTCTTAATATATTAAATTGCAATTCTAGATGGACCCCAAAATGGTCCGGTAGAATATATCAAGTGATCCATGCAAGTCCGTGTGGATTGGGGATCTTGGCGGGCTATCTAAATTTAAGCTCCAATAGACATAACCTAATCACAATCAACAAATGATTCACTTAGGTCCGATCCATTAATTTTAGCTCATTCCACTAAAGAGCTAAAATTGAACTCTTAAATAAAGACAGAAAAGGAAGATGCTTCCTCATTCATACCCTAGACAATCATATTGGAGATAGTGTATCCTCGTGATTAATATCAGTAATCGCCAAGAGTTCATAGACCGCCTATAACTCTCCAAGTTACCATATTTACTCATATGACCACGTTTTGAACTTGGATATTTTGACTTGTCCAGAAGCCATGTTTTCAATAGCCACTATCGAAAACTCAACGTTGAGATTTAATATCCAATTACCTCAAAACATCCATATGATGATATTATACTCTCATTTAATAAATGGAGCCACGATGTCCATATCTATAAATGAAGTCCTCTATCGATTAACAAATGAATATCACCAAACTATCGAGGATAGACTATGCGATATAATCGTACTCATTGATAGCTCAAATGATATCACCTGCAACCATAAGTCCATCATTTATCTCAGGATTAAGATAGACTCTCCGATTGTCCTGATAATGAAATTACTTTTATCTACAGACGGTTATAGATAAAGTATTTCATTGTGATCCTGTTCAATGCACCCAGTGCACTAGACCCTTTTGCTCGAAGACACTCCGATGATTTTAGACTCATCATATCTCATTTGATCCCACTCAAATGCTAGCAAAAGAATTCTACAACTTTAACAAGATAAAGGTGCCCAACCTTTAACTTAAGTTGTGAACGATATTCAAGACTAACTAAAGAATTGTGTCTACCACATACATATCCAGATGTATGAACAATTCTTCTTTTCTCATAGTCTTTAGACCTTATGATTATTTACTTTAACAATTATTAAACTATAAATGCTATAAGATTTGTTTAAACCAGAAATCACTTTATTAATATGAATAAGATTGTTAATTACACTATTACACTCTTGCTATTGAGCATAATCCTAACATGAAGAATTTCAGATAAAAAATGCTATTTTGGAGAAGTCAAGGGTCCTTTCTGCAATTGAGCAAAATGCTCTTCAACCGCTGCTATTTTTAGTATCAGGCGTCGCAGTGATTAAATGAGCAGAGGAGGCCGTTGTCCAAAGCGCTGCCTCACCGTTGCCAAAAGGCAGCGTTCCCAAATTCTTAGAACCAATGTACCTTGCAGCTCGTACTATTTGTTGACCATAATTCATGAACCCAGTTACCATAGGGAACATATCGGGAATATCTATGAATAAATTTTTTCTTTCTCTTGTTTGAGGTAAGCCGTGAATATATTATCCCTTTTTTTTTTTGTTTACAGTGAAAGGAGTTGGAAAGAGGTTGTTAATAATAAATTACCAAGAGAAATAGGTAAAAGAAATTTCCAGCCAAGATTTAATAATTGGTCCATTCTTAGTCTAGGTAAAGTCCATCTTGTTGTGATAGAAATGAACAAGAACAAATAAGTTTTAGCTAATGTAATAAAGATACCAATTGTCGTTCCAAAGATTCCATCCGCTTTATTTATTTCAAATAACTCAGGAACAAATATGTACGGAATTGAAAGATTCCAACCGCCCAAGTAAAGAACTGTTACAAATAATGAGGAAACTAATAAATTTAGATAGGAAGCAACGTAAAATAAACCAAATTTGATCCCCGAATATTCGGTTTGATAGCCTGCTACTAATTCTTCTCTGCTTCTAGTAAATCAAACGGTAATCTTTTGCATTCTGCTAGGGAAGAAATTAGAAAAACGATAAACCCTATAGGTTGACGCCACAAATTCCACCCCAAAAACCATATTTTGATTGCGCCCCGACTATATCAACTGTACTTGAACTATTAGATAATCATAGTCAGTGATAACATTACTGTTCCCATCGCTATTACAAAACCGTACATGAGATTTTCACCTCATACGGCTCCTCAGGGCCACAAATAAATGTAAGGACCGGGCAAGTATTCGTTATCTTGATATGGTTATAGCATAGATAGACTCGTGGAAGGTCCCCAATTATACCAATGGAATTCTGTCTGCTATAAGAATAAATCAAAAAGCATTTCTGAATTGATCTCATCCTTCAACTTTTTTGAGGTGAGTAATAACTTTTTTTTTGAAAAGGGAGGTGAGTAATAACTTAATAAATCCTTCAATAAAATACTCTTTGTAGAAATATCGATTGAGATTTCGAGCCATCATTTTATTTTCGATTACAAAAAAAAAAAAAAAAAAAAAGGAATTAGACATTACATTAGTTCATGAATCATGACACAATTTTTCTTTCTATGAAGATAGGAAAGAAATAAGAAAAAAATCGCTTTTCTTTTTATTGTAATTTTCTTTTTCTTTTTTCTATTTTTTTGTTCCTCATCTTCTTTCCGAGAAAAAAGGGGCCTCAAAAAAGGAAAGGATTATTTCGTTCCTTATAGTAATTTCTTTAATTGGGGGATAAGAGCATACTCTGAATCGGAATTGCCACTATCGCTGCCAAAGCGGCAGCGGTTCGGCAGTGGTTTGGCCATTCCGCGTGTTAATAGGGTTTTTTCACCACTATGACCCGTGATGATATAAATAGAGGATTATTTATTCTGAGAAGCCCTGGTTCGTCTCCAACAATTAGACAGCCATTCTTCATAGTCAAAATCACTCAAAAACTCTTATCCATCTTGCATATAGAAGATTCGAAGACGAAGGAGAAGATTTTAGCATCAGAGATTGGAAGAGTGTCAACTATTTCCATGGGTTTTATCATTTACTTTCCTCTTCTCTTTATTTTAACTATGTGTAACTAAATCTATACTAGGGATTCAATGTGAACCTATATGAATACTCTTTATTAGAATTGACTATATTTTCTTAATTCAAGTTTCGATTCATTCAATTTATGATTATTTATTCTTGTTGATGCATGGTTTATGCTAGGCTTGAATTTAGGGTTTGATATTTTAAAGGTTGAGATGTGAGTGGGTTTCACTATTCTCAGCCAATATTCAATTGAATGAATGAAATTTATTGTAGCAGGATATTGCACGTAAATTTCGGTTCTCTTGTTCTTGTGCTTAATGGATTCTCAATCATAGTTTATACTCAAGTTTTGAGGTAGACTGTGGTTAGGAATACTTGATTTTGTGCTTTGTGGGTTTTTGGTTATAGTTTATACGCAGGTTTTGAGGTAGACTGTAATTGAGAACACTTGGTTTGTGGTTGATGGATTTTCTGTTATAGTTTATACACAAGTTTTGAGGTAGATTGTAGTAGAGAATACTTGATTCATTCTAGGACCAAATAGTACTAATTATACGTAATTTAAGAACGAACCCTTAACTTGATTAACATTCTTTGTAAAAGTCAATTCAAAGCATTGAGCAAACGTAGTTGGGGAGCATTGATGACCTAGTCCTCTCATATCTTGATCACATTCACATATTCTTGTTCACTGCTTTCTTAGTTTAAACTAGTTTTAATCTCAAATCAATCAATCAATCTCAAATCTCTTGGTTACTGTTACTTGCTTAGCTTTAATTAGAATTAGTTTTAGTCAATAAATCACTTTTCCTCATGGGAACGATCCCTACTTGCCGCTGTACTTATCTCACTATTCGTGCACTCGCGAGTTAGGTTTTTATAACACGATTTTATCCATCAAGTTTTTGGCGCCGTTGCTGAGGAACAGTTGAATTTATTGATTACTTCTAGTTTTAGTTATAGTTATAGTTATAGTTAATAGATTTATTTTAGTTCAGGTAGTCGAGTCTTTAATTTTTAGCTTTTTAGATTTTTCTTTCTTTTTATTTTTCTTTCTTTCTTTCTTTTTCAGAGTTTGCTAGTGATTTGTTTTGTCTCGTTGTAGGTGTTGACAACAGATGCAAGGTAGAAGATCTCAACAGGGAGAATTATTACCTTTGAACGATAACATTGATCGTGTCAGAAATTTATCAATGGAAGACGAGCAGAATCAGAATCAGAATCAAGAAAGGGTGCACCAGGGTCCTAACCTTGTTCCTAATCCAGTATATGAGCCAGAACCCATCAGAACTATGATGGATTACAGTAGTCCAGTTGTGAGCAATCATCCTTTGTGCATTGTGCTAGAGCCTGCAGCAAAGAATTATGAATTGAAAAGTAGCCATTATAGTCAGCTGCCTAATTTCCATGGCTTACCAGATGAAGATGTACTCTTGTTCTTCAGAGAGTTTTATGCAACAATACAGTCCTTACCTAACTATAGGATTACTGAAGATCAGCTACGCATGAGATGCATTCCGCATGCATTGAAATGAGAGGCAAAGACTTGGCTATTAACATTACCTCCAGCATCTTTGAGAACATGGGATGAAGTGAGGGAAAAGCTTACTGATCAGTATTATGCACCCCAGAAAACTAGTGAAATTCGAACCAAAATCTCAAGCTTCATTCAACAAGACATTGAGACTTTTTATGAGGCATGGGAGCGCTTCAAGAAATATACCAGGGACTGTCCTCAGCATGGGTTTCTTACTAATCAGCTGTGTCAGTGGTTTTATGATGGTTTGACTGAAGTGTCAGGACTTCTAGTGAACAATGCCTGTGGAGGATCTATTTATGACAAACAGCCTGATGAGGTTTACGCTATCTTTGAAAAGTTGGCCCAGAACTCTCGTCACAAGAATTCCAGGAGGAAGAAGGGAATCTATACCGTAGATGCTAACACTGAAAGTTCTATTCAGATGACATAGATGATGAAAAAGATAGACTCTTTTACTACTGAAATTGGGCAATTGAAACAAAGAGTGTTTATGGGAGAACACTAGGCAACAGGTCTTGGACCTGAAGAAGAAGAAGTTCAAGCTATGAACAACTACAACCCCGGACCTAGGAATGACCCATATACCAACTCTTACAATCCAGGGTGTAGGAATCATCCCAACTTTTCATGGTCAAACAATAATCAGAACACTGGTAACCAATAGGGAAACAATAATCAAGGCACTGGTCATCAATGAGGAAACAACAATAGAAACCAAAGATAGATGAATACTGGAGCTCAACAAAATTCTGAATCCCAACCCAAGAGGCCATCAATAGAAGATATGCTCATACAAATGGAGCAATGGCTAGATCAACTCCAGCACCAATAGCAGAACCTGATAAAGCATCAATAAAATAATGAGGTACAATTTCAGAACATTCATGCTTCAATGAAGAAGACAGAGATACAAGTTGGACAATTAGCCGAGGCTACTCAAAGAATGGAACATGGAAAATTTCCAAGTTACACCGAGCAAGCAAAGGCAATAACTGTTCTCTGGAATGGTAAGGTTTCAAACAATGATAAATCTACTGAACTTTCTAATGATTTTGCTAATGTTTCAGGTATTACTAAAAAAATTGAAGGGCTCAAACCTAATGATACATCTCAACTTCACAAATCTCCAAATCCATATGTGCCTTCGGTTCTTTTTCCAGGAAGACTTCAGAAGAGCAAACTCAACCAAACATTCAATGAGATCTACAGCATCCTATCTAATGACAATGTTAGTTTGCAAACCATGGAATTTATCCACAAGATACTGGCTTATGCAAAGTATTTTAAGGAGCTCAATTTGAGGAGTAGGAAGACTGATTCTCATCAGACAGTACTAGTTTCGGATGAAGTAAGTGCGGTACTTCAAAAGAGATTACCTACAAAACTCAAGGATCCTGGAAGTTTTAACATCACCATCACAGTGGGAGAAACAAGAAAAGAGAAAGCCACACTGGACCTAGGGGCGAGCATCAATTTGATGCCATATGTGGTGTACAAGGAGATGGGGCTGAGTGACCTTAAACCCATCAATATGGAGCTTTTAATTGCTGATCGGTCCATAAGGTATCCTCGTGGAATCGTGGAAGATGTTCTGGTCCAAGTTGGAAAACTCATAATATCTACAGACTTTATTGTGCTAGACATGGAAGAAGAAGGCACTAGTGCGAAGGACTTACCTATTATGCTTGGCAGACCATTCATGGCGACTGCAAAGGCTATCGTAGATGTGCATAATTGCAAACTTCATTGACAGTCATCGATGAAACAATTGAGGTTGATGTTTTTGAATCTATGAAGAAACCGGTTGGTGTTCTTGACTGTTTTATAGTTGAGGTATATAAATTAGAGTATTTGTCGGCATCATATGGTGAAAAGTTTGATGCCTTTCTGGAAACTCTAGTAGAGAAATCAAAGAAAATAGATGACAAGGGAGATTAAGGTGTAAATTCTGCCAATTTAGATGCAATGGCAAATACTGAAGTTCGTCAAACAGAAAAGGAATTGTTAATAAAGGTGGATATGCTTTCTCTAGAGATGGAAGTAATGAAAGAAGATTTTTCCAAAAGGATGCAGTTGATGAAGGATGAAATAGAACAAAGGGACAAAGCCTTGAGTTTCATGAAGCTTAAGGAGCTTGATTATATTGAAAAGCTTGACATAGCTGAGAAATCTCTCAAGGCATTGACTAATGAATCTGTCAAGCCATCTGTAGAAATTGTACATGACAAACATCTAGGGGAGTCCAGTGTTCCTGAAATTGTCAACAATGGTGATCCAACTGCAAGAAGGAAGAGAAGAAACAGAAAGAAAAGGGGTCCTGTTCCACCAAGACATGATCATCAAAAAGGTATTTTTCCTCAATTCATCCCTGTTTGCCAGTTTTGCAATATGAAGGGTCACATTCGACCAAGATGCTATAACTACATCAAACATTGCAAACAAGCCAGAATGAATCGAAAGACTGTAAGAAAGATGTGGATTAGAAAGGATGAGCTTAGAATAATTGAGCGTGGCAAAACTATGAGGTTGAAGAAAATTGGTGATGAATATGTCATTGATACTTCACCATCGGTGGATAAAGGCTTTGAGTAGTAAGGAGTTCTCTCGCCTCAATGAGCTGTACGGCTCTTGTGCGTCTTGCCCAGACGTTAAATAAAGCACTTGGTGGGAGGCAACCCACCCAGGTATTTTTCTTACCCATCTAGTTTTATCGAGTCATATTTAGTGTCCACATATTGTTAAAAATAAATAAAAAATAAAAAATAAAAAATAAAAAAAATTGAGACCTGATGCCATCGCTGCATGTGCTAAAGCGGTGTGGCAGTGGTTTGGGAAGCGGTCTCCTCTGTCCCAAATAACACTGCCCAAACCGCTACTATTTTTCATGTGGAACCAAGAGCGGTGTGGCAGCGGTCACACCTGACGTGAACCGCTGCCAGACCGCAGCCAGACCGCTGTGTCTGTGGCAGTGGTCCTAAGTGAAATGGTGCGTTTGATGCCACTGCTGCAGCTGCCAATCAGAGTCTACCGCTGCTCGACCGTTGCCCCTTTGGCAGTGGTAGTGGCAGCGGTTCTGCCCTAAAATATAAGGTCGCTTCATGCGACAAACATGGCAGTTTTCTCCATTGTTTTCTCTCCTTTCTTTTTCTTCTTCCCTCTCTACCTACCTCTATTCACGCCCAAGTCTCAAGGTATACTCTTCAACCTTAATCTAATTGAATAATTACTTGCTTAATCTCTTTATTGTCATGACTACTTCATAGTTGTTTCTATATTATTCCTCTCATTGCAATATTTCAGTTTCTAGGCCATAGAGTAGGATTATCAACTGTAATGTGGGATTTCTTAGATGCATGTGCTTAATTTTAGTTGCCTATGGGTTATGAACTAATTTGAACAATCTTAAGCCACCATTAACCATCATCATGATTGTATGACAATTTATTGGGATGTTTTTGTGCGTAGAAATTGAAATTTGTTATATTATACTGTGTGTTGATTGTGTGAGTGATAAGGAGGTGGAGAATGTGTAGGTTTTGTATTAATGAGAAGTTGTGGTTTACTAATTGCACTGTCGGATTGCTGCTGAATTTTTGTTACAATGTTTGTCCCATTCTGGTATCTTATTTGTTTTTGTGTGCTTGCATTATACCCAGATATGGTGAGGACAGCTATCAGAGGCGGCCATGCTCCTTCAGACCCTAGCAGAAGGAGAGATAAACGGTCGGTTGAGCAGTCATATGTTGGCAATCCAGATTACAGGGAAAGGTTGAAGAATGAGCGGAAATTCATTCTGGAGAGGGGGATAGCACTGGAAGAGTTGGGTGAGACTCCTATCCCTGCCACTATTGAGGCCAGAGGATGGGCTGGGTATGTTAGGCGACCCTGTAATGCCAACATCACCTTAGCCCGTGAGTTTTATGCAAATATGGTGGACACACAGTTCTCCACACATGGGGTGGTGATTGTTAGGATAGTGCATGTGGTGGTCACTGCAGAGAAAATCAATGAATATTACAACCTGCCACCGATGGAGAGTACTGATGCTGCTTGGCCGAACAAGTATGATATAGGGTGTGAGCTTCGCAGAGTGGGAGCAGCTGGATGGAATGGGCAAAGGTTGATAAGGGGTGACTTGCATCTGGAAAGTGCCTTTTGGAACCTATTCATTTCGGCTTCACTTAAGCTGACGAGCCATACAGGGGAGATCTTCAAGGAGGTTTCCCAGGCACTATATGCAATCAAGACAGGGAGGTACTTTGATGTCGCCAGCTTCATTAAGAAGGAGATTCGTGGTTGTGGGCGACAGGTGAGCACTAGCATCATCTTCCCGTGCCTGATTATTGCTATGTGTGCAGTAGCTGGCTTATTGGTTGATGACGTCGCCAGGGATGACACATCTGAGCCCGACATTCCACTTTGCTTGTTGACATGAAATACCCAGGCGAGTGTACGTGGACTGCCCATGATAGAAGAGTTCGTTGCACGGAAGAGGCGTCGGGGGAAAGATATTATGGAGGAGCAGGATCAGCAGGTTGAGGACCAGCAAGGTCCAAATCCAGCTCAGTAGGCTTATGAAGATTCTATGCCTGGATATCAGATAGGTACATGGGCTGGGTCATCACAGCAGCAGAGGCTTGAGTGGGTAGATTACATGCTATCCACGATGAAGGGCTACGTCCATTTAGAGATAGACAGCTTGAGGATCGATATGTACTCGCGCCTGAGCAGCATGCAGATCTCGATACACGAGATCCATCGGGCCATAGTTCGGCCTGCCCAGCCATCTGACCCATCTCGCTTATATGTTTCAGGTGCTGATGCTGCAGTTGCAGAGACCGCTGCCCAGCATAGAGATTATTACATTGCACCTCTTGGAGGTGATTTTTATGGGCCCGGCCCGAGCTAGCAGCGTGATGACGACTGCTAGAGGCACTGTAGACGGACCTAAGTCTACAGCATGATATGTTTCTTTCACTTTTTTCTTTTTATTTTATTTTCTTTTTCTCTTTCTTTTTAACTTTCAAAAATTGTGATACTCAGTATTTACTTTGTGGATTCTGTTTATTATGATTGACTTTGCTTCTATAATTTTGTGTTGTGTCAATTTCGTGTTGCCCTGTCTTTATCCGTGTTGTCATGTGTTTTCATTTTCATACGTTGAGGACAATGTTGGATTTAGGTTTGGGGGTGTGACTCCTGTTTTTGAGTCTATTTTTGTTTTGTTTTAGAGTCTGTCGTTCCAGTGTCTTTCAAGACAAGATACTTTTAAGTGTGCCTTAGAGATAATATGTTTTACTCAATGAGTTTACACTAATATCTGGCCATTTAGAGTACTATATTAAAGTTTTCAAAACTTATTGAAACAAATACAATAAACTCGGGTGTGTTCAATATATTAATCTAGAGGGGGGGTGAATAGATTTTAACTAATTTTTACCCAATTTTCGTTTAAGGACAAGATTACGAAAATACCCCTAATAGTCAATATAAATACAACAAGTGTAATATGGTGCGGGATTTAAATAACACTTGATGTATACGTGGAAACCCAACCACTGGGAAAAAACCACAGGCTATATAGTGCGCCACACTCGAACCTCGAAATCTACTAATTGAAATGGAGTTTACAACCTATGTAGACCTCGTCTAACACTCCGGTCTATAACCCCCCACTTCTACCACGCGGGTCTTTAAAAGTGGCTCTAGTCCATTTTGCTTGTGGCCTAAGCAAACTTAGCCAACAAGACTTAAATTCTCAATGAAGAGATAATACAACCTATGTGTGAATATATAAAAATACTCAATAAAAGCATTGGGAGCTAGGCAACCCTATATGTTTATCTATGATGATAATATGTCAATAAAAACAATCCTAGATATCAATAGCTAAATGACATATCAAATAGCTTAGCTAAAAATAGATTATAAAAACCTAGATAGCTATCACAATACAACACTCAATCATGTCATCACAAACAATATCTATTTTGAATATAAGATATTAATCTAAGAACATTCAAATAATAAAAGAGATGCCTTGATAAATAAAACACTAAATATCAATGATAAAAGTGAAGAACATACCAAGGGAAGTGTGATGACCAAGACCCATTCAAATAAGCAAACTAACTATGGTAGAAAATGCTTAGATGATCTTTGATGCACATGTATATGGTTTTGAGTGTTTAGGAAATAAGTTCTCTTTGAAATATCTTTCAAATATCTCTCAATTAAGTTTAGGGTTCTTAAGAGTCAAGAACTTGTTCAGAGAAATGAGAAAGTGTAATATTTATAGACAAAGAAAACAGGGCATGTGAAAAGACGAAATTGCCCTTGAAATCACCGTTCGATGGTTTCATTCTATGGTCGTGGCCGCAGAATTGAACCGCCGAATTGAACCTGAGAATTAGGGGATCAATCGACGACCACATTTGGTGGTTTGGGAAACCGTTGATCAGAACCCAAAAAAGAAACTGACCTAAAATATCTAAAACGGTGGTTTCATTCCGCGGTTTCGAAACCGCTGAATAGAGACCGAGATAATAAATACATCAGGTCTATTCGACGGTTTCGTTCGGCTGCCATCGATCATAACCGCAAAATCAATCCAAAGCTGTCTGAAATCAAACAGCGGTTTAAATTCGGCGGTCATGGCCGCCGATAAAACCGCCGTTTCACCACTGATGGTGAAACCAAAGGAAAAACCAAGGGCATTCTCTGAAGGCGATCTTCGCGCTAAACCAAGCACACTTTTGTGCATGCGCGGATGTTTCCGAACAATGTCTAGAAACGAATTACAAGACATAAAAAACACACAACAAGATACAACAAAAAGTGCAAGTGTGTAAATGTGACATTTGAAGATAATGCACACAAAAGTGAAGCATACATATGCAAACATAACTAGTGAGTGTGTGCAACTAAATCTCTTCAATAAGAAAATAAGCACTAGAGATTTACCTTTGAAGTGCTTGTCATCATTGAGGTCTTGAGTAGAGCCATTGAGCATGATCATCTATCACCTAAGCTACCCTTTACATTCAACCCCAAAATGTGGTTTGTCCACGAGATAAGCCAATCAAAAACCGGGAATCCTTACAATCTCCCCCTTTGGCTATTTCGTGATAAAACCACCACTTACATTGATTTCTCACAACAAAATAGAAACTATGGGTTAACAATGATTTTCTATATTACAAAGAGATATAATAACAATAACATCTTGAAGTCTTCAATCTCTAACATCTTGAAGTCTTCAATCTCTTGTAGAACAATCAATCCCTGAAAACAAGGTTTCTATATTTTTCAATACACATAAATGTGAGATTAATCAAGTGAAACAAGCAAGCATTTGCATTTAAGTAAGTTAAGCACAACATCATGCAATGTATGTGAATGCAATGCTCCCCCTCAACGAGTTACTCCCCCTCAATATGTAATCTCCCCTAATATGCATAAATTGCTACAACAATTTAGCATCTCCCCTTACCACATTCTACTCCCCCTTTTTGTCATGATATAGGCAAAGGAGTAGTCCCCAACAAGGTCTTGAGTATGACCGATTCCTCTGCCACCTCTCTAGTCTTAGGCTTGATCTCTAGGTGAAATTTGTTTGTTTTGACAGCTGTTTGTAAGCTCTGTATTTCTCTATAAAAGGAGATCATGAGATTCAAATAAAATTGTATCTTTTGCCTAAGTAATAAATTCATTAGTTTCACATTTTTGTACATCTCTCTCTGTTTATCATGTTTCTTTTATATAAGCACCAACAGTCTTGATATAGCTAAGGTTAAATTTATTTATCTGTTGATATATATGTGTGTGTGTGTGGGGGGGGGGGGGGGGGGGTTGCCCGCTCCCATATATCATCTAATAACAACACAAACTTTCTCCTATTCAAAATCCTAAATATATCCATAGCTTTTTCTTCAAAAGGTTTACACTTCCACTCCTCATTCAAAAGCCTATCTTTTTCCCCAATAGCTTCTTGAATCTTCTCAAGTCGTAGGTCTTTAGACACTAGTGCCCAAATCAATACATGTAAAATCGTTAGGCCAAACGAGAAACTTGTTGGTTTGGGTTAATAGAGTAGTTTTGCCAACTCTCTCCCCCAAACTTGTTGGTTTGGTTCCTGGGAAGTATCATTGGGGATATGAAAAAAGTTGATGATGGAGCATCAGGTGATTGTATTGGAAAATATATTCGTGTGAGAGTAGTAACTAATGTATGCAAACCACTCCATCGAATATTACGTGTGGATGTTTTACGTGATGGCCAGAAGTCTACTATGTTGCTTAGATATGGAAGGCTTCCAGAGCATTGCTTTAGGTGTGGTCGAATAGGGTATGTTGTTAGAGAATGTTCCATTGCAGCAAATTCTGATGGTCTTGAGGATTTTAATACCTTATTTGGTTCATGGCTTAAGGTTAACAGTCCAGTTAAATTTGGGCAAAATCGCCAACATAAAGAAGGTATTCGCTTTGGTGGATTGAGTGGTGGCTTGTCTACAACTACTAAAACTCAAAAAGATACACAGACAGTGCTATTGTCGCCGGAGCAGAATAGTAAAGGAAAAGGAAAGGTGGTTATCATCTCGTCGGCAATAACTAGAGAGGCAGATCATAGTGTAGCGGTTATGGCAGTTATGGATCATAAACATCATGACCAGACGGTTTCAGTTGATCCAGGTGCGAAAACTGCTGTATGCAGAAATCTTGGGGAAGCCTTTGGGAAAGACAATTTGAAACAAAGTGTTTCTATGGATCCGAAAATCACTAATATGAAAGTTGAGAAAGTCTCTAACATGAATCCTGTTATCCGAAAATCGTTAGAAGGACGATAATCCAAATAACCACTTTAAAAGGGTCAAGATCGAGATTGATCCTGGCCGGAGGGGTATCAAGTAGTTCGATACCAACTAGGTCCCTGCCAATGCATGCATAATCAAGAATACGTGAAATCGAATAAGAACTCGTTTTATTGATCACTCTTTTTTAATACATGAATACATCGACCATGAATTTATTAGATCATCACGTTACACAAGGATTTTAGTCGGTAATGAGGGTGATGATGGTGGTGGTGAATCTGTGCCTGTCGATAAGTAGAGTGTAGGGTTTTTTCCCTCTTTTTTGCTCCTCTCCCCTTTTTTCCGGAAAATTAGCTGTTATATATATAGAGGTCCTGTTTGCTTGCCATGCACTCCTACAATCTCGGATTAGGGTTTGGCAGCTTGCAGGATCCTCCATCTTTAGGAGATAATCTCGGAGATTTAATGCGCTGAATCCAATCTTTCCTTCCTAGGAGGGGTCAATCACTTACCTTCCTAGTAGGATTCTTACTGTGCTGTCCTGCTTAAATTAGGACTATCTGGCGGGAAGGAGTATACCTCCTTTGTACGGCGACGTTTTACTGGATCTTTTGTGGAGTTTTTAGTTCTTGGTGTTAGGATCCTACTTCCTGGTGCTCCTCTGCTTTAGCGGGCTGCCTACATCTAGTAAGCATCCTACTGATGGCAATAGGGGGATATCTATCTAGCTTTGTAGTAAGGTGATCAGTAGAACTCCGTGTCGGGGTGCTGCAGGGTCCGTAAGAAGCTGTATCGGGGTGTTGCGAGGTCCATAGGAAGCTCGGTTATAGCCGGGTTTGATCTCGCTGTGAGTTCTAGTGAGTATTTTTGGCTCTCGGCCACTTTGTTGAGCTAAGAGGCTTGGCGGGGTGGACCCCGCTGAAGGAGGTATGTGTTGGGATCAATCGGGGTCCACTCTGACGTGGTGTCCGGGTTGCGTACTGTTATACCCTTCTTATGTCGAGGTGGAAAATTCTTCTTTGGTCCTTCGCCAATTTTGGCGGTTAACAGAAGTCCCCCCTGACTTGGACACTGATACCTTGTCGGGGTCGGGGTCGGGGTCGGGGTCAGGATCTTTTTGTTTGTTTGAAGGATTTTCTACCTTATCCCCTTACTTTCCTTGTCTGACTGGGTTTCCACTTAGGAGAAGGAAATTCTTATTTTGTCCGTTATAACTGACTGCGTGTCGACTGTTGATTGGGCTCCTCGTTTTCAAAAAGAGCCGTTTTGGCGCGATTAATGCGGAGAACACCTCTACCCATCCTTCCGGTCATCGATTCCGGTTTTCGAGTAAGTAACCGTCATTCTTTCTTTATAAATAGACCGGTTCTACTGGCGCTTCTCACCTTTGAGCTTTCAGACTTTCAAAATCAAACGAGAACAAAAATTGCTGTCCTACCTTCTTTCTCTCCTTTCCAACTTCCAGAAAACCTTCTTTTCTTCTTCTTCTTCTTTCCATGGCTTCTCCTTCACAAATCCCTACTTCTCTAGAAATCGCTGCAGAACAAAACCCTTCTACAGCGGCGGATTCTACTCGACCTGATCCCGCCTCATCTCCCCAGTCCGATAGCATCGACGCCCTCTTCAGTATGGAGGCGGCCGATGCGGTGGTAGATTCCCAGACTTCGGAGAAGAAAAAACGGGGTCGAGAGGAGGATAGTGTTGCTGGTGACGCCCCGATGACTCAACGACGCCGCTTCACCCGGAACCCCCGAATTGGGTTGGGTTTTCACAACCAACCCGAAGACCCAGTCCTTGTTAGCGATGAAGTGGGCGCCTCTCAGTCTGGCGGCAACGAGAGGAGTGGCGGACCTGACATCACACTGGTCGGGGTCCAAACGGGCTCCTTCGCCGCCTTTCACGATGGTCGGATTATACCCGACTCTGTTTGTACGGTGGATACGCTCGCCAAACTGCGGGAAGAATACAAGATTCCAGAATATATCACTCTCTCCCTTCCTCATAGGGGTTATGATGTGTATACCCCGCCACCAGACCGCCTGCTAATCCACAAAGCCATCTTCGAGTGTGGAGTCCGGCTCCCACTGCATCCTACCCTTCGTCGAGCTCTCGTTGTGCTCGAACTGGCTCCTCTTCAAATCTCGCCGGGCTTCTGGAAGCACCTGACAGGGTTCTTGGTGCTCTGGAAGGAGCAGTGCGAAAAAGACCATGTAGAGCGGGAACCGGGTTTGGACGAGCTCCGTTTCCTCTTCAACGTTACGAGCATGGTACCTCGAGGTCAGTTCTACCTGAGGGCATCGAATGATTTGAAGTTCGTCGTCCCAGGGGCGAATGTGAAGTACGCGGCGCCCTGGAAAGAGGAATGGCTGGTGGTTGAGGGCGACTGGGGGCGCACTGCTTTTGTGGGAGGGTATGAGTACCCCGTTCCTACTCAGTTTTCAGCAAGGGACAAATGGGCCAAGGGGACGTTGGCTCCTGAGTCTCGGGAGATTCTAAAAAGGATCCTAAATAGGGGATATACCAACCTGCAGTATCCCACTCTGGACCCCTTTGAGGGAGCCCGCCTGGATCGGTATCTGAGGATCTCCCTCGCTCTTCCCGGTAAGTTAACTACGTCTTGTTTCTCTGTTTTTACATATGTGTACATTCCTTCTTCTGATTCTCACTGAAACTCTTCTCTTCTTCCAGTATCGGCTACCCCGGTGGTGACGGGATCTCCTCCTTCTCCTGGGACAGGGGATATGACCCTGCTTGCCCATTCCTCCCCTGTTCCTTCTCCTACTCCGGCTGCCAAGACTAGGTCGGGGTCCATCCGAGTAGGATCCAACTCCAACCCCCCTTCTGCTCCCTCAAAAACTCTTACTCCTGCTTCAACGGGGTCTAAGGCCAAGACTCCAGCTCGTCATCCTTCTACTCCGCCATCCCGCTTGAGGATCCCGGCATTGCTGGCCAGGGCGGCTAAGGCCCGAGGTTCGGGAAGATCGGCCCAGAAGAAAACCGCCTCCACTACCAGAACTTCTCCTGTTCCTCCTCCTCCCGCAGCTCTTCCCGTGGATCCTTTGACGATCCCAGTGGAGGAGGCAACTATCAACACTCCTGCTCTTGCTGCCGATGTGGCCTCCGGATCAGGGCTGAGGGGGGCCACCTTTGACGAGGTGGTGTCTAGATTCGCGGCCTCCTGCCCTGGTGGAAGTCTGGCGGATATGACCAAGCTTCCTACAGACATCTTGGTCACCAAGGGGGCTTCGGTTTTGGCTGAGGTAAACCTCAACTTCTCTCTTTGCTTTTTATTTTCTCCTTCTGCCAAGTACTGACTCTCTCTTCTTCTTGCAGGGCTTCAAGTTTGCCATGGCCATGGAGAGGCAGCTGCTGACATTGAGGGAGGCTTACATCGGTCTCCAAGCGAGGCAGGAGGATACCCAGCAGGAGCTGGTTCAGACCCAACAGAGCGTGGCTCCCCTGCTGCAAGAAGCAAAAAACGCTGAATAAGGGAGGCAGGAGGCCTTGGTGGCTCTTAGGCGTGCAGAACGCAGCCTGGACACTGAGACAGTCCGGTCTCTACGTCGTCGGGAAGAGAGGGAGTGCGTGAAACGGGAGAAGGCGATGCTACAGAGCGAGAATCAACTCCTACGCGAGGCCATAGAGGGCTTGGAAACTCAGCAGGGGCCTTCATTTGAAGATGGCTACTTTACAGCCTGCTACGAGGTAGCCACAGCTTTGCCTCCTCCCTTCGACCTCGAGGCGGCTCTGAACTGGGATCGGGAGCAAATTATGACAAGGGCTGCCCAGTTAGCTGAAGGGGATCAAGAGGCTGAGGCCCCTCCACAGGAAATGGCTCACCCGGGTCAAGAAGCTGTCGTGGCTGCTGGAGTCCGACAAGATGGCACGGAGGGAGCTGATCTAGATCCTCCTGCCATTGAAGAACAAATGGTGGATCCTGAGTCTGCTACTGGAGAGGTCATCGTGGAGGATGATGAAGGGCCAGCTAGATCCGAGGTCCCTGTGGTTGAGGGGACTCAGACTGGGTCTTCTGCTGTAATGGAGGTGGTTCACAATGATGCAGCTGCTGATCCTATGGGAGAAGGGGCGGCTGGCCAAGGAGAGCATCCAGAGGAGGAAACAGAAAACTAGTCTGGCCTCCCTTCTTTATTAAAATTTTTGTAGCCCGACTGGGGAATTGGGCACCCTGATTATAAATATAGCAGCTTTTCTGAATACTGTGTCTTGTTTACTTTGTACTTAGAAAACTCTCACTGCATATAAATTTGTTGATACTTGGAATCCTGATGAATACTTGGACCCCGATGAGTAATAAGGACAATGACTGGACCCCGATGGGTAATAAAGATAAAACATGTGACGCTTATATTTCGTACCCGTAAAAATCAGCGGGGTCAGATCAAATCTTCCTTTAATCGAACTCCCAACAGTATAAAATGTAAAGCAGTCAGTCGAGGAAGCCTGCTACTTACGAACAGTTTAATTTGCTGAGGATAAACTTCCAAATCTTCCTCTGACTGTTTGTCCTCTATCGGGAAGATAAGATGTTTTGTAACGGTTGGATTCTGATAAACTCTCCAGTTTCCCCCCTGACTGTGGATCTTCTATCGGGGTAGTAAGTGGAGGAATAAAGGACGAAGCATCTCGATGAGTTATCCCGATGTTACGGTAGATCTGTCCTGGTGGGCTACTAACGTCACTTTAGTACCAGGCTTCTCGGAGGTGGTTATTCCCCGACCAAGGCAGCAGGAGCGCCCTTAGGCTATTTCCTGGTCTTGAGGCGCTTTAACAATGGAGATCCTCTCGGCGGGGTTGGCCCCGTCCAAGGCATCAGGATTGCTATGTAGCTTTTCCCTGGTCTCGAGGCGAAGTAAGGAATCAGGTACCCTGAGGCAGCCCGACTCTTACTGTAATCTGTCCTGGTAGGCAACTAAGGCCACTTTAGCACCAGGCTTCTCGGAGGAGGGTATTCCCCGACCAAGGCTGTCCTGGTAGGCAACTAAGGCCACTTTAGCACCAGGCTTCTCAGAGGAGGGTATTCCCCGACCGAGGCAGCAGGAGCGCCCTTAGGCTATTTCCTGGTCTTGAGGCGCTTTAACAATGGAGATCCTCTTGGCGGGCTTGACCCAGTCCAAGGCATCAGGAGCGCCCTGAGGCTATTTCCTGGTCTCGAGGCGAAGTAAGGAATCAGGTACCCTAAGGCAGCCCGACTCTTACTGTAATCTGTCCTGGTAGGCAACTAGGGTCACTTTAGCACCAGGCTTCTCGGAGGAGGGTATTCCCCGACCAAGGCTGTCCTGGTAGGCAACTAAGGCCACTTTAGCACCAGGCTTCTCAGAGGAGGGTATTCCCCGACCGAGGCAGCAGGAGCGCCCTTAGGCTATTTCCTAGTCTTGAGGCGCTTTAACAATGGAGATCCTCTTGGCGGGCTTGACCCAGTCCAAGGCATCAGGAGCGCCTTGAGGCTATTTCCTGGTCTCGAGACGAAGTAAGGAATCAGGTACCCTGAGGCAGCCCGACTCTTACTGTAATCTGTCCTGGTAGGCAACTAAGGCCACTTTAGCACCAGGCTTCTCGGAGGAGGGTATTCCCCGACCAAGGCTGTCCTGGTAGGCAACTAAGGCCACTTTAGCACCAAGCTTCTCAGAGGAGGGTATTCCCCGACCAAGGCAGCAGGAGCGCCCTTAGGCTATTTCCTGGTCTTGAGGCGCTTTAACAATGGAGATCCTCTTAGCGGGGTTGGCCCCGTCCAAGGCATCAGGAGTACTATGTAGTTATCCTGGTCTTGACTCAGTAACAGAGATCCTCCTAGAAGGTTTGACCCCGTCTAGGGCATCAGGAGTTTTAAGTAGCTCTCCGGGCCTTTAGGCGATTCCGTGATGATGATTCTGTAGGTGATATCGGAGAATCCAGTAGGAGACAATCAAGCACTGGAACACAGGAGAATCATATAGAAGAAGAAAGAATTGCTTTTATTTAATTTCCCAAACGGTACAAACATGAACTCGGGGTGAGTATCCTGCTAGATAAGAACATAGTTTCTAAGGATAGAATTTTCGAAGATGATCGGCATTCCATGTATGATCCACTGGGTAACCCTCCATGTCTTCGAGCTTGTAAGCACCACCCCGGAGTGATGCCTTAATCAAGTATGGACCCTCCCAGTTAGGGGCTAGCACCCCGTCAGACCTCCTACGAGTATTCTGGGTCACCTTCCTGAGAACCAAGTCTCCCTCTTTGAAATTTCGGGCCCTCACCTTCTTGTTGAAGTGTCGGGCTATCTTGCTCTGGTATACGGCCACCTTCTCTGCAACCTTGCTTTGTTTTTCTTCCAGCAGGTCCAAGCTAGCTCTCTACTTGGCCTCGTTATCTTCTGGTTTGTAATTTTGAACCCGGAAAGATATGAGCTTATGTTCGATGGGCAAGACTGCTTCAGCCCCAAATACCAGGGAATAGGGGGTTTCTCCGGTTGCTGTCCGCCTAGTTGTTCTGTAGGCCCAGAGTACATTGGGTAATTCTGCCACCCATAGTCATTTCTTCTGTTGGAGCTTTTTCTTCAGGAGCTTCTTAATGGTCTTGTTGGTTGCTTCGACCAGCCCGTTAGTTTGAGGATGAGCCACCGAAGCAAAACGGAAATTGATCTTCCGGTCCTCACAGAATTCCCTGAAGTTGGCATTGTCAAATTGCTTTCCCAAATCAGTTATGATGGCCATCGGGGTGCCAAACCGGCAGACAATGTGTTCCTTGACAAAGTTGGTAGTTTTTTCTTCAGTTATCCGAGTAAGAGCCTTGGCTTCTACCCACCTAGTAAAATAATCTATCACCACTACTGCGTGCTTGGCTTGGCCGGGTGCAGTGGGAAGTGGCCCGATCAAGTCTAGTCCCCAGATGGCAAAGGGGTAGGGAGTGCTGATCGAGGAGAGCCTCTCTGGTGGGAGATGATGGAGGTTTGCTGTTTTCTGACAAGCCTCGCAGGATCGCGCGTACTGCCTTGCATCCTGGTGTATAGTCGGCCAGTAGTAGCCCATCCTAATTACCTGGTAAGCCAACGTTTCCCCTGATACGTGGTTACCACAATCCCCTGAATGCACCTCACTGAGCGCCCAATGCGCGTCATCGGGATGGAGGCACCTGAGTAGATGGAGAGATTTCCCCTTACGGTATAGGTATCCTTCCACCAAGCAGTATCGGGTGGCTGTCCTCTTGAGCCGACGGGCTTGATCCGGATCTGCTGGGAGAATGTCGCTTTGGAGATAGTCTGCTATTGGATCCATCCAACATGGGAGGCGGCTTACGGGAAGGACTTCTGCCTCTTTTGCTATGCTGGATAAAGGAACCAGTTGGAGGGGTACCCCTTTTGGTAAAGCATGTCCCTCTCCAGTGGCAATCTTGGCTAGCACATCTGCGCGATGGTTTTTCTCCCTAGGCACTTGCTCTATTTTCACACCCTTGAATTTCTTCATAGCTTCCTGCACTTTGGCAAGATAGGCCACCATGTTATCACCTTTTGCTTGGTACAACCCCGTCACCTGATTGACCACTAGTTGAGAATCACTTTTAATCCAAATAACCACTTTAAAAGGGTCAAGATCGAGATTGATCCTGGCCGGAGGGGTATCAAGTAGTTCGATACCAACTAGGTCCCTGCCAATGCATGCATAATCAAGAATACGTGAAATCGAATAAGAACTCGTTTTATTGATCACTCTTTTTTAATACATGAATACATCGACCATGAATTTATTAGATCATCACGTTACACAAGGATTTTAGTCGGTAATGAGGGTGATGATGGTGGTGGTGAATCTGTGCCTGTCGATAAGTAGAGTGTAGGGTTTTTTTCCCTCTTTTTTGCTCCTCTCCCCTTTTTTCCGGCAAATTAGCTGTTATATATATAGAGGTCCTGTTTGCTTGCCATGCACTCCTACAATCTCGGATTAGGGTTTGGCAGCTTGCAGGATCCTCCATCTTTAGGAGATAATCTCGGAGATTTAATGCGCTGAATCCAATCTTTCCTTCCTAGGAGGAGTCAATCACTTACCTTCCTAGTAGGATTCTTACTGTGCTGTCCTGCTTAAATTAGGACTATCTGGCGGGAAGGAGTATACCTCATTTGTACGGCGACGTTTTACTGGATCTTTTGTGGAGTTTTTAGTTCTTGGTGTTAGGATCCTGCTTCCTGGTGCTCCTCTGCTTTAGCGGGCTGCCTACATCTAGTAAGCATCCTACTGATGGCAATAGGGGGATATCTATCTAGCTTTGTAGTAAGGTGATCAGTAGAACTCCGTGTCGGGGTGCTGCAGGGTCCGTAAGAAGCTGTATCGGGGTGTTGCGAGGTCCATAGGAAGCTCGGTTATAGCCGGGTTTGATCTCGCTGTGAGTTCTAGTGAGTATTTTTGGCTCTCGGCCACTTTGTTGAGCTAAGAGGCTTGGCGGGGTGGACCCCGCTGAAGGAGGTATGTGTTGGGATCAATCGGGGTCCACTCTGATGTGGTGTCCGGGTTGCGTACTGTTATACCCTTCTTATGTCGAGGTGGAAAATTCTTCTTTGGTCCTTCGCCAATTTTGGCGGTTAACAAATCCTTTGAAAGACAATGCTTCGGAGGTTTTATTGACTAATATTGGGTCTGGTGGACAGTCATGTTTATTGAGTTATTAGAAGGCCTGCACTTCTAGGCCTGATCATTTTGGAATGCTTGGCCCAAAGATAAATATTATGGAAGTGGCTGAAGGGACAGATATTAACAAGTTTTCAATGGTAACATCTGTTGGGCCATGTGGGGATATGAGTGGATCTTCTGACCTTAATCTAAGGTAATGGACCAAAACCAAGACAATGGAAAAGAATGGCTCGGGACAGAATGAAAAACAAAAGTGGGATTAAAATAGGTGATCAATTAGGGAAATGTACTTTATGCTTGAATGATAGTGTTGTGGTGAAGAAAGTGAAATCAACGAAGCTTAATAATGAAGCTCAAGGGTGTCCAAATGAGATATCGGTGGGTCAGTCCTCACTGGCCTGTCGGAAGCCATGAAACTCTTAGTCTGGAATGCCAGGGGTCTGTGTAGTACTCGGTCGTTCCAGGTCCCGTTGAAGCTGAAGCTGAAGCAAGCATATAACCCAGACGTTTTGTTTCTTATTGAGACAAAATTGAATCAGGTTCAGATGGAAAAAATTTGTATAAAGTTAGGTTTTTCGGGTAATTTGGTTGTAGATTGTGTTGGTTCAAAATGTGGATTGAGCCTTCTTTGGTCTGATTGTGTCGATATTCATTTGCTCTCTTATTCTCCCTTTCATATTGATGTTCGGGTTGGTCTTCAAAGGGATTCTTGGTGGAGATTTACAGGCTTCTACGGTCACCCGGAGGTTTCACAATGACACCATGGCTAGACGCTTCTCTATCAACTTCATGACTTGTCTAATTTACCTTGGATGTGTGCTGGAGGTTTCAATGATATATTAGATGACTCAGAAATTGGGAGGAAGGCCGAAATCTGTTTGTCAGATGAATGAGTTCCATGATGTGTTGGATGATTGTGGTCTTCAGGAACTGGGATTTTTGGGTCCGCATTTTACATGGTGTAACAAACGGGAAGGATTGGATATGGTCCAAGAGAGGTTAGATAGATGTATTTTGCAACTTTCATTGGGCAAATATGTTTCCAGCAACTACAATATCTCATTTGGAGTATTGGCGGTCAGACCATAGACCTTTGTTAATTGATGTATGTCATTCCCTACAGAGTATTGGTGCTTACGAGAGGCCTCAATTGCGTAGTTTCATTTTTGAGGAATGTCGGGCAGGGAAGTCTGAGTGTGCTGATATTGTTGATCAGTTTTGGGGTGGCCCAGATTCTAATACTCTATGCAAACGGTGGTAGTGGATACTAAGCGATGTACTAATGCCTTGGGTCTGTGGAACTCTCGTTGTATTAGGGAGATGCATAGAGCTATAGGGACAAGCAAGAAGAATTACAAGTTGCTTCTAGTTGTATCCATCCAGGGTCCTGGAGATTAATTCAGAAAATTGAAAAAGACCTTGATATCCTTTTAAGTCAAGAAAAAGTATTCTGGAGACAACGATCACACGAAACATGGTTGCAAAGTGGCGATAAAAATACTAAATATTTTCGTAGCAAAGCTTCTGCTAGGAATTCTAGAAATGCTATTAAAGGTTTGTTTGACAGTAATGACATTTGGAAAGATGACCAAGACGCGATTGTTGGGGTAATTGAGCATTATTTTTCTGATATTTTCTCTTCGAATTTTCCTTCTATGCATGAATTAGCACTTGTTTTGGATTGTGTTCAGCCTTGCCTCTCTGCTAGAAACATCTCTTTTCTTGATATGAATTTTACTCCTAAGGAGGTTCAAAAAGTTGTTTTTGACATGTCTCCGACAAAAGCACCGGGTCTGGATGGTCTTTCGGCTTTTTTATCATAAATTTTGGTCGGTGGTTGGTGCTAAGGTAATGTCGGCTTGCTTAGAGGTGCTTAATGAAGGTCACGACCTTGATGTGGTTAACAAGACTTTAATTACGCTTATTCCTAAAGTTAGAAAGGCTAAGAGAATGTCAGAGTTTTGACCTATTAATCTAGGTAATGTGTTGTATAAGATTATGGCTAAAGCTTTAGTTAATAGGTTTCGAAGTGTTCTAGGTAAGGTTATATCTGAGGCTCAAAGCACATTTATTCCTGGGCGATTGATTACAGATAATGCCATTGTGGGATTTGAGTGTATGCACGCCTTGAGAAATAGGAAGAAAGGCAATAAAGGGTTCTAGCTCTTAAATTAGATATGTCGAAAGCTTATGATAGGGTTAAATGGACTTTCTTAGAGGGTATGATGTTGAAGATGGGGTTCTCCATGGCTTGGATTGAACGTGTTATGCAATGCATAAAATCGGTGTCATTTTCATTCATTGTCAATGGGGAAATTCGAAGCTCCTTAAAACCTTCGAGAGGGTTACGTCAAAGTGACCATTTGTCTCCTTTTTTGTTCTTCATTTGTGCAGAGGGTTTGTCCTACTTAATTCATAGGGCAGAGGCTGTTGGTGATGTTGTTGGCTTCAGATGTAGTATGCATGGTCCCAAAATAACTCACCTTCTATTTGCTGATGATAGTATGATATTCACCAAAGCCTCGGAACGGGACTGTTACACTGTTAGGCAAATGCTGAACCTGTATGCCTCTACTTCAGGGCAATTAGTTAATTTCCATAAATCAGCCTTGTATGTTAGCAGAGGGGTTCCAAGGTAAAGAGCAAAGATTCTTGCTCGTCTTGTGGGGGTTAAGCTTGTTCCTTGTCATGAACGTTATCTTGGTCTTCCTAGCTTTGCCGGGAAGAATAAAAAAGAAATTTTTTCTAACATTCATGATCATATTTGGAACAACATAAAAGGTTGACAGCAAAAGCTTTTTTCTGCGGGTGGTCGTGAAATTCTTTTAAAAGCTGTTGTCCAAGCGGTACCTACTTACTCTATGTTTTATTTAGGTTACCTAAAGGTTTAGTTGATGAACTTCATCACTTAAGCGCTCATTTTTGGTGGGGCTCGGAAGATGGGAATCGTAAAATACATTGGGGCAGCTGGAAGAAATTATGTTGCGGTAAGGATGTAGGAGGGTTAGGTTTTAGGGACCTATCTATTTTTAACAAGGCCTTATTGGCCAAGCAGTGTTGGCGGCTTGTTTGTAATCCCGACTCACTTGTTACTAAAGTCCTTAAACAATGCTATTTTCCTGATAAGGCCTTTTTGCAAGCTGAATGTAAATCCTCAAGCTCTTTTCTCTGGAAAAGTTTCTTATGGGAGCGTGATCTTCTTAAGATAGGAACTCGTTGGCGAATTGTTTGTGATGATTCGGTTTCAATCTATAGGGATCGATGGATTCCTCGTCCAACCACCTTTCAGATACTCCCCCCCCCCCCCCCCCCCCCCCCCCCCCTAAGTAAATCAGCTACTGTGAATCAACTAAAACACACGTCTGGTTCCTGGAATGTTGATGTTATACATGAGTCCTTTATGAAAGAAGATGCTGATTTGATTTTGAGCTTGCCTTACTTTTCCCCTAATATTGCTGATTCACTCTTGTGGCATTATGACAAGTTTGGTTCTTTTACCGCTAAGTCTGCCTATCATCTTTGTTGTGTTTTATCTTTAAATCCTAACTCGTCGGGCTTGAGTCTTTCAGATTCATGGTGGAAGTACTTATGGCAGATTAAAATCCCAGCTAAAGCTAAGTTGTTGGTGTGGCGTACCTGTCACAATTGGGTTCCATCTTTTGCTAATCTTGCTCAACGTGGAATGAATGTGGACTACATTTGCCCATTTTGCTTAAAATACCCAGAAACAACAATTCATGCTTTCTAACAATGTACTTCTGTGAAGAGGATTTGGTCTATGTGTTCCTTTCTGGAAAATTTAAAAGTTAATGATGGAATGAACTTTTTGGATTTTATGGTCTCTTGTATGATCCAGTTATCTTCTGCAGAAATGGAACTCTTGTGTATGGTTATTTGGCGTCTTTGGTACCAGAGAAATGGTATGGTTCATGAATCTTTTAAGTTGTCAAATGTTGAGATTGTCCCTTGGGCTGAATCTTACCTTGAAGATTTCTAAAGAATTAATCTTCCTTTGGCTCCTCTCTATGATGCTCGTTGTTTACCTGGTATTTCTTGGTGACCACCAGATGTTGGTAAGTATAAATGAACACTGATGTGGCTAATGACGCTGCTAATTGCAAGGTGGGGATTGGTATTATTGTGCGTGATTGTTCAGGGAATGTTTTAGCTTCTTTTGCTCTGTCTATTTTGGGTGGATTTTCACCAGCAGTTGCAAAAGCATTAGCAATTTTCAGGGGTCTTTCATTTATGCGTGAGGTGGGATTGTCTCCTTGTACAGTTGAGTCTGATGCTCAAGTTGTGGTGAACCTTATTAATTTCATTCCCATTCCTCTCTCTGAAATTGGGTTGGTTATTAGTGATATTAGTGATTTTCTTATTGAGAACCCATGTTGCTCTGTTGTGTGCGCTTCTTGACAAGCTAATGTAGCTGCTCATACCCTTGCTAAATTGGGTTTGAATTCCAGTTGTGACGATTACCGGATGGAGGATGTTCCACCATGTGTGGCTCTTATTGTAATGGGTGGATTGCCCTTTTGGCTTGTAATCGTTTCTATTAATATATTTCCCTTAAAAAAAAAATGTAATATTAAACATAATATATAAGCTGTTATATACATGAGGATTATGTTTAAATATAATAATCTTAATTGTCTATTATTAATAATAAAAGTTGGGATTTTTAATTAATTAAAATTACTAGTATGGTTCATTCCTATTAAGAATGGAACAGTCTTATTCGAACTGTTGATATGGTGACTATAGAATGAATGTACTTTGTATAATAAGATTATACAGGACGTGGATATGATAAATTGAAATATTTAGTAATCTCCATTTTAAACAAAGTATCCCCATTTATCAAATCAAATGGTTATATATGGAACAATCTTAATCCTGAGTATTTAACAAATCCCTACTTATAGAGTTGTATCTTTTGATTTACTCGGTATGGTTTGTTTATAATGTCAAACCTAAACTTTGTATCTTGGAGACATAATGATATATTTAGCCAGGAATGATAATATACAAAATGGAATCCATTCCTTCTTAAATGAAGTTTGACAAATAGTTCTCTTGAGTAAATGATTTGGGTCTTGAACAATAGAGCGCTCAATTTAAGATAAGATCATAAATAATTGTTCATTAGAGAATCACCAAAACTCAAGGATAAAGATGTAATTAAGAAGTCAACGGATTTGAACTTAACTCATATTACGAACTGTTAATGGAGAATCAATTTATATGTAATGATTATATCAGTTGACTGTTCGATTCCTATTCAAGTAATTAATTCTATAATGACAAGAGTGCAGTTCCCGTTTTTTAATGGAATAATTATGGAATTAATAAATCAGATATTTAATTAAAGAGTTTAATTAATTATTAAAGATTTATTGGAGCTTGAAATTATAGGCTCATGTGTCCCCATGCCATCTCCATAACACGTACTGTATTGAACATTAAGGTATAATAAGGTTTAGTGATTAATTTGGAATTAATCATTTACACATAAAGTTGTTTATGTAATGTTTAATTAATTGTGAATTAATTAAATATTAACCGTTTTATTTAATTAGTTTTGAATTAATTAAATATTATTTAAATAATATAATTATTTAAATATTTAATTCGATGACATAATGTGGTCAGACCACATTGTAATTTTTGAAAACTGCACAATGACAGTCAATGTGCAATTTCGAAAATAATAGTTTAAATTTATCTATTAAATTATTTAATTAGTTATTTGAATAATTAGATTATCTCAAATAAAATAATTATTTAATAATTGGATTATGATATATTTAAATTGAACAGATAAAGATAAGAATAAAAGGGATGTTTACCCTGTGTTAACCAAAAGGGATGTTTAATTATTTTGATAAGAATTTTGAAATTGCTATTTTAAATATTTAAATAAATTGTTTATTTTAATATTTAATTAGTATTATAATCCAATTAGGTTTATGTCACAAAAGGGTTATGAATACCCATTTATAGGAAAAAAAAAAAAAAAAAAAAAAAAAAAAAAAAAAAAAAAGGCATTTTTTTAAGAGATTTTCTTTTGACAATCTATTTTTTTCTTTTTCATATTTTTTTTCCTAAAGACACTCCATTCACAAAATTTAAATTTAAAAAAAATTCTAAATACATTTCTTTTTATTCCAAGATTATCCTTTTTATCTTTTGACACTCCTATTCTAAAGATATTCTATTTTAAAAAATAAATTTCTAAAGACACTCTATTTTATTTTAATAAAAGTATGAACTATTGTAGCATTTGGATTCATCGGAAGAGTAATTTTTTTTTGAATTAAATTATTAAAAAAAATAAATTATCTCTCCTAAATCATTAGATAAAATTTTACATAGTGAACACTCTCTCCTAAATTTTTAATTACCATATTAAACTCTCTCTCCTCCAATACATATCTTTAACTTTCTATCTCCACTATTTAATTCCTCAAGCAAGACTAACATTTAAAAAAAAAATTATAAATAAGCTTGATTTTTAGGAACCGTATATATATATATATATGTATATATTATAAAAAAAATATTTTAAAAAAATGAAATATAAAAATGCTTTTTGTTACTTTTATAGGTATGTGATTGCCTAGAAAATTTTAATTCTTTCATTAGTCTTAGGAATTCTAAGTTTAATCAAATCCAGTTGCAACGAATCAAGTTTTCATATTTTTTTTTTTCTTCTGAAAAACAAGGTATTTGTATTGACTTTTAATATATATATATATATATATATATTACTATTAGTAAATAAACCAAAATATTCATAAGGTTTTTTTTTTTTTTTAACTATTAATCAGAGATTGATCGAGAAAGTATAAAGATATGATTTTTATTTTTATTTTTAAAAATGGAGAGAGAGAGAGAGAGAGAGAGAGAGAGAGAGAGAGAGAGAGAGTTTAATATGGTAATAGCAGATTTAGGAGAGAGAGTTTAATACATAATATTTAATCTAATGATTTATGAAAGAGAATTTTTTTATAATAATTTAATTAGTTTAGAGTATCGTTAGATTTTTTTTTTATCTTGTTTTTCAGGTTAAAATTGTCATTAATAAAAAAAATTAAATTGGAGTGTAAATAGATCATTTGTGGATTTTAAGGAGAAGATCTAGTTTTTTAATAGCCTCCAGAGAAAATTGTGAGAAAGTCTCTCAATATATTTCTTATTGTCTCATGTGTTGAGTACATAACAAGAACATTAATTCGAAAGTCGATATTTCTTTTGTTCATTACCAAGATGCCCACCCGTCAGTTCTTTAGTGTTGTAGATTCGGTGTGGAAGAACTTGGTTCGAGGGAATCACGAAAATTATACAAGGGTAATGATTTCATTCTTTACTTCTTTTGAATAAAATATTAAAAGCAATATGATTACAATGATCCAGTAAAACAGTTTTGTTTTTTAGAAATATTTTATTCGGGTCTACCTTTCTGGTGCGCCTTTGTTTTCAAAACCATCAAAGAGATCCCCCCCTAGCTCCCTTGTGGGATGAGAGAGTTGCTATCCTACTTCTGCTTGTAGTGTTTAACTTGTCATTCATTAGGTCTCCTAGACATTTGATTTGATGGTGTCAACCCTGAAAAAACAATGTTGAGAAATATAAAAGACAATTATCATATGCCAAATACATAAATGGATGAAAAAGTTTCGTATGGCATTGGTTAATTACAACAAAACAATTGTAATAGCTAAGAAACAAAAGGACCAGGATCCTCTTCTCACCTCACCTCATCCCCACCTTTTAAAAGCATGTGATTGGTTGTTAATAAAGTGTCAATCACATCTTAACCATTCATTCATTGTAATGCTTATGTGTCATAAGATTAAGTGAGGTGAGGATGAGGTGAGGTGAGAAGAGAATCATTTTCCCAAAAGGTCATAATATTGTAAACAAAAATATTACAATAAAGATCAAGACGTTATAGGCTAATAAAACGTCTTAATATTGAAAGTCTTATTGCTAAAAATAGACAATGAATTCAACTATACGACTTATGAAAAATTACTTATCTAAATCTAGATGTTAATGGATAAGATGAGATTGGTCTGGTGGTAAACCTCTCACACCTGCACCACCATGTTGCGGGTTCGAGTCCTCCCCCTCTAAAAAAACCCTGAATTTATGTAATAATGTAATAATTTAACCAATAATAATAATAATAATCTAGATGTCAATGATTTTTCCACATTTAGGCCCTGTTTGATTTTTCCACTTAACACTGAATGGTACTTAATATGTTTCATTCATTTATTTTGTTTGATTTTTTAAGTGTTAAAATCACTTAATAAACTCCTAAAACCACTTGTTTTGAAAAGTAAAAAATTTTCACTTTTCACTTAACACAAATCTAGTAGAATTTAATACAAAATTTTACTTCCAAAACTATCCTCACTAATTTAATCTATTTCCAAAACTAACCACTTGTTCCATAATGTTTTTTTTTTTTTTTTTTTACATGAAATCTATAAACTATATGTCAGACTGACACCATATTATGATGCATTGGACGTGGCAAACAAAATCGAAATTATCTAAGATAGTAGTTCTTTCCATCACATTTTCATTTTTCGTTTGGACGCACAGAGAGACAATTCTGTTAAGACTTTGGAGCAAGCTTTATTTGGTCCTAAAGTTGTAAACTTGTTTTACTGCCGGTTTATATTTTGTATTTTTGTTAGACACTTTGAAGTGTATATATATATATATATAATTATCCAAGTTTATTCCAAATCAATTAAAGAATAAATTATACACATCAATTAGATTGCAAATAATAACATATTGATGAACTTCATTTTGTCTGTAATATACACATGAAGTAGCCAATTAGTTTTATAATATCACTAGCTAAGAACTTAGTGATAATTAGATTCTATATAATAATATAATTTTGAAATATCAATAATAAATAAATAAATTATTTTAGAATTAATTTATATGTTAGAGTTGTTTGTAATATATTAAAATGTAAATATATAACAAATAATAATTAGAAGGGCATAAATGTAAAAGTATTTATTTTCATATATTTATAACTTAAAAAAACAAACAACTTATTACTTATATTCAGTTTTCAGTGAAAAAAAAAAAAAAAAACATGTTTTTCAGTTTTCAGTTTTCAGTTATTATTTAGTCTTCAGTAACATTCAGCGCTGTTCAGTCTTCAGACAAAAAATCAAATGGGGCTTTAGTCAAATTTCTCCACTTATAGAATCTAATTATCAAGAGTGGTGCTATTGGAACCCCCACTACTAAACTATTTATACCCCATTTTTAAAATTTCTTTACGAAGTTTCTTCTACCATTGCATAATGGTTTTATTAATTAATTTATTTATTTCCAGGATTACCCTTTTACATATTTTCAAACACCCCATATATTTTTCAAAAAATAAAAATAAAAATATACTTCATCTCTAATCTTTATATACAGTCTTCTCACATCCATTCGCATGACCTTTTTTTTTTTTTTTTCTCTTATTTCATGGTAAAACCATCCTTATTAGATACAATTTTTTTTTTTTTTTTTCTGTAGTCAAATGGATTATTGGTGGTAGATTTTGAGTATGATATTGATCGTCTTATGATTTTTTTTTTTTTTTGAGTGATTAAATTAGGTTTTTGGTGTGGTTTCCTTTCGTCAAAGATTTGGTTTTTTTTTTTTTTTTTTTTTTTTTTTTGGCAAGTAACATTAAACTAACTTTGGAAGATTCGGAATAAAATCCTCAAATCATTAGAATGCCTAGAAGATCTGAATAAATAAATAAATAAATAAACTGAGAGAAAAAAAATAGCAAACATAGATCTATAATTTGAAAAGAAAAACAAAATAAACATGTGAAACAATAACATCAAAAATACAATAAATACTAAACATGGGAAACATAAGATCGAGATCTGAAAGAAGATATAAACAAAATAGTAAAATTCTGTTATTTGAAATAATCTATATCATTAGGGTTTTGAAATAAGGAAAGTGAGGTTTTATTAGTTTTACTTTGTATATGATTTTTTTAATAAAAATTGTATGTCTTAATTTGATAAAGGAAGAAAAAAAAAAAAAAAAACTAAATAATTTAAAAAGTAAGCTATAAATAGTTCAGCATGGTTGTGCCGAGAACCATTCAATTATCAAACATAAAATAGTAAAGATCACCCTTAACTCAAGGAGGGCCTTCTACAACAATCGAAATTGCATCAATCCGTTTCAACAAACAAATTAAAATTTCCATATAAATACCACCATGCATTGAGTTTACCAAATGTCAAAAACAAAAAATAATGACAACCCCTTCAATTTCTGTATCTTTTTTATTTATTTCTGCTCTTTTTCTAGGCTACAATGTTCTTGAGCTTGAAGCATCACACCATATTTTTGCAAGATATCAAACTTCTCCAAAAGTTTTGCATAAAGCACTTGTAAATCAAGCTTATAGAACTGGATACCATTTTCAGCCTCCCAAGAATTGGATCAATGGTAAATATGCATATTCTTTTGGGGAGATTTCTTGAGTTTTTGATGTTTCGATGGTCCTGTTTGTTTTTGTTTTTCTAACACAATTTTTTTTTTTTTTTTTTTGGGGATGTTTAATAAATGGTGGCATGGATAAATTGGTGTGGTTTGATGTGCAGATCCTAATGGTTAGTATATACAATTCTTTTCTTGATTAATTTTTAGAATTGTGTTAATGGGTAATGTTTAACGTCAAAGAATATGAAATTTTTTGCAAATGATTTGAAATCCTATGGAGAATAAGAGCATTTGATATCATTTTAAAATAATGCTACTTTATCTAAATTTAATGCCCAAGTCATGTGGATTCTTGATTTCTCAGTATTATAATTCAACAATCCAAATTTGTTATTTTGAAGAAGAATAAATTTAATTTTTAACGTCGTGTTTCTTGTTCTTACTTTTATTTTCTTAATGTAAAATTATTTAGTTCATCTTTAGTATGTGTTCTATTTGTTTTATTTTGTATAAACTTCAGTATATCAACAATTTTTCTTTATGTAAAAAAACTCATTTGTGCTTCAAAAAAAAAAAAAAAACTCATTTTACTATGATCTTAATTTTTAATATTTTTTATAATATAATTGTTATTTTGTTCAAGTGCCGCACCTGGTTAAAATTCCTGAGTCTACCACTGAGCAGGACCCTATTTTTTTTTTTAATCCAAATTCTGTTAATAAATAAATGACCAGTCCAAAAATTTGAAGAATTGCAATGGAATAATTATTAATTATATATATGTACAATGCAGGACCTATGGTTTACAAGGGAATTTATCACTTATTCTACCAATACAACCCAAAAGGTGCGGTGTGGGGCAACATTGTGTGGGCCCACTCAACGTCGACGGACCTCGTAAATTGGATCTCGCATAAGCCGGCGATCTTCCCATCGCAGCAGGCGGATATCAATGGTTGCTGGTCAGGTTCTGCCACCATCCTCCCTGGAGGCAAACCAGTGATTTTGTACACTGGAATTGACCCTAATGAGAGACAAGTCCAAAACCTGGCCATGCCCAAAAATCTATCCGACCCATACCTCACAGAATGGGTCAAGTACCCGAAAAATCCACTGATGCTAGCAACTCCAAAGAATAGAATCAATGGTAGTGCATTCAGGGACCCAACCACTGCCTGGCAAGGCCCTGATAAATTGTGGAGAGTGTTGGTTGGAAGTAGAGATAACAAAGTAGGAGTTGCATATTTGTACAAGAGCAAAGATTTTGATCACTGGACTCTGGCTGAGGAGCCTTTGCATTCTGCTGAGGGGACAGGAATGTGGGAGTGTCCAGATTTTTTCCCAGTTAATGCAGATGGATTTGAAGGCCTCGATACGTCTGCTAGAGGGAAGAGAGTGAAGTATGTGCTGAAGATTAGCCTGGATGAAACCAAGCATGATTGCTACACGATCGGAACGTATGATGTTGTTAAGGACAAGTATTTTCCTGATAAGGGTATGGTTGAAGGTGATGCAGGATTGAGATATGATTATGGAAAATTCTATGCTTCTAAGACATTTTTTGATGAGGAGAAGAAGAGGAGGATTTTGTGGGGGTGGACTAATGAATCTTCAAGTGTCAAGGATGATGTTCTAAAGGGTTGGTCTGGAATTCAGGTAAATTTTGTAGTTTAATTTCGGTTTTAAGTACATTTTGATGCAAGTTAGTCCTTCTCTGTTACAAATGTCTTATTTCTTAGTTTTAAGTACATTTTTATGCAAGTTAGTCATTCTTTGTTATAGACGTCTCAGTTCTCAGTTATAAGTACATTACATTTTGATGCAAGTTAGTCATTCTCTGTTACATACGTTCTTATGTTTTTGTACATCTGGATGTTGAAATGCAGTAGTCAGATGTATCCAAATTGAGAATTCAAGTTTCGATGAATACTAAAATTTGATCATTCAGAATTGAGAATTCAAGTTTCCATGAATACTAAATCCTGGTCATTCAGAATGGAGAATTCAAATTACTATAATGTGAAGGCTGATAAGTTAATTTTCTCCAGATTCATTGATTTTTTTTTTTTCAGGCAATTCCCAGGAGTGTTTGGCTGGATGAATCCGGGAAAAAATTGCTTCAATGGCCTATTAAGGAAATCGAAAAGCTTCGTGAAAACCAAGTGAATTGGCCAAGCAAAATCCTTGAAGGAGGATCAAAACTTGAAGTTATTGGTGTCACAGCCGGACAGGTTAGTGATCTGTTCATATATAATCAACCTATGTTTTTGCCGCGAGTCCTTTTTAGTGCATGTCTATGTGTATAAATTCACGCTACAATTATCTTGTCTTAGCATATGTCAAATCTACCGAAAAGATCTTTTGTGTTTTAATGCAATTATATAACTTTGTTTGACAGGCTGATGTTGAGGTATCATTTGAAGTAAGTGATTTGAAGAAGGTAGAAGTGCTTAAAAAAAAGCACTACAATCCTCAATTGCTTTGCAGCAAAAACAGTGCTTCAATGAGAGGTGGTTTGGGTCCATTTGGCTTTTTAACTTTTGCTTCAAATTGCTTACGTGAATACACAGCGGTTTTCTTTAGAATCTACAATCACCGGAACAAACATAAAGTGCTTATGTGCAGTGACCAAAGCAGGTTAATAAAAAAAAAAATCATTTTGTCTTTTGCTACATTTTCAGTTATCGTAACTTTACAGAGACCATACTGGATCGATTATTTCATTTAACTGTACGAATACAATCCAATGACTACCAACTATTCTGCCTGAAATCTCTCAAAACTAATTTTCCTGAGAATTCATTTTAATATTGTAAATTGTGTGGAGCGCAGATCTTCCTTGAATAAACATAATGATAAAACCACTTATGGAGCATTTGTGGATTTGGACCCAGCTCGGGAGAAGCTGTCACTGAGGAGCTTGGTGAGTTTCTAGTCTATAAATGTATAAAATTATAATATGAGTACGTTTAAGGTGTGGACTATTTGCACTTTTTTTCGTTTGGAATTGATCGACTTTGTAATTTTACAATGTAACGTGATCACTTTTGATAGTATCGTACATAATAAAATTGACTTCTTTTTTTTTTTTTTTTTTTTTGAATCTACAGATTGATCGGTCAATAGTAGAGAGCTTTGGTGGAGGAGGCAAAGTTGTGATCTCATCAAGGGTTTATCCAACTTTGGCCATTGATAACCAAATCAAGTTGTTTGTTTTCAACAATGGAACAGCTAATGTCAAGATCACTTCCTTGAATGCTTGGAGCATGAAGAAAGCACAAATCAATTAAATCAAAAAGAAAAATATTCAGTGGAGGAATTTGAACAAGATTATATAATGTATATTTATAAGATTATAAGATTGTAGAGTGTATGTTTTTGGCTTTGTCCTTTGGGTTGTGTTTTGTCTTTGTCTCCTTGTTGGGGCATGTGGTTTGTTTTGTTTGTTGCTGTTGTTGTCTGTGTTTTATGGCTGGTTTGCCTCTGTTTGATTTGTGGCGTTTTTTGCCCTATTAATAAATTTGTTATTCAAAAAAAAAAAATGATTGTAGAATATATATTTATAAAGCTTCCAATATGGAGGGAGACATTCTCGAGTGGAGCTTGTAGAATGCCCTGCTGGCCTTCCCCGCAGTTTTGTGTGAAAAAATATTTATAGGGGTTCAAAAATTTTCTAGCACACTTTACTTTACTACTTTTCAGACTAGCACTAATTTAATAATTTAAGTTTTACTAGCACCTAAAATGTGTTTCTGGCAAAAATACCCATAAAACACAATCACAAAAATAAGTCTCGCACTTTTTTTTTTCTTCTGAAACTTATGTTCGTGTTTCTGAGATTTATTTTAGTATTTTTGACACTTATTTTGTTTACATGTTAGATGGTAGTGCTTTCGAAGGATAACCATTCCGATGGAGATACCTCAGTTCATTAGGAAGATAATTAAGGTCTTGGGGAAGATTGATCACTTTTAAGATTTTTATGTCTCTGAATCTAGGATGATGCTCATCATCATAGAATTTGAGATATCTAAGATTTCACATTCTCTCGAAAGCTTGAGAATCAAGATCTAGGTTCTTTATTCTCGATGTATTTAGGAACAAGTCTTTAACTGCTTTAGTTCCCTTAATTATAACAACAACAAAAAAATTAATGAATAAGTTATTGCATAAAGTTTCCTGTTGGCATTTATAATGAACTATTTAATTGAAGAAACAAAGCAAAATTTGTAAGACACTTACTAAGTTTTTCCCGATTACAAGACAAACATCCTCTTGATTGTACAAACGTACTACGTTTTCCTAACTTATTAGATGATTTTTGTCGAACAATTTCCCAACCCATTTCTTGAAGCAAATCATGCATCTGTATAGGTTGCGACGTGATATTGTTATGAGAGATTTGTCAATGAGGACACTTATTCCCACTTGTGCAGAGAAGTAACAACCATTTAGTATTTGTGTTACATAGTCTTTATGCCCTCCTTTAAAGAAACAGGCAATGTCAAGAAACATAACCCGTCTTTCTTTATCTAGTCCATCAAAACCAATTTTCAACATACTGTGAATTTCAGAGTTAGAAATCTTTTTTAACTTATGAAATACATTTTCCCAATTTTGTTTGCTCTTTCGATACAAGAAACAACCCAACACTTCAAGTTACGAAAACAAATGTGGCTTGGAGAGATGCAATATAGTGGTCACACAAGGGAAATGAGTTCACCAAACACAAGTGCACATCTAGTTGATTGTTAAATATTAAGCACATTTAATTCAAGTTAAGGGTTCATTCTTTAACTTATGCAATGCATTTTCTCAATTTTGTTTGCTCTTTCGATACAAGAAACAACCTAACACTTTAAGTTACGAAAACAAATGTGGCTTGGAGAGATGCAATATAGTGGTCACAGAAGGGAAATGAGTTCACCAAACACAAGTGCACATCTAGTTGATTATTAAATATTAAGCACATTTAATTCAAGTTAAGGGTTCGTTCTTTTGATTAAGAAATTTATCAAAATCAATCATCACCCAACCAAGGCAATGGAATGAGCAATTGTGTCTTAAGGTCAAAGACACATTAAGCACCAGAACATAGAGCTAAAACCTATTCTAGCAAAGCCTTGCAAGAAGTTTCATCCATTATTTTAGAGCTAAGTAGTCAAGGTCGTACCTAGAAGGCCATTCAAAGGTACAACCCAAACTCTCATTCGCTCTAATCATTCCACACAAGGCATTTTGAATCGTCCATTAACATACATACACAAATGGGATATTACATTACACTACTCTTAAATTAAGTTAAGCTACTCCTAATCTCATTCATGAACACACATCGATTTCTAACCCTCATGGCTCATACACATGCGTGTCACATTGTCACCATAAGAGATTAAATTGATCGTACTATTTTTATTAGTGTTCTAGTAGGCGCTAGGCGCCAGTTATACAGTAAACCAGCACCTAGCGCCTAGACTGACTAGGCACCGATTTTTTGACAAGGAATTTTTTCCTCTATTTGTTTCTCATTTGTTTTATTAGGCTCTTGGATCATTGGATTTGGTGGGATATATCTCAACACCTTCATTAGAGTGAACCCCAAATGGCCACATGTGACTTTTTATTTTCATTTATTTATTTATTTATTTATTTTTATCATTGGTCTTATTATGTGTGCCATTTCTCTTTTTCAGTTTTTCTACACCCTACAATTCCACATTTCAAGTTTTCAACGCACAAACACTGAAACACACACATACACTCTCTCTCTCTTTCCATCTCTATTCATCTTCTTCATTTAACTTCATTTTGTTTCTCTCTCTCTCTCTTCATCTTATTTATCAGATCTGGTTTTTGAAACGCACAAACACTATCTCTCTCTCCATCTTTATATATCTTCTTCGTTACTTTTCGCTCTGCGTTTCGACAATGAGTCCTAGCAAGACCGAATCTACTTCCTTATTCTCATCTCCAAGCTCTGGAACTGGCTATCGACCTCAAACATGACGACCTTGGCTTGCAAACAGCAGCAAAAAATGACCATTTTGCCATTTATTCTCTCTCTCTCTCTCTCTCTCTCTCTCTCTCTCTCTCTCTCTCTCTCTCTCTTTCTTTCCATCTTCCACTCCAACCTTCTCTTTCAATGAAGAATTTTTAAAATAAAAATAAAAACCGAATAATCGGTGACTATTAGCACTGACTAGTTGCCCTCGACGGACTAGGCAGATTCAAAGCCGTTGACTGTCATCCTCCGCCCTAATAAGGCCTATTTTCAACTTTTCACCATGGTAGAAGGCCGCCTAGCATATTTTCGGCAATTAACCGATCGATTTTTTCAATTACTAGAACACTTATTTTTATACCTATTTTAGGTCCCCAATTCCTATTATTTTGTGATTGTTACTAGGGTAAAACTAGATTTTTAATGTGTTAAATAAGTGTTATAGGTAAAAATGGAGCTTTGAAAAGGTTAGTGTAATTTTGGAGAATTCAGGGGTAAAATTGTAACTTTTCAAGCAATTTTAAAGTTCTAGAAATTAAGGAAGAATTTAGGGGTCAATACTATAATTCGCGGTGCTAAACTGTGCCACGCCAATTATTTAAACGATGCGTTTAGAGCTTTGGGCTGCTACTAAACGTACCCCATCAGCCTTCTTTTCGCAGCCCACTAAGCATGGCATGCATAATATGTAAGTGCACCTCGGCCAATACTGATTGCACCATTCCTCTTCTTCCTCCTCACTCATGGAAGCCATTGATGCACCAAAAACCCTAGGTTGCTGCAGCCATCGGAAAGCGGCCATTACCCGTCTCATTCCGATCGATTTTTGGTCCAGAAGATCACCGAGCTCGACGCGACCATCATGATGTTCTCTTTAGTTCACCATACTCCACCGTGAAGCCATCGCGAAAAAGGATCCAATGAGTTTCACGGTTGTACCTTCGCAATTTTCCACCGTGACCTTCACACCGAAAATATTTCTAATAAACTTCACCCTCCAGATCTTGTCATTAAAGACAGTGAAAATCAGTAGCGAACCAAGTCTAATTTTATCTATAAAATTACACCCACCACCCCTGAGGGATGTATGTATAATTTTCCACTGAGAGACCTTTTTATAATTTTCCATCTCACGCCTTATTTTTTGGAAGCACTATTTAAACTTCATTTTCAGCCTTTTTATTCAAGAGAACCATGTCACGGGCTTAGATTTACACAACGGATCCCATGCAGCATTTAGGCAACTTCCGGGTGAATGTTGCTAAGTAAGCCTTAAAAGTTTTGTTTATCACTCTGTAAGGCAAAAGAGAGACTGGAGAAAGGGGTTGGAAGAGCTTTGTCGGAATGTAAAGAAAACTTGTATTGCTATAAGGAAAGCTTTACAAGGCTTTGATTACAATTTGCTTGGATAGGCTTGGATTGCCTTACAAATGAGAGGAGTACCTATTTATAGTTGTCTACCTCCTCAATGGACGATTAGGATCAATTTGATCCAATGGTGGAGGTTTGTCCTCTAGAATATTCTACACCTATCTAGAATTCTCTACATGTATTTACATGCCTCTTGAATTCTATACAATTATCTACATCAATCTAGAACATTCCTACCTATTTTTAGATATGCACATGTATCTAGATTTTTCCTACAAGCATGTGAAAGAATGATCTAGAATGCCTTGTGTGGCTAGAGACTTCTAGAAGCATCCATCGCTAGATTTGTCTGGAGATCTCTAGAATCTTCCGTCAACTAGAGGCTTCCATCCATGCTTGAAGTGCGTGGAAATCTCTATAGCCTTCCAAGAGCTTGGCCTTGTTGTGGACATGTTAGCTTCATAGTGCTCATTGGCTGGAAATCGAACTTTGGATTTTACAGGCCGTGACATCCTCCCCCACCTGAATTCACGACATCCTCATCTCGTGTGCGCTGTATGTGCTGGAGTCTGCCACGAGTTGGCTCCTTCGGACGAGTGGACTTTGGCTTGAGAAACCTCTCGTGAAGGATTGCCTTTGTATCAGGATTCTAACGTATGTTGCGTTGCGTCGACTCCTTCGGCTTTGTGCAAGTGGGCATGCATTGTTTAAATGGTAGTTTGGCAATCATTGCGCCTCCCTCCGTTATCTTCGATCGTCGCTTCCCACGGCTTGCACAATTCCCTTCTTCGGAACGCCTTCGGTTGGCTTGTTGTTCTTCGAAGAAGTGGGAGAACTTGGTGTCTCCACGAGCCATATGGCAGATAGTGTCCTGATTTTTGGCTTGGTCACGCGCTCTGTCTGGATGGTGTGTGCTTTGCCCCCATTGAGGATGCTAAGCGAATTTGCTGCGGGTAGGGGGAAAGCATTGGCTTGGTTGAAGAACGCTATACCTAGAACCACTTGGTAGTCATCCAAGGGGACTACGGAAAAATCCAGCATTTTGCTTCATGGCCCTAGGTGGATAGTGACGTCCTTTGCGATGCCATCAATTAGCTTGATCGGAGAGTTGGCTGCTTTGATGGCACCTTCTTCGTTGGTGACACGAAGGCTAAGTCATTTGGCTTCGTCCATCGAGATGAAATTGTGCGTTGCCCCGGTGTCGAGCATCGCATGAACTAACTTGCCTTTGATAGTGGCCTCTACGAGCATAAGGCCTTTCTTGGCAAGCATTAGAGGCATGGCTCGCCTATTGAGTGCATAGATCTGTTGGATAGATCCCATGCTTGCTTGCGACTCGGATGCCTTCGCCTCCTCGAGCTGAGTGACTATGGCATTGAGCGTCTTCCGTTTTGGGCAGTTTCGAACCCAATATGGCCCATTACATATGAAACATGGACTCTTCAGCTTGATTGTTTCGGGTTTGCCTCCGTTGGGTTTATCATGCCGATTGTCGCTGTTTGGGGACTTGGAGCGCCCTTTGTCCTTGCGATCGTGGCCTTTGGACTCCTCCTCACCCCCCCCCCCCCCCCCCCTCCCCCTCCCTTTCTCATGGATATCTTTCTGTTATTTGGACTGGGTGTAGTTTGCTAGCGACTCTGTTATGGCAATTGTTGTGTCTAGATCTTGCACATTCCGCCTTTCCAACTCCACTCTTGCCTAATCTTTAAGGCCATATATGAAGTAGAAGAGCTTTTCTTTGTCGGACATGTCTTCGATTTCAAGGATTAAGGCAGTGAACTCCTGATGTAGTCGGAGATGGATCCTAACTGCTTAAGGCGACGGAGGCAGTCGTAGGCCTCCTTCTCGACGTTAGTTGGAGAGAATTGCTTCTTAAGTTCTCGCTTAAAGTCATCCTATATGCGAATGGGATTGATGGAATCACCGTGCTTGCATTGCCACCATAGTTGGGTGGATTCCCGTAGAAAAATGGGTGCGTTGGTGATCCGGGTGGCATCGTCCCTAGCTTCCTTGGCTTTGAAGTATTGTTCTAGACTGAAGAGAAAGTTCTCCACCTCCATGGCTCTCCGGTTGCCACTGTAAGTGGATGGCTTAGGGACCTGGATGGTGTTGGTGCTTGTGGTGGCACCAAAGCTGATAGCTGGGCTACTTCGATATGAAGCCTATACAGTGCGGATTTCCTCCAGTTCCGCACGTATTGCTCGTAACTCATGCTCTACGAAGGTGCGAAGGTTGCGGAGCTCCTGGGTGAGGAAGCATAAGTCCTCTTTGAAGCCTTTTTGGAACTCGGTGAAATTTTATAGTACCGTCAAAGTTTTATTATTAATAATTTATATATATATATGCGCTTTTGTTTTAGTCCACCCTATCAAAAAATCCTAAGTACGTCCTGCTAAGGGCGAAGCCAGAATTTTGGTTTTAAGGGGGCCAAGACAAAAATAAATATTCAAGTAAACGAAAGACAAATATACTAAGTATTTAAAAAATAAGTTATTAAAAAACCGAATGTAATAACGTCTAGTATTATATGTAAACAATAGTAATAGTACAACAAATAAATTAATAAATAAAATAGACACAGCTTTATGATTCAAAATGGAACCCAACGCTATTTTAAATTTCTAAAATCATCTATAATCGAATCTATACTAAGTTGCTATGTGATTACCCATTCAATATACATAATCAAAAAGTTTGTAAGAAATCCATATTCCATTTTATTACGAAACCTAATATTGACAATACGTATAAAACATTTAAATAACAAACTATATAACAAATGTAGCAAAATCATATTAATAACCTAAAATATTTATTCATTAGTATTCTCGTTCCTAAAATTATTAGAATATAGAATAACAAGAATTTAGTTGCAGCAATCGGAATAAAATTGCTTAATTGAAAAACCGGAGAGAAATAAATAAGCACATACATATATATATAGAGAGAGAGAGAGAGAGAGAGAGAGAGAGAGAGAGAGAGAGAGAGAGAGAGAGAGAGAGAGAGAAACCAAATTCTTGCTTTTCCTTTAAAAAAAAAAAAAAAAAAAAATCCGTCCATAGGGATGTAGCTCAACACAGCAGGTAGATAGACGAGCTTGGAGCTTGAGTAAATAACTCCTAAGTCAGCGGCTTGAATCCTATCAACGATAAAAGTTTTTAAAAAAAAAATGGTAAAGATAGGTGGATAAATATATGTTGTAAAAAAAAAAAAAAAAAATTCCTAAGATAAACATATTTTTCTCTTCTACGTTTAATAGGAATACATAAAATAGAATATAATTGAAATTTTCTTTATTTATTATAATTATAATATTTTTAATTTAAAAGAAAGCTTAAAGAGACTAACTGTGCTTTAAGAAGAAAAAAAAAAAAAAAAAAAAACTAATAATGGAGGCCCACTTTCATAATAGTATATATAATAAATCATTAATATGTGTTGTGCCGTACAAAACTAGAAAAATGTAACAAAATAAATAATAAAAAAAAAAAAATTAGTGGTTGACAGCCTAAAAAAGCAACCGGTTTCAACCGGTTGCTACAAGTTTAATATTATATATATATATATATATTAATAAAATTGGACTGATCTAAAGGAAAAAAACATCACAAGCGATCATATGCTGAAAAACCCTTAAATAGTATCCATATATAAAAGAGATAAAAGAAAGTAAAAAGTGACAAAAAGCACAAAGAGCCAGGGAAAACAACCCCAAACATAAAGAGGCACGAAAACCACACCAAAAAGAAAAAGAAAACATCAAGAAAAACGAAAAGACTCGCGGCTCATGTAGTCATTGCCAACTAAAGAAGAACAGAACCGCAGGGCAGAGAACCACCAAGAATCAGCCTGAAGCTCCAAAGCATGCTTAGAAAGCGTATCTGCAACTTGATTCCCCTCCCTAAAAATATGTGAAACCTGAAAATCTATATGCGACATTTGGAAGATGTAGCGCTGCCACGCCTGATGAACCCTCCAAGGAACCAACTTAGAACGAGAAGAAATAAGTTGAACCACATAAGAAGAATCGCTCTCAAGCTAGATTCGATGCCACCCATATTAATAATATAATTATATTATATTACATAATAATTAATAAAAAATGACATTTTATTAAAAATAATTTATAATATATGAAAAATAATTTATTTATTATTTCAAAAAAATAAAATAAAATAAAAATTTTGAAAATTTGAATTTTAAAAACGAGTTTAAGATAGGTTGAACAAGTTTAACGTTTAACTGAACATTAAACTCGTTTAGTGAACAAGTTAATGTAAATCTTCATGAACAAGTTCAACGTAGGTTGAACGAGTTTAACGTTCATCCTAACGTTAAACTTGTTTTAAGGTTAAACTTGCTCAGTGAACAAGTCAACGTAAACTTTTATGAACAAGTTCAACGTAGGTTGAACGAGTTTAACATTTATCCTAACGTTAAACTTGTTCGGTGAACAAGTCAATGTTAAACTTGTTCATGAACAAGTTCAACGTAGGGTTGAACGAGTTTAACGTTCATCTTAATGTTAAATTTGTTCAGTAAACAAGTCAACGTAACCCTTCATGAACAAGTCCAACATAGGTTAAACGAGTTTAACGTTCATCCTAACGTTAAATTTGTTCTAATGTTAAATTTGTTCGGTGAACAAGTCACCATAAATCTTCATAAAAATTAAATTTTATAAAAAAATTAATGAAATTTATGAAAATTCTTCAAGAACAAGTTCAACGTAGGTTGAATGAGTTTAACGTTCATACTAACATTAAACTTGTTCGGTTAACAAGTCAACGTAAATCTTCATAAAAAATATTTTTTATAAAAAAATTAATGAAATTTATGAAAATTCTTTATGAACAAGTTCAACGTATGTTGAACAAGTTTAATGTTCATTCTAACGTTAAACTTGTTATGAACATTAAACTTGTTCCGTGAACAAGTCAACGTAAACCTTCCTTCATAAACAAGTTCAACGTAGGTTGAATGAGTTTAACGTTAATTCTAACGTTAAACTTGTTCAATGAACAAGTCAACGTAAATCTTCATAAAAATTATTTTTTATAAAAAAATTAATGAAATTTATGAAAATTCTTTATGAACAAGTTCAATGTAGGTTGAACGAGTTTAACGTTCATCTTAATGTTAAACTTGTTTCGTGAACAAGTCAACGCAAACCTTCTTTCATGAACAAGTTCCACCTAGGCTGAAAGAGTTTAACGTTAATTCTAACACTAAACTTATTTGGTGAACAAGTCAACGTAAATCTTTATAAAAATTATTTTTTATAAAAAAATTAATGAAATTTATGAAAATTCTTCATGAACAAGTTCAACGTAGGTTGAACGAGTTTAATGTTCATCCTAACGTTAAACTTGTTTCGTGAACAAGTTAATGTAAACCTTCCTTCATAAGCAAGTTCAATGTAGGTTGAACGAGTTTAACGTTAAACTTGTTCGGTGAACAAGTCAACGTAAATCTTCATAACAATTATTTTTTATAAAAAAAATTAATGAAATTTATAAAAATTCTTCATGAACAAGTTCAACATAGGTTGAATGAGTTTAACGTTCATCCTAACGTTAAACTTGTTCCGTGAACAAGCCCCAACCTAAATCTTATAAAAAACTAATGAAATTTATGAAAATTAAAAATTGTTTTAAAAAATAAAATAAATTATAAATTGTTTAACATATAATTATCGCATTTAAGTCCATGAGTTGTATAGTTAATTAGCTATCACCAAAATTCTTAGCAGTATTAACAATAATATCACTACTAACTTGCCTATTAAAATTATGAGCATGTTTACACCACATTGATGCAACTTGGTACGATCATAATACCCCCATAATACCCTAAATGATTTGAAATTATCTGCTTTGCACATACAAATCCAACAATTAAGTTAATGTTTACCCCCATTGAGCATGCAATAATAATTTTTAAAACATAATTAACTCTTACCATTCTGCTATACTTTTAAAAAAAATCAAAATGAATAATTTATCAAAATTATATAGTTATATAAACAAAAATTCAAAACTTGTAGAATGATTAATGATGTCAACTAAAATGTTTAACCTTTATATTTTTGATATTCAAATAATTTATTTGATTAATAAATATATATTTAATAATGTAAATTTCAGTTGTGAATTTGGTAACCATGTTATAATTTCTGAAATTTTGATTTGTAGCCATTTTCATGGCTATAGTAATCACCCTCACGGATATGTTTTTAAAATTTTGACATGTAACCATTTTCACAGTTTTGATAACCACATTCATGGCTCTGTAACCATTGTTACAACTTTGGTAAAAATTATTTTATTTTTGAACTTGTCACTTGTAATTTTCACTTGTAACAATTCATAAAAATACTTGACTTATAAACTTATTGCAAATAGTGTGTTCAATGAATTAATAGGAAATTTAGTAAATATTTAAATCAATAATTAATTTGTAAAACATAAATACATAATAGTAAATTTCCAAACGCACAACCGAAAACAATAAAACTATGCACAAAGATCATCCACACTCTTACTCTATAAAAAAAAAATAAAGAAATAAAAATTAAACTAAAATAGTAATCCAAAATAAGCAAATATGTCCATAAAGCAATAAAACAGCTCTATAATAGCAATACTTAAATAGCGAAAGTAGTTTAAAGACTAAAGTCTAACATAAGCAAATAAAAGAAAACAAAGCAAAAGTGAGTGAGTGGCTACTATGGTCCCTAATGCAGAAAATTGGGGTCATGAACTGGCATGTTTGGGTCCGATGGTGCTTGTTATGAATTGGTCCCTGGCCCTGTGGGTGGTGGTTGCTGTGAAATGGTCCCTGGCCCTCTGGAAGGACGCCTATTTTCTCTTCGGTTCATTAATGGGATCTCGACGCCATGGTTGACCAAACCCCTTTGGAAAGCATCCAACCTTTGATTTATGCTCTAGAATTCAGCCATATAGGCCTGGTGGTTGGAGTTCATCTACTAGCTCATTGACTGAAGGTACTGGGTGTTGGCTTATAATTGCAAACTCATACTCTGCATCATTTGAGCCATGATGGTATGTTGATTACCTGTGCCTGCATGTGGATCACCCCCGAGGTTTTGGTCATTATAATCTTCGTCATCTGGATCATCCTTGATAAGGTCATCTTCATTGAAGCCCATGTCATCATCATCGAGCACATTAGCCCTGATCGGCCTAACCCTCATATGTCTTGCAAGTTCATTGTATGTCTTTTTCCCTATGTCAGTTGTAGGAGTAATCACGTTGCCTTCTTCCCTATTCCATTCTATACCAGCCTCTTCACAAAAATGGGTGATAAGGCAGGGGAAAGGCAATGACCCTTTTGTCTTCGCACCCTTATGTATGCTCTACACAATGATCTGACTAATGTCCATTTTGTTGAGGTTCTTGTCCTAAAGCTTGTAATTTATAAATGTGAATGAAATATAAATAAAAGAAGTAGTTTATTCATTCAAATTATCTCATACATTTATTTATATCATGTGTACTTAACATCCAAGATTGCCGGATGTAATCTCTAACTGAGTATATGAGTGTCATATATAGAGGTGTTCAGTTTGAGATGAGCAATCTAAAGAGTTCGTAGATAGCAAATAGAGTTGGGTACTTTATTTGTGGTTAATCTACAGTTGCGGTCCATTCCGTAATGTACGATGGTCTTAACCTAGACTTTTCATATGGTGATATGAGAATGGAGGCATCTTATATGATGTGATCATATAGGACTGGGCCATGATCTATATGAATCTCTCACCAAGATCTGTTACAAGATGAGATTCATATATATATCAACAAATGATGGGTATATATGGGTGATCTTAATCCTAAGTGTCTTATCGACTCCTTCAGGTTAGATCGTGGTTTTTGATATACCATAGGTGAGATCGGAGTTGCATTCCCGGTCAATAACTTTGTATGTTGGAATCGCGGTTTGGCTTGTGGTTGGGAAGGTCTACACACAATAATGGAATCCACCCCTTTTTGTGAGAAATAGATAGTAGTTCCCTTAAGGGTTGATTCGGGGCTTAAACAATTTGAGTGCTCTCCTAATTCTGTAAGGAATGTAGGATTTATTGTTCATTAGAGAATCAATGGTACTTAATGGAAAGATGTAATTAAAGGGGTATAACGGACATTATTACTCAGCTCTAATTATGAACTACTTGTGGATGATCATACCATATGTAATAGCTATATCAATAGACATCAAGAGTTATTAGTTTGTGTAAAAACGTTTATAGTTGAGAGAGTGCAGCTTCGGGTTTTTAGTAGAATAACACCGAAGTTAATAATCATGAAATATTAATTAAAGAGTTTAATTAATTATTTCTAAGGATTATTAGAGCTCAAAATACTGTGGGTCCATTAGATCCCCTTGCTAGCCCGATCGATTTAAGTAACAAGGGTCATGGTTGATTAATTGGATTGTCCAATTAATTGTGTTATGAAAGTTATATATATATATATATATATATAATCGGGAATTAGTTGAATAATGAGATTATTTAATTAATGGGAAATGATAATTATGTTAATTAAATAATTAGATTATTTAATTATGTAATTAGTCATAATTGGAGGGTGTTCTTTGATATTTAATTTTAAAAGATAAGATAATGTGATTATTTTATTTTTTAATTAAATATTAAATTTGAATTTAAAAAGATTTAAATTCAAACTTTATTAATATCTAATAAAAGATATCAGATATCTTTTAAAAAGGATTTAATAAAAAAAAAAATAATTGATTAGTTTATCTTTTAATAAATATGTATATGATATATGTGTTTTAAAAGCTGATGGATCAAAAGAGAACACACGAAAATAACCAAAAAGAAAAAGTGTGAAGAGTGGTGCGGCAACCAAAAAGAAAAAAAATTTAAAGAAAAAAAAAGTTTATTTTGTTCTTGTTGTTAATAGGGTGGTCGAATTCTTCTGGAAAAAAACAAGTGTTGTTTTGTGTTTCTTTCTTCTACCTCCATACAGGTTCCTGAATACCGTGACACGCCCACACACCGTTACCAGTTCCGGGAGATAGCAAGGAAGATCAAATGGTTCAAATTAGGAGCATATCGTATTAAAGTGAAGGAGCCTACAAACGTTGGTATGAAATAGTTTCTTCTCCTTCTTATTGTTTTCAATTATTACTGTACAAATAGATTTATTTGATGATTGCATTTAAAAATTTAAAAACCTTTCCGCTGCGCAATCTGTAACCCTAGATTCCAACACATTTGAAGCATGTTTCTTGCACAAAACAGATGGCGTGCAGTGTCAAAACTTAGATCGGAGCGGTGGATCTTTAAAGTCAATGAGTAGTCAAATAACATAATCCAGAAAGCCGCATCTAGCTTGAGTTGGTTGAGCAACAAAGGTTCGCGGTATTCATTCCAAAGCAGGCTTCCATCCATCCTTAAGTCAGCGGCCAAATTTCCGTTGTATGGCTCGAAGAACTCATGGTTAGGAATGCCATCAACATAGTGGCTTAGTTCCTGAGAAGTCCCAAATCACTCGTTAATCCTGGTGGCTGTAATAAGGACCTCCCTTCCCCGAATTATCATGGGAATCCCTTAAGTGAAACGGTGAAGGACCATGGTATAGTAAAATTCTCTAACCAAATCCAGTGTCACCACGTTAGGAGTCCTCACAAATCCAAACCAATCCAACGCTCTGACAGCCACTGGAATGAAAGTGGAGCCAAAAACATTCACATTAATCCCCTTTTTTGGCCAGACCTTCTTGTTACCATATAATGCCCATCTTTTCGGGTTATCTGAGTTTGGGAACGGTAAGACTATTTCACCATTTCCTTTCCGTAAGGAAGGAGGCAACGCGAATTCCCTTTTACTGAGCTTTCGCTTGATTTTCTTACCACTCACTATTATCTTAATCAAACCGCACACCAAATATCACACCACACTTAAAGTCTAAGCACAAATGCCACACCACATTTAATCTCCAAGCACAAATGCCACACCACACTTAATCTAACATACAATCTTCAAAACAACAAAAATCAATCTTGCGTTGATCCTCTAATCAAAACCCAATGAACAATTTATTACAAAAAACACTTGAAACTTAAAATAATCCCTAATATCCTCTGTTATCCTTCTCAAGTGAAGTAAAACTATAATGTAGATAGATTTTGAACCTAGATGCTTCTTTTGAATATAAATGAAGAAGATTATGGGTAGGATTACCTTAGAGAGAGACCCTTATTTTCTACAGCCATGGAGAGAGCCTTTGTGGAGAGCAATTTTTGTTTTGCTTCATCTTCCATGACCTAGCCCTTTTTAGCCAGAAATCACGTCAAAATGACCTTGGGAGACCTTGGTGAGGTCGCCCCAAGGTCGCCCTTTCATAAACGACGTCGTTATACTTGGATGGATTTTTGCCTTATAAGGGCGATCTTGGGGAGAGCTACATAAGCTCGCCCTAGGGTCACTAACATTTCAGTTTGTTGGATGACTTTTTACCTGATAAGGGCGACCTTATGGAGATCTGAGTGAGATCGCTCTGCGATCGCTATCCTTTCGGTTTTTTGGATGGATATTGGACTGATTAGGGCGACCTTGGGGAGATCTGAAGCAGATCGCACTAGAGTCACTAACCTCTCGGTGTTTTGAATAGCTTTTTACCTGATAAGGGCAGTCTTGGGGAGATCTGAGTGAGGTCTCCCTGGGGTCGCTAACTTCTCGGTTTCAACAATGGATGTTGTATTGATAAGGGTGACCTTGGGGAGATCTGAAGCAGATCCCCTTGGGGTCGCTAACCTCTCGGATTCTTGCCTGGTTGTTGGACTGGTAAGTGCGACCTTAGGGCAAGTTGAGGGAGCTCGCCCCAAGGTCGCTATCAATCACACGTGTCCAATTTAATGTGGTCCACCAACCCAAATTTCCTGATATAAACTCTGACAAGCAAGTCACTTGCAACAACTCTTTTCTTTCTCCGACTCACTTTACTCACTCTACACACTCAAACTAAGGATTTTTCCACCAGATTTCTATGGACCTAAGTGTCATTCTTCCAGACATGAAACCTTCAGCTAATGATTCCTAAGCAGCTAACGTTTGAGCCACCTTTGAACCTTCTCCAAGTAAGTGAAATTGATAAGTAATTGTTCAGTATTTCATAAGTAACTGTATCCTCACATTATGTTTAGCAATTTGTTTATAGTATTGTATTGATGTTTATCTGAATATATTTCCACTCAAAATATGGAATGTTCATGGCTTGTAGGTAGTAATATGAATATAAGTCATGGAACGTTTAGCAATAAAACTGGACATCTAGATTTGAACAATGAAGGACACTCAAGGTGGCATATGGCAGACCCAACACATACAGACAATGAGGAGTATAATCCAAATGACACTTACAACAACAATGAATGGCCATATCATATGCTGTTTGCACACGGTAATATTTCCACAGCCACAAGTTTGTCTGGTGATAATTTGGTACAACTACTGGATGATCTCTTACATAGTGAACTTATAAGTTTACAAGTCAGAGAAATTATGGAGAAAGAATTTATATCTGTTACTGATACTGAGGAGTTTTACAAGAAATATTCATTTGGTATGGGGTTCAGCATGCGTAAAGACAGGTTATGTCGGGACACATATGGATTAATTACAATTCATAGGTGGGTTTGTTCAAATGAATATTAACAAAACCGATAGGGTACGTGAACCTAGAGGGCAGACTCGGGAAGGTTGTCGGACATCATTGAAAATAAATTTGGACAAAAAGAAAATGTTATGGGTTGTTACAGAGTATTTCACTGAGCACAGTTATAAGTTATCACCTGTCAATCACAGCCAATTCCTTCATTCTCATAGAAATTTAAAAGATTGTGATATAGCACAAGTGCAATCACTTAGATCAGTTGGAATAAAAACTTTCCTAGTGATGGACCAACTTGTGGATCAGGTTGGTAGTTATGTTGCTGTTGGACACACAAGGAAAGACTTACAGAACCGACTCGATGCCATATGTAGGTCTGCTTCCCATAATTTCGATGCTGATTCAATTATCTCTTATATGACTGCGAAATCAGAAATGGATCCAGGATTCTTCTTTCGGTGCACAATTCTTGAAGATGATAGCATGGGTAACTTATTTTTAACCGACGCAATGTCACGATGCGACTATAGATACTTTGGTGATGTGATTTCATTTGACTCAACGTACCGAACTAATTCTTATAATCGGCCGTTTGTGATTTTTGTGGGTGTGAACAATCATACGAAAATGACAATTTTTGGGTTCGGGTTGTTGTGGATGAGACGGTCAATACTTACACTTGGATATTGCAGACATTCTTAGAAGCTATGCATGGTAAATGTCCAATTTCAGTAGTTACTGACAGTGATAAAACTTTGAGTAAGGCCATAAGTTTAGTAATGCCTTCCGGAATGTGTAGATGAACGTAGGTGATAGCGGGTTTACTTAAGCATTTACCCATTGCATGTTGACCTACATGACGGAGTCAGAGTTCGAGACTCAGTGGCTGAAGGCCATTGAGACGTTCGGTTTGCAACATAATGAATGGGTGAAAATGATGTATTATAAACGGAAGCTATGAGCAGAAACCTTCTTACGAGGTACTTTTTTCGGTGGTTTGTGGAGCACATAACGGTCCGAGAGTATTAACTCTTTCCTCAATCGATTTTTACATAGGAGGCTGAAATTGTATGAATTCATGAGCCATATCGGTAGAGCAATTTCATGCCTACGAAACAACGAGATGAATGATGATTTTGATAGCTGTAATGAGCATCCAGTCCTAGTAACCCATCTGTTACAACTGGAAAAACATGTTGCTAAAGTTTACACTCAAAACACATTTGCTTAGGTGCGGGATGAAATCAAATCAGAGGCAAAACATAGCATAATGAATTGTGTTGATGATATGGAGTGTGTGATGTATACATTCAAGAAGTTTGCTGGTGGTGATAAAACTTGGAATGTGAGGTATACACCATCTACAAACATGTTCAAATGCTCATGCAAAATGTTTGAGACAATAGGTATTCCGTGTTGTCATGCATTTAGTGTCATCAAAGCCATGAACCAACACCACATACCTGAGACACTTATAATGTAGCATTGAACAATGAATGCAAAGGATGTCTCAGAAGTCGAATCATCTTCTACCATGACTACTCCAAACATAATGCAAATCACCAGGTTTGCATCCTCTCATTGTTATTATAGCATACAAAGAACATATTTTAGTTATTGATGCTTGGTTACAAATGATTTATCAGTTCGTATCAATTATAGCTAGTACTATAATTGTGATTGAAATGTCGAGCTTTTTTTTTTTTCCAATTTTTATGATGATGTAGATATGGGGCCTTGAGTTCAAAGTGTAGCAAAATGAGCATGCATCAATGTCAACTGAAGGTTACAAAAAAGCAAACGTGGCATTTGATAAGTTAACAATTCAAATGAAGGGATTATTGCCATCGTCAAGTACAGCAACGGAAGAAAATGTGCATCGGTCAAGAACACAATCGAGTGTTCAAGTTAAAGATCCAGTCATTGCAGCAACAAAGGGGTCGATGAGACAAAACAAAAAATCTAGTGGGAAGGTGCGTAAATATGGGAACTATAGATAGCCTGGGCATACAAAAAAGACATGCCATGCCCATATTAAAAATAACATTAGTGCAATAGAAAGCAATGGAGCTGTGACAATGGGATCTATATTACAATCAACCGCGTATGCAGACTTAGTGCAGTCTTGCGACTCTGAATATATTGTGGACAGTGACGGTCATTGTCAACCATTTGCTTTTCAAAATACTGAAGATCCAATGGCTAAGTTTAGCAACCAGTTGAAAGACAATATTTTTTCCATAATAAGCACAACACCTGATATGTACATGTAACAAAACCAATGGTGGAGGCCGCATAACTTCATGTGATATATTCGTGTGACAATTTGAATTTTGTAATCATGGTGTCATGAGCTACATTTTGTGACTCATATGAATAGGCTAATTTGTACTTCCAAAAACAGCTGATTTTGTAATGTGGTAGGAGGCATAAATGTAGTTTATAAAAGCTTTACAACAACTTGTATTTTGTTGGCACTAAATTGGAACACTGTACTGACTTGCACAGTTTGGACTGTAATGTACGCTCAAAGATATTCACCGCATGATTTTCTTACATGACCATACAAAATCCTTAAACTTAAAACTAAATATTAATCCTAGCATGCTTCAATCCATCCTTAAGTCAGCGGCTTGAGGCAAGCTCGACTTGAGGTTGAGATGAGGTTGCCCTGGGCTCGCTATCTATTTGGTTGTTTGGATGGATTTTAGCTTGTTATGGGCGAGCTCGGCGAGACCTTGGTGAGATCGCCCTGGATTCCCTATTGTCTTGGTTGTTTGGATGGATTTTTGCTTGTTATGGGTTAGCTCGGGGCGACCTTGGTGAGATCTCCCTGCGATTGCTATCGTCTCGACTTTTTGGATGGATTTTTGGCTGTTATGGGCGACCTCGGGGCGATCTTGGTGAGATCGCCCTGGGCTCACTATCATTTAGGCTGTTTGGATGGATTTTTGTCTGACATGTGGGAGCTCTGGGTGACCTTGGTGAGCTCGCCCTGGGCTCGCTATCGTCTCGGTTTTTTGGATAGATTTTTACCTAACATGTGCGAGCTCAGGGCGACCTTGGTGAGCTCGCCCTGGGCTTGCTATCGTCTCAACTTTTTGGATAGATTTTTGCCTGTTATGGGCGAGCTTAGGACGACCTTGGTGAGCTCGCCTTGGGTTCGCTATCGTCTTGGCTTTTTGGATAGATTTTTGCCTGTCATGGGTGAGCTCGGGGTGACCTTGGTGAGTTCGCCCTGGGCTTGTTATCATCTCAGTTTCTGCTGGTTAAGGTTGTCTTCGAAAACTCATTCGTTTTTCAGACCATCACATTATCCATTGTAACATTTGCACAATTCAATTGGGTTATATTGCTATTATATCAGGAGTAACTTCAGTTAAATTGGGTTCTATTGCTATTATATCAAGAGTAACTTCAGTTAAATTGGGTTAAATTTATATTTTTTCAGGGTTGATTTCAATTAGAACTTTGAGACATAGTGAAAGCATAAAAACTAAGCATAGACAAATGAAAGGATGTTGGAAAATAAGAACACATGTTAACTTGCATTTATACTGAACCACTGTCATGTACACATAAGTTTATGGTTATATTACACTTGAACTAAAAAAAGGAGGACTTACCCCACCCTTTTGCAGGGTCTCTTACCAAGTGGCACATTTACAAATAGAACAAAACTGTTTAAATTTTTTCAGGGATACAACCCAACACATTAACATGCCATTTATAAAAAGAATACAAATATCAAGCGATGCAACTTCAGTTACAACATTCAATCCATGAGAGCTGCCGCTTTATGTCTCAACTTCTTGATGGGTGCCGGTCTTATCTTTACAGTGGGCATAACTTCATTATTGATTCTAGTCAACTATCCTAATTGATGTTGACTGATTTTAGTCAACTATCTTAATTGATGTTGATTGATATTACATAATAAACACCAATGAATGCCTATGACACTTGCCAATAATCAACGGGATTAATTCCTTCAATAACTAATTGAGAATATTGTCCATATCAAATCCTTAATTCTAGCACACATGTCTCATAAATATAAATAAAAACAAAATAATTTGAAATTTTTATCAGATTTATTTTATTTTATTTTAAACATTCTTACGAATTTCCTTGTACAAACAATTTGCTTTTCTTTATTATGTATTTATGTTTTATTTTTTGAATTAAGTATTTGCTTTTAACGGCTATTCTTCAACTTTAACTAGCGGCTTTTAAAGACTGGTATTCTAAAATCGCTACAACATCACACACTTGTAAAAAGGCTTTTATGTTTTGACTTTGACCAGTCTTAAACACACGAGAAGGTTTAGCGACTTTTTGAGTAAACTCAACAGAGAATGAAGAAGAAGCAGGAACATAATCAAATATCACAAAAACTCACATCAGGGCAACTTTTCCCTTAGAATCAAAATACATGTTGTTAATACATTCCAGATTTCTTTTTTTTTTTTTTTTTTTTTTTGGTTTTTCACTTGCACACTACTTGTTTGTTAAAATGCCTCAAAGAGAAAGCAAACCTTTCAGTTATTTTTTTATGCAATTAAGATTGTTCATTCAATCCAAACTTTCTTCGTTGTATAAGAGGTATTTGGTTTAAGTCCCGCTCACATTAGATTGAGGAAGAGTTTCGCTTATATCTATTGTAACATTTTTATGTTTCAATTATTTTAAATGTTCTTGATTTCTAGAGGATGGTACCGAGTACAAAGACCATGAAGTTATATAAGCTTGAATTTAGATTGCATATGTATCAATCTTACATGTTAATGTTATGTAAAATTTATAAATTTCTCTTTATTCCGCTTATTATATGTGTAATGTATCCTTATGGCTTGATAAATGCTTAACTGATGATTATATGTTATTTGGGTTGAGTTGGTGAATGGCAGAAGATGGCTAGACAGGGTGTTACACTAATGTGTTACTGGAATGGGAAGATAACAAATGGATCAAATGACATTTCTTATGAAGGTGCAGCGCTGAGGCTTATCAGTGTCAGTTATGACACAACGCATAATGATTTGCTAGAACATATGTATAGAATTACTGGGTTTTATAGGCAGCAGTTTAGAATGAAGATCATATGCAGGTATCCAGCTTCTAGAGAATTCATATTTGTACCCATCAATGATGACGAGTCTTTAGATATCATACTTGATGTGGCATGACAGCCTGAAACAAATTGTATGGAACTGTATCTAGAAATAGAGCCGGTATGCATAGATAACCATGTAAACATCAAAGCTCCAGTCTGTAGTGGTAATCAAGCAGTGCCAGTCCACACTGATAATGGAGTAAATGTCACAGCACCACCAATCTGCAATGATAATAAGGTAAATGTCAAGACGTTTGTTAAATCCATAAGCTTTTCTTTTTTCTAGTTTAATTTCAATCATCCTCTATGCTTATTACTGCATTGAAGTTTATATATTCTGTTTGGCAGATACCAGTAGATGGGTCTAAACATAATAACAACCTTGATAGCTTTTTAGACCCAAGACCGAAAGACAAGTCCGTGCTTGTGCTGCAAGACCAGCATAGATCTGAAGCTATATAAGCAGGACAAGTTAGTATGAAGTTAAACTGCACCTTATGCAATGATTTAAGAGGATCAAAATATGAGAAAGACGAGAATTTTCTAGTCTAATGTTTTCTTTTGAATAGCAAGACCCTGGTGTCTTAACCTGTAAACAAATTGGGTACAATGATGCGGGAGTGGCAGCTAGATCAGCGTATTCGTCAGTTTGTCATCCAGTCAGGATTTTATGGGATATACAGAATCGAATTTATACAACTTGACTGGTCCTTGATCATTACATTGGTTGAGAGATGGCGACATGAGACACACACCTTTCATTTTGTTGTAGGTGAAAGTAGTATCACATTGCAAGATATAGCCGTGTTGTTAGGTCTTTGTATACATGGTCCTATGGTGACTGGTAGTGTTGATCTTCAGTGGGATGACCTTTGCGAGAAGTTGTTAGGGGTGAGGCCAGATCCTAACGCTCTTCATTGTTCAACCCTCAAGCTTAGTTGGTTACGATCCAATTTCCAGCATCTTCCATCATATGCAGATGATGTTACTTTGCAGTACTATGCTAGGGGTTACCTTTTAGGCTAATTGGGAAGTCTCTTTGTTGACAAGTCTAGGTCTGATGTCCGGTTGATATTTCTACCTCTTTGAAAATGCTTACAAGGTTATACTAAACAACCAAGATTAGAGGGGGGGGGGGGGTGGAGTTTTAAAAACTCTTTCGTAACTAGTGTCAAAACCTTGGTGAACATACAAATTAACCTTGAACAAGATTGTTATGAGAAAACAATTTGCACAAGTATGCTCAATTCACCACCCTTAGTCTACAAAACATATACCAAGAAACAATTCATAACATATACAAGTATATTCAATGAAGAGCACATTCCACTAGTTAAATTATGAATATTACAATGAAAGATCACTAAGTAAAACTTTACAACATGATATAGAATGTCGAAAGATACAATGTTCAAACACTTATAAGATACAAGAAACAAATGTTGATTCAACAAACAATGTGTGCATCTCTTTATTTATCAATAACTTGTTTACATGGATGTGAGGAAATGAAGATCATAAACAAGTTATATTGATCATACATACAAATATAAAGAGATAGAGATAGAGACATTTGACACTTTGATTTTTACGTGGTAAACCTCTGAAGAGGAAACATCCATGGGTTGAATCCATAATCACCGGTAAAACAATCCACTATATGAAAAAGGACTTACACACTCAAGGCTATCAACACAATGATATCCACTTTAAGCTATCACCTCCTAATCTACCCTCAGGCTAGTGAACTACTTAGCCTACTCCTTATCCAAGGTGTGTCATACATCTCTAGGAAGCAACTTCCTATCCAAGACTCTCAAGCCTCTAGGAAGATTTCCTTGCTTAGTAATCTAGATTACAAAGATCCTAGTCAAGCTTCCCTAGCTCAACCATTCGGAGTACCAAACTCCTTGCTAAGACTTTTTCTTGGCTATCCGGAACACATTCCTAGCCAAGTCTTCTTGTTCAAATTGAAGCTTCACTCACTCCAAGATGAGACTTCCACCTTTTGCAAAACAAATGATCTAAGTGATGCAAATGATGCAAATACATGCATCATAGAATATATGATCAATACATCCTATGGAAACTAGAAATAATCAATAAGCACACAATGTGTATTTTTCTAGTTTATGATCCAAAACATGACACCACACAAAATAATGCATGAGCATATGAAATGTATGGATAAGGTACACTCCATGAAGATCTAGACATAGGCAACAAAGTACACAAAACAAGGTTGTCTATACCTTAAACATGAACAAAAATCTAGAGCATGCAAAACACCTTAAACATGCCAAAACCTAGATTCTATTCATGTTACTAAAGCTTGAAAACTAAGCATATTCATTAAGCATATATTCAAGACTTTAGAACACAAACAACAAAAATGCTAGAGTTACAAGATATGATTAATGAATAAATTAGCAAGTACTTAGAGAAAATATATACACAATAATCAATTAAAACCTAATTAGCTCTAAATACAAAATCAAATGTGCTAATCTTAGATTTATTCAATTAAAGGATCAAAGCACATTTCAAAGATTATTAATCATAAAATGATTCAATCAAGTCACAAATAATCCTAGATATCAAACGAATCACAATACAACTCTCAATCATGTGAGAAACCTAGAATTCAAGAAACTAGTTCACATATGTCTTTAATTAGACTTTTGATTAGTTTTGATTATGAAGCTATCTTTCTCAACAGCATTCACCATACATACACATACATATAGAAGAAGAAAACCCTAGGTAATTGAAGATCAAAATAGATGAAATCATATAATTTAGTTCAATACCTAAGAATCCCGTGCAATTTCAGTTTTGAGTGAAGAACCACCTCAAAATGTGATCAAACAGCTGTAAACCTTTTTGGAGAAGATAGGGGACTTGAATATGAAGATTCTCCAACTTGAATCACTCAATTCGGAGTATGAATGAGAAAGTTATGGTGTTTGGAAGTTGGAAAAGTTGGAGAGAAAAATTCTGCACTTCTCTTTTTTAAATTTTCTTCTTGGAATGAAATGGGACGGAAAGGAGACTATTTAAAAGAATTCAAGAGAGCGATAAACGGACCAATAAGCTGCAGCCATGTCACCATCTACGTATGGGGCGGTGTGGCACGCGTGGGCAGAGGAGGTCTCTGGCCGTGTGCCATATGTGGTTTCCAAGCTTGGCTGTTGGCCTTGCTTGCTCCTCTCGTGCTCCGCTCGCATTCTTTGGCCATATCCGGGCCTTCGAACTCCAATTTCGAATCTGTCTTTGGATTACAATGTGTGACTCCCTCACAGATAACGACGACTATGAAACTTTGACAAAAGTTTAAGAATTCATCTCGGAATACAATGATGAAAACAACTCAACGAATGAGAACGAAAAGTAGCATAGCTACATCGATTGGACTCGAAACCCAAAGAATGAGTAACCAAAATGACCGGGACTTAATAATGAATCATAAGAGATCATGTTCAAGTCTAAAATATAGGAAACACAAACAAATAAATACAATGTCATACAAGTATGCCATATCCAAGAGATAGTCATAAAACATACAATTCTATAATGTTTGACAATATGAGAATTTATTACACCAAATGTTTGAACTACAATGCAGGGACATACATGTATGAATTGTATGTGTGTGCGCTTACGCCTTGCGAAAGGAAGAAGAATCTTGATACCTTAGCATCCACATAAGCGTTTTTCCTCTTGAAGACAATATTTGTATGAGAAATTGCCTTTTTCTTTGAAGCTTCTTTTTACAAAGAATCACCTAAGCAACTAACCATTACAAATATAGAGAGTTTTGTAATGGAATCAAGCCAATACAAATCAAGGATCTTACACTCTTTTAAGGGATTTTTCATGTACAAGACAATTAAGTTAGGGCAATGATGTACTAGCACACCTATATCGTGAACTTTGTCGTGGTAGTAGAAAGCGAGCTAGTGAAATTTCTAGCCCTCTTATGCTATTGCAGGTATGTGCATTGTATGACACGTTATCAAATGTAGTATTTAAAGCATATTCATTTAATCATTTTCCTTTCATAATTATGTAAATTCTTGTTATTACAGATATGGATGTAGGAGCAGTTGCATATTGGTCGCTAGAAGAGGTTTAGAGCCCAAGAACAAGATCCAATTTTACCAGTTACTGAAGTCTCATTGCCAACAGATCCATTAGGATGCAGGTAGAATAGTTGCACTATCGTATAAGTTTATACTTGTCGTTTAGTCTTATTTGCAATTTTTTATTATAGTTTTAATAAGTGGAGATCACCCATGATCCGCAGAGATAACCCTCAGAGGGCATTAATATTTTACTGGGACTTGCTTGGTCAACAGACATACGATCAGGCTTACTCTTTTTATCAAGTTTTTACATATGATGAGATACAAAAGCACATGATTTATACATGTTCTTTGATTCAAACATCTTTATGAAAATTCAAGTGATATGGCAACCATACACTTCTGAGCTACTCTTGTCTCTAGCAGATGTATGTGTCAGAGATCAGCATTTGTTGAGGACATTGCTCCACTTATTTTCTTTGATGTTGTTGAATGACATCTTCTTGACAGAATTCTACACCAATTTGGTCTCAACCAAGGAATTCTTGTGCATTGTGATAGAGAGGTGAAAATCCATGCAGTTGATAGGCGAGGAAGACATCACTACAATTGGAAGGCTTATCATGGACAATATATTAAGTTATGGGCAGCTTGTGAGGAAAGCATTGCTATAGCTAAGCCTAAGGAGAGCCCCAAACATTATCATGATCTATACATGGACTGGTACCGTAAAATCACTCATCATTTGATTACCCTACTCATTCAAATACCATATAAGCGATTTCAGCCTACCAGTGGAACATCACATTTACTAGTATGAAGTATTACAAGTTGTCTAATTGATTTTGCATTTCTTGTTAGTAAATTGACAAGACATCTATATTTGGAGTGGCAGGTTCATAGCTTGACTACCATTCACAACCAATGCACTAAAACCCTTGGTGATTTTTTTAGTGATAGTGTAAGGCAGTCATTGGTGGATATTCAGATCATATATACCCGTGTCTTACAAATGATTGGGGAGACTCGACACCTCGAGGCTAGATAAGCAACTACACCAGCTCCTCGAACCATAACCACAACATCACTATCTTCTTCACAAGATGACGATATGAAGGGACTAGCACAGCTCATCCATGATGATGTGCACTTCCACCAGTCTCGATGCCAGCAAAAACTAGAACTTCTCTGGTTAGAGGATGAGGCAGACCCAAGGTCGAGGACCTCGAAGTAGAGAACTTTGCCAACAACAAACTGCAATGGAACTTCTAACTGCATCTCCACATTTATCACAACTTAATGATATAGCCATTGAGGAGCAATCAACTCTCAAAGTAGAGTCCAACCATATGTCTAAGCCAAAGAAGAAGCCTAAGCACCTCTGATTTAAAGCTTTTTGAGGGTTCAATGTTATTGGCACTTCTTGTTCCTTCATGCAACAAGATATATATGATTACTTGTATTTGTCAAAACATTGTAAAAATAGCATGGGTTCAATTATATAAAATATATATTTCCATAGAAATTTTCAAGTCATTGCATCTTAATATAACTTCATGAGGATATTGAATGTGAGCCACTTGTTTTACATACTTTAACTTAAGTGTGTATGCATTTGTCAAAACTAGTGGCTCACATTCAATGTCCTGATAAAGTTACATCACGATGTACTAACCAGATTAGGGCTATATATTTCCAAAGTCTAAATTATAACATAAATTTATTTGTGGACTTGCCATACACATAATTGCACAACACCAATTAGTATGCAAAGTTTGATAAATTAAGATTATATTTCAAATTCAAAATTCATAAAAATTTGAAGAATTGCATAATCTTGAACTTTCAAAGTACATTTGAACCTCAATAAATGATTGTTCGATAAATTAATAACGGCGTTTAAATAATAAAATTTTTCTGTCCCAACTCAGGTCAATACACTAAAATAATAACCTCGTTAAATTTATAAGATTGTTATAAAATAAACAAGAATACAATAGCATAAACTTAAAGTAAGAAAAGAGAGAAAATAGTAGTCCAAGATAGAATAGATTCTTTTATTCCTCATGACTTCTCAAGTTCCATACATCAAGATGATTCCTATTTATAGCCTTACAAATCTTTATAGTCATAACTTATACAACAATGGATAAAAATTACTACATAAATTGACCATAAATCCGTTGGGTGTTACAAGAGACATGAGGAAGATGATAAGTTTGATATCATAATGAGGACATCCACTCACATTGAAACATTGAATAATGTTTTCATAACACTCCCCATTCGATGTCCATTATATACTGAATATGTCTCGTTAAAATTTTTGCTAGTAAAAACCATATGGGGAAAAAAAACAACCTAGTAGAGGAAAAAGAGTACAATATTCATTTGTATCTCTAATTAACCTTTGGTGGTAATGGGGGTTGCAAAACTGCATCATTAAAACTTTACAAGAACAAACCCAGATGGATACAAACCTAACGAAGGAAAAAGAGTACAGTGCGTAGTATTTCCTCCTATAGATAAATACGCCCTTCTCATTTTGCAAAGATATTGCATCCCCATATTATGCACCTAGATTTTGTTTGTTGCAACTGGTAGCGCATTTATAAATAAATCTGTAAGATTGAAACTTGAGCGTATTTTTTTAATATATATTTTTTTAAATTAGTACCTTTTTGGAGATCATATGTGAAGAACTTTACTAAAATCATATTTTGAATAGGTCCAACTTGTCATATACGATATCATGCTGTTTTATTAAAAAAACACAAGTTGAACTTATATTTGGTAATTCAAGATATAAAAGTTCATCAATAACGAGGGGAGATCATATATACATCACTTTAAGTTATCGAATAAACATCGAGGAATCTATTTGATGTGTTTTATCCATGGAAAAGTACTTCATGACCTTTTCCCTATATATGTTGATTCATGTTAATACCAGACTCATTAGCCGAGACTAAATATTATTTTCCAAGAGTTTTCATCTTAGAAATTATCCCCATGATATATATAATTTATAAACTTCGTGCATTTTGATTGTTTAATTTTCACTATAGACAATTTCATATAGCTTTGAATAACTTGCTTCAGTCATTTAAATCCTTCGAGAATTTTTATTCATTGTTAAACTAGGTTTCTATAGTAAACCTTTTATCTTAATTATATCAAAAATAATTTATAGTCAATAAGTTTGATGGTATTGAACATGTGGACTACATGTCAAAAGCTTTCAAGCACTTACATGAATATAGCTCCACTTTTTATTTGTCAATAACTTATATGTCAACATTTATATGATTTATAGAATAAGACCCTCATCATTTTTCCTAATTATGCAGAGCAAATAAAATATATAATCTCAATTTCTATACCAATATATTTCATTATCATTTTGTAATTCACGTGCCTCTTCTTGGGGCTTATTAGAATATCTTTAATGTTTAATATATATTATACATGCCTTTTTATACAAATATCTCTTCATGAGAAGTATAATCAAATTACATTTGGTACATGTGCCTCTACTATAACAAATGAGATCCTTTTATTATCTTCAACGGTCTCATAGGGGGAAATTAACATCGCTTTTCACTTATAAGACTCACTCTTTAGGAGCCTTTAATGATGATGATTTATTTATCACTTGAGTACTCTTCTCACAGTGATCATGATCTTTCAAATACCATTTCTAGGAAACCATATCTTATAAACCAAAATCGTCTTTTACGACTTCACTATGTAACAGATGATTTTTGCTGCCATTTTTTTATAAATTATTCTATAGGAACAACTACCTAGGTTTATATATTGGCATAATGTAATTTATTATTTTCAATGAATCATCCGAAAAATTATTTGCATACCATGCAATTCACAAGATGATGTATACCTTGTAATTTTAAGTCGTCTATCAATTTCTAATAATTTCTTCCCCTAATGACGATGAAATTTACTTTAAGGAATTATCCGCATCATCATAATTTTCTACATGAACTCATTTATTTTGTCGTATTGTCCTTTAAGGACTAATTTCCGTGGTCTTATTATCTCTCGGAGACATTTACTAGCAAAAAACTATAGTTATAAAATTGAAATCCATTTAAAATATTTTAATATTTTAATGCATCGTTTACTTTTAATAAAAGCTTATTGTTCTTGAGGACAATGACGCACTACTATATAATATCAAATATAGTTCATAAGAAATTTAATAAATTCATTTATTAAATGGTAAAATAAATAAGATAGATTATTCTTAAATAAAAGAATACAATAACAACTTCAGATCCTAAAACATTTAAACCTTCGAAAAATCTTTATTTCAAAATTCGACACTTAACTCTAAACAAACGCATCACATCTAAAATGTAAAGAACAAGTTATCACATGATAAAATATAATATCTGGTTATACAAATTAAGTGTGGGAGTGTGTTAGTACGATGACCAAATTGTGATGGAACATTGCGGATTAATATTACACAATCAAATGATGCAACATGCCTAGATATCAATCTAAATATTTAGTGTATGAATATTTTTACATATCAACTGTTATTTACTATAATACTATTGCATTGTCAAATTTAGTATCCAAATCTGATGTCAAAATAATGTAGTAATAATATAATTCATTTATTTAAATTTAAATGGATGGAATTTATTGTTAGCACGCTATTTGGACAAGGGACAACAAATTTGGGTAAACCGGTCTTATTGCATTTAACAGAAGGTTTCAGTGTAGAAAAATCATATTCACTCATCTTGCATTCCGGCTATAATTGTGCCAAACCTCGGGGTGTGGGTGCACTTCTCCCTTTGTCAATTTATCGAGTCTAACACTGTCACAGTGCGATCTCTCAATAATCTCACGGCGGTTGCAAACATGGCCGACGAAGAAGAAAACGAAACAACGAGACTGAGTAGGAAGGAGAAGAAGAAGCTGGCGAAGAAGAAGAAGAGGAAAGAGAAGAGGAAAGAGACGGCAGAGAAGGAGAGAGAGGAGGCGGAGGATCCGGAGGAGCAGAGGAAGCTGGAGGCGGTGCTGAGAGAAGCGGGGGAGGAGAGAGAGAGAGCGTTGAAGGAGTTCGAGGAGCGAGAGAGGCTGTGGATTCAAGCGATGGATTTGAAGAAGAAGAAGAAGAAGGAGGAGGAAGAAGAAGAAGAAGAAGAAGAAGAAGAGGAACAGAGAAGAAAGGCTCTAGAAGAAGAAGAGGAGGCCAAGAGACAGCTACAGGTGTGTTTTTTTTTTTTTTTTGGTTTTGGTTGGTCTTATATTTTTTATATGATTTTATTTGTTTTTTTTCCCTTCTGTAAGCATTTTGGTAGTGATTTTGTTGTTTGGGTGCTGAGAAAGTAGTGTATAAGACAGGTTCAGTTGGTCATTTTTGTTTGTGTTTGGTTGCTGGGAAAATGGAAAATATACTGGAGCTCAACTTTAAAGTTCAATTATTATTATTATTATTTACTTTTTTGGCTTTGTGCAAGGATTTGGAGTAATGTGTTGTTAGGCTGAGAAAATAATGTATAGAATAGGTTTGGTTGGTGATTCTGGGAAATTTTAGGCAAATAGAAAAGATACTAGAACTTTTGACCTATGTAGATACAAGAAAATAATGAGGAAGTGTAAAATTGGTGCACACAATAAGAACTGTTAGGTATCATATCTGTCAAATTGTTGAAAATGAAAAGAAATTGGAATTTTGGGATTAACAATTTTTTGGATCTGTTTTTTGGTTCCTGTGAAATCGTAGAAAAGCAGACGAGAATGTAATTTTGTTTATGTAATTGCATTAGTAGTTACTGCATTGGTTTAGCATATTCAGGAAGTATTTTGTTAGTTAGAGAAGGTAGAGGAAAGGAAAGATTATGATATTCTAACTTGTAAGTTCCTATAATGCTTATTAAACTACTTGGTTTTGTTAAATTATCTTTCTCTATCTCTCGCCTCAATAAAGCGAAACTGTTTGTCAAATTTATTGGTATCAGAATTGTTATTGTAGTTGGTTTTGTTTGGTTCTTAAGAAGATGCCGAAATAGGTATGCTAGGAATTTATTAATGGCTGTGTAACATCTGGCAGGTTGAAAAGGAGACTGGGTGTGAGGAGGATGATGATTGGGAATATGTTGAAGAGGGGCCTGCAGAAATTATATGGCAAGGAAACGAGATAATTATCAAGAAGAAAAAGGTAAGAGTTCCGAAGAAGGATGCAAACCAGCTAACCGGAAAAGAGGTACCTTACATTTATCATCAACTTGGTTCAGATGTTTTCCAGATTGCTTAATGGTCTGTTTTCTTTTTTGTGGTAGCAAAAGCTGTAGTGTAAATGTTATTATCTGCTTTACAGGACACTGATAGGCCTACGTCAAATCCTCTCCCCCCTCAGTCTGAAGTTTTTTCTGATTACAAGAGTGCGCAACAGACATTAGAGTCTGTTGCTCGACAGGTACCCAACTTTGGAACTGAGCAGGTATGCATTTCTATCTCTCTATCTATCTATTTGTTAATTCTTTTGATCAAAAAATTTTGTTTCTGTGCTGATAGTTTTTATAACTCATGTCTTGTATGTCTTACTTTTGTTATCAAAACTCATGGTTACTAATCTTTTTATACATGGGTACGTGGAAGGATAAAGCTCATTGTCCTTTCCATTTGAAAACTGGAGCTTGTAGGTTTGGTAACAGTTGCAGCAGAGTTCATTTTTATCCCGATAAATCATGCACTCTGCTTATCAAGAATATGTACAATGGTCCCGGCCTTGCTTGGGTGCAAGATGAGGGGCTCGAGGTCTGTTATTGCTGATTCTTGTATCCTGGCATACTTCTGTAGTTTGGTATTAACTATTGGATTTATTTAATTTATGTGGTATCCTTGCTTTATGAAAGAAGGTATACTATCTATGAGTGCAGTTCATTTCATGACCATGTCTTCGATGAATTCATTAAGTTTGCATTTCTATTGCCCTTCTTTGACTTAATTAAATCAGAGATTTATGGTGTCACGTTGATGGAGGTTCATGGGATTGGCCTTGACTGTGGTCCAAGTGAAGGCTATGAGCTATTATGTATACTTACCGTGAACAAGAGTGGTTATTGTTGGAATTTCTCAAATTTCTGTTTGACAGTCTTTTGACCTTTAATTTTGTACGTAATCGTCTCTTTTACTACTTTTTTCCTTTTCTACTCATCTTCCCCTTTCTCATTTCTTAGAAAGTGTGATCATGATGACTATTTGTGAACTTAAAAAAGATTATTACCATGTTTTTGTACTTACACCTAAAAACATTTTGGTTGTTTTATCTTTTTAAGTGTTTTTTGGTGCATAAGTCCATGAGTCTATTTTAGTCGAAAGTTTTGTTTCTCAACTAGTAATTTGTTGGGCAATATGTATACATATGATGGGTCTTTTGGTGTGTTCTTCTAATAACTGTTGTACTTTTGGAGGTTTGAGATTCCGCCCAGCAACACCTGTTTATATGTGGATGAAATTGGCAGCAAATTCACTTTTTATTTTTTTTATTTATTTTCTTATTTTTATAATGTGTTCGAGGAGATTAAAAAGAGGAAAAAACCTAGCTTTGATGGATACAGATAGCTTTGATAGTTGAATACTGGATAAGTGCCATTCAGTGTATGACAAGGATGGGAAAATACCAGTGGAAATTTAATCATAGGCTATATATCTCCCAGTATGGTGGTAGGGTTTTAATATTTTGGATCTTTTGTTTATGAAGACCTGTTTCAAAATCCATCTCCATGCTATCCCACTAACATTTCTAATTATAGGAATAGGAAACTGCAAGTAGATAAACTAATTAAATTGATTGCTATTACCATCATGATTTTGTTTCAGTTAGGTGGGTCTTGTCTACATGTGCTTGTTTTGCTTATGAATTCAGAGATTCTGTTGGATATTGGACATATTGTTTTAGTTACTGGACCGGAGATATTGTCTACATTAATGAATTCATAGGTTCACGGTCATTTTGGTAATGTTGTCCAATTTAGGTTTAGTCAACTGGTAGCTGAAATTAAAACCATAATGATGTGGGACTTGTATAATATCTTGACAAACTGTGGGATAGATATGTTTCCATATGGCATTAATTTTATGTAGCAGATCTCTATATGTGTAATTTTATTTGATTGATCTATCTATCTCTTTCCAGCATACAGATGAAGAAGTTGAACGCTCTTATGAAGAATTTTATGAGGATGTGCATACAGAGTTCCTGAAGTTTGGAGAAATTGTAAATTTCAAGGTCATTGACTATCATCTCTGCCTGTGCTAGTCGTGGTTGTCTAGGGACCTAGCAAATTTCTATATTTTGTATGAGACTTCTTCTTCTTAACCTAGCAAGTTTCTTTCTAATTCTGCAATTTAGATATGACAAATATGGTAAATTTAAGAAGCTAGCTTTTACCCTTTTTTTCCTAGAAAGTCAATGTGCTCTTGTTTGGCCTCTCAGATTGATTAAAGTAGTATGGAAATTATATTTTGCCTGTTTATTGTATACATGTAACATTGTTAAAGATTGTTCTGTAAGTTTGAGGCTAGGAGCTTCCTTCCACTTCCCCTTTGGAATAAATAAATGTACCCTGTCTGTGCAGGTGTGTAAAAATGTTTCATTCCACTTGAGAGGAAATGTCTATGTTCACTATAAGTCATTGGAATCAGCTGTCCTTGCTTATCAGTCTGCCAATGGTCGCTACTTTGCTGGCAAACAGGTGCTTTATGAAGAATAAATTGGAGCTTAAGTTTTACCATCTGTTTATGTGTGTTCAATAAAGACTGCATCTTTTTAGAGAATGTTTGGCTCTGTATGGAGAGTCCCTATCTTATTTTACGTTTCATTTGCTTTTTCGAATAATAATTCTAGATTGCTAATATCGTTCAATTTTCATCTCTTTGTATTGCTGTCTTTATTCCCACTGAATTGTACACTCAGGTTCTTAGTGTTCAAAAGGTCTATGGAAATTGTTGCGCTCACCTTTTTTATTCTTTGGGTTTGATGAAATTAGCTTTAGCATGTATCTGGTGGTTTTGTTGGTTGAGTTAGCAAGAGGAATCATTGTTGGATGTACAATCAGATATTATCACACAATTTACTGACTGTTCGTTGTTGTGACTTGGGATTGGACTATAGATTGAGTAGTGAGGCAGACTTCTTTGCTGAAAGAGCAGCCCGAGTGAACACTGAATATAGTAGTAGATTAGTAGTCTTTCTTTTTGTTCACATACCTGAATTCTCATTTGTCCATTAACCTGACTTTATTCAATGTTTACTTAATTTTCCAGCTTTTATTTGCTAGATGATAATGGTATAACACGGCATGGTTCTTGGCAGATCAACTGTGAATTTGTCAATTTGACTAGATGGAGGGTTGCCATATGTGGGGAGTATATGAAGTCAAGGTTTAAGGTAAACACACTTATCATTGTCTATTATAGATGTGAGTTATGTTCTTGTGATATGAGTTCTTTATTTTACTTTTACTGTAGTAATGGAAGAATATCTGTTTTCTGGCAGTCCTTTTCACTTAATGCTTCTTGTCACATTGTAAACAGACATGTTCTCATGGAACAGCTTGCAATTTTATTCACTGTTTCCGCAACCCTGGTGGAGACTATGAGTGGGCTGATTGGGATAAACCACCCCCAAAATTTTGGGTGACAAAGATGGTTGCTTTATTTGGTTATTCTGATGAATATGGGTATGAGAAACAGGTGGACCAAGATAATGTGGGGCAAAGGAGAAACTCCAACCAGTTTTCTGCAGATTCAGACAGGTGTCTTTTACTTGATCTAAATTCAGTGCTTAGTATACACAAAATATGGTTTATTAATTCATGCTTTGTGATTTAATTTCTTTCATTAATGTTTCCTCAATGAAACGGGTAGAGTAGGTGGATTTCTTCTTAGTGTGCTTCCTTCTCTGCCTTTTGTTATGACCCTGCTTTTATAATTTTATCCAAAGCGAGAAATGTGCTTTTTCCAACTTTTCGAATATTATATGCTATACTTTTAAATCATTAGTTTTGCTTTGCCATTTTTTTCTTCTCTTTTTTTTTTTTTCTTTTTTTTTTCTTTTTTTTTTTCTTTTTTTTTTTTTTTGTGGTTATGAAGTTCACCATGAGTTCCTTAATTGTTTTTTTGTTATAATTTATGCATGTGAAGATTCGGATTTGATTAGTCTGATGCTTGTTTATGTTCTTGTGCTTATATCACAATGTAGCTTTCTGTGGACATCATTTTATTTATGTTTTAAATTAGTGGTCTGAATTAGTGTACTTCCTGTTGGGAGGAAAAAGCGTTCATGATTTTCTAATTTCCTGTGGCAGGCATTGGTCTAGAAGATCTAGATCCCGGGAGATGGATCATGTGAAAGGTGGTTCTAGTAGAAGCCGTGATGATGAAAATGATCTTTGGGAGAGCACATGCAGTCAGAGGCATAATGATGACAATAAAAAGAGAATCAAACTTCTTGATGAGAAGTTGCACAAAGAGAGTACAATGTTTAAGGATTACTATCACAGCGAGAGCAGAAACGATGAGACTGATTCTGATGGAAGTTGGTCGGATAGGGACAGAGACAAAAATAAAGATAGGCACCATGGTCACCATAGGAAAAGCACACAGCACAGGAGCAGATCTTCAGAAAAATCAACTGATTATGAAAACAGCAAGAGAAGAATCCATGAAGACAAGGACGCACAAGTAAACCATGCTCAGACCAAGAAAAGTTTGAGATACTGGGAAACAAGAGAACTAAAAGATGATAATGGAGATCATGAGAACATAACTTATGATTCTTATATTGACAGGCAAGACAGGGATGAAGATGGAGAAAGAGAACCTAGTGACCTGGGGAAAAGGTCAAGAGATTGGAGCAAAGTTGGATATCTTGATAATCATGAGGAAAGCGTGAAAAAAATTGATGATGAATCCAGTGGAGACCGATCTGATAGGGATGCAGACAGAGACAGAGACAGACACCAGAGTCACAAAAGCAAAAGCTCAAGACACCGGAGCAAAGTTTTGAAATTCCGAGAGGGACATAGAGTTGGCAATTATAGGGGTCGTGATACTGATTCAGGTGATGATAGTGACAAAGAAAGGCATCACAGCCGTAGAAGGAAACGCTCACAATATCGAACCAAAGACTCAGAATTGTCAGATGATCAAGTTTGATGAATCTGCTCACAAGTTGAAGAGAATTTTAATAATGAGGAATCTGAAAGTGAGAGACACCACCATAAAAGATGTAGAACACAAGCATTCAAGCAAAAGATCTTGTTCAGGTAGAGAGAATAACAAAAGCATATTACAGTCATTCAAAATCAAACGGAGATCATGAGTCTGGTAGTCCTGGCCAATGTGATGAAAGATGTATAAGCATTAACAATAACAATCGTTGGGAACCAGTAAGTCCGGAGGAAGATCAGAATTCGAGGAGTAAGACTTTTATTGTTCAGAGACATCGGAGTTATGAATCTAGCAGTCCAGGTCTGTACAATGGAAGAAGTCGGAGTACTTCTATAATGATAAGGATGATGTAGATCATCAGGAATTTAACGATGATGCTTATGAGGAACACCACAGATCGAGAAGCTAGTCTACTTGTGATGATAAAGATCAATTCAGTGGCAATTCAAACTCGCATATTAAACATTCTAGTGAGATCTACAATGAAAGCAGATCAAGGGGCAGTAGCCTGTGAAGTCGGGAGAGGGGCCCAGAATACACAGAGATGGAGACATTCTGGTGAAGAGTGCCAGGAATACAGAGACAATTACGGGTCACTTTGTGTGAAACATAGATCCCATTGTCATAGGCGGTGTGATAAGTGTAACAGTTTGTAGAGCCAGGAAGTTGACTGAAGTATTTACCCAAGAGTCCAAGATATAGTGATCTGTCTCTGATGAGGAAGACAAATAGGCTTGCTGTGTGAACTGCTCTAGAAGAATGGAGAGGTGGGATCACAAGTAAAGGATGTTCGGCATGTCATGTCCATAAACGATAAAAAATTGGGATGTCAGATAAATTTAAAAGCTGGAAAAAAGAGCTAGGAAGCCGTGGGAAACACTGTAAGCTTTATAGATTTATTTTATTTATTTTTTGTCAATAATGCAAATATGAGTGCTAGTAGGTGATGGCCGAGAATGCAATGTTTTTGTTCCTCACATTTACAGCGTTTACAAATAGTTGACGAGTTTTGCATGGATTTTAACCCATTTTGCCCTCTGTACATAGTTTGGAAAATCTTATTTGATTTCTATTTCTGTGGCTCTCTCGTTTGGAAGGAAATCCATTAACTGTAGAATGTCAGAGTTTTAATTAAGTAAGGCCAGTTTAGAACTGCTGAAAGGATGCTAGAAATAAACAAGAAATTGAAAACTAAGATTTGGAAGTTAAATCAAGTTTAGAACATGTTCAAGTCTGAATATACCAAAATTGCTTACAAAGATTATTTTTTGCAGTTAGTTTTAGAGAGAACCAAAATTAGCCATTAAAAATATTAGAATTTCGTTTCTAACCACATACGAAAGTTTAATTGTTAATAACCATATTTTTGAGAAATTACTTGAATGTCCTCATATAAAAACCATTCCCAAACACACACTCTCTCTTTCTCTCTCTCCCCTTTCTTCTGTCTCTTTTCTCCTCTCCATCCCATCAAAATCTTCACCTAGTTCGCTAACTCTCTCTCTCTCTCTCTCTCTCTCTCTCATGATCAAATTCCGATTGTTGTTCCTGCAAATTGAACACCAATGATGAATTCCAATTGTTCTTCTTGCTTCTTTGTTCTTTCTTCATGATTGAATTCCAATCGTTGTACTGCTCTAAATCGGTTTAAGTTGTGTAAATATCATTCATTTGCTCATTAATTGAGTTGCAAACAATATGGTTTTAGCATTATTGGATCACTTTTGTGTGTTTTTGTGAAGAATCAAATTAAATTAAGTTTCAAGTTTTTTTCCAGAAGGTTTCAAGTTTCATGGGTTCGAAAACTTGAAATCTTCTATTAAAACTTGAAATCTACTTTAAAAACTCGAAATGTTGACAAAACTCGCAATTTTCTATAAAAACTCGAAATGTTGATAAAACTTGAAATCTTCTATAAAAACTTGAAATGTTGATGAAAAACTTGAAATTTTGAAATTTTCTATAAAAACTCGAAATATTGACAAAACTTGAAATCTTTTATAAAAACTTGAAATATTGACGAAAAACTTGAAATGTCGATCACGAACCAGGCAAGTTTCATCATTTCAAGTTTCAAAATTTCAAGTTTTTTGTCAACATTTCAAGTTTTTAAAGAAGATTTCAAGTTTTGTCAACATTTCGAGTTTTTATAGAAGATTTCAAGTTTTGTCAACATTCCTAGATTTTAAGTTTTAACTGAAGATTTCAAGTTTTCGAACCCGTAAAACTTGAAATCTTCTGGAAAAATCCGGAAACTTTATTGAAATCGATTCTTAACAAAACACACATAACTGATGCATTAAAACTAAAACCATGTTAAAGTAATTGTTTGCAACTCAATTACTGAACAAATGAATGATATTTTACCGATTTAAAGCAAATCGGAAAAGTTTTTCTCATTCACTTCGTGAAATCTTCAACAAGATTATGAGATCAAACCATCCTCTATTTAGTTGATTGAGGAAATAGGGGTATATAGCACTTTTTCAAAATGGATTTGTGTAACTACAATCACTTTAATAACTCATGTTTTAATAGCACAAAAAATGGAATTTGGACAAAAATACCCTTCAGCTTCTTTTCTTTTCTCTTACTTGTCCTTCATCTTCTTTCTTCTTCTTTTTCCCCAAACCTCCATTGATGGAGCTTCAATGGAGGTGTCACCGTCGACCGGCGAGTTGATGGACAAAACCATCGGTAAAACGTCCGTCGTGCGCCACCGATTGTAACGGAAGTATCCATTTTCAATTTCGAGCTGTATGGAGAGAGAAACGAAGCCAAATCCGAATAGTTTTCGAACCTTCATCTTCAGATCTGCTACGATCCGTCGCGAATCTGACAAAACCGATGGCGCCAATGAACTCGACGTCGTCCAATCTTCCAGATCCGACTATCTCCGGAGTCAACCGGCGCCGTCATCGGCACTGTCACCATTGATGGAGGTCGAACAGAATAAGTCTCGAACAAACTGGGATTAAGTCTCGAAACGCATCAATAAGTCTCGAAAATGTCACAAAAAGTCTCGAATTTTCGAGAAAAAAAAAAAGCAACAAACTGGGATTAAGTCTCGAAACGCATCAATAAGTCTCGAAAATTCAAGAAAATGTCACAATAAGTCTCGAATTTTCGAGAAAAAAAAAAAGCAAAGGAAAAGAGTAAGTGGGGGTATTTTGGTCTCATCACCTATTTTGGTGCTATTAAAACAAGACTTATTAATATGGTGCTATTTGCACAAGCCCTCCCCCAAAAAGTGCTATTTAATTTTTGAACCCTTAGTTGATTTGTAGGAACAACAATGGTGCTTCCATTGGTGTTCGATTTGCAGGACGATGATGAAAAACAAATATGATGATGAAGAACAGAGAAGCAAGAAGAAGACAGTGAGAAAAATAAACAAAAGAAAATAGAAATATTAATTTGGGGGTATCTTGGTAATTTGTGGATATACATTGATTTTTTTTTCAAAATGTGGTTATTAACAATTAAAGTTTCGTATGTTATTAAAAATGAATTTCCTATGTTTGATGTGGTCATTTTTAGCAATTTCCACTTAGTTTTAGTCTGATATAAAGATGTGAGCTGAGAGCCTGAGACCTATAATTTGAACAGATAACAAGCAAATAGTAGAGACTCGCCCATTTTAGAAGCTTTTCCCTAACTTTGAGAACTAGTGCGTCCGTTCCAACTACATCACAACCTGTGCCAGTTTTCATCTTCAAGCAACACCATATGCTCAAACTGTTGACACTAATAAAAATGGAAAAACTTGCCCTAACCTAATGATAAATGATATCTTGAATGAGACAGTTTCACCATGTTATTCGTGCATCCACTCAATCAAAACACGTTATGTGATATATATACACCATGAAAGCTATCAGCAATCAATAGACTCAAAGTTTAAGCTGTCAAGTAAAGGTCAAAACAAAGATATAAAACACTAACAAAAGCTTCATAGTATCAACCTATGTGAAAGAGAGACTGTAGGTACTCGGGACTCAGGAGAATAAAGAGTTTTGGGAAACAAATCAACATCTGTTCCATAAACCGATGAGGCAAACACTTTATTATTATTATTTTTTCATATGTATTGCATACATTTGTTTTTGGATACAAGGGATTGTATCCAAGTCTTACACTAAACACCTCCTAGCCTGCCTTACTTTCTTACAAACAGGAAAACACATACAACTTGATACCTATATATAACAATGTTTAACATACTCTCCGAGGCTTTTTCATAACCATAACAACAACTACAACAATAAGTTGATAAGCATAAGATGTAGGCTGATCACCCTCTAAAACTTCACAACTTGTATTCACTGTCGACCTCTACTCTGTACTCGCCCCCAAGCTTATAGAAGGTGACTATATCATTAGGTACAAGATCTTTAGCTCGCGCAAATTCAAGCCAACCATCAGTCAGAGCAGGCATTGGATGAATGGTTAAACGAAAGTTCCAAATTTCTCCTTTCAAGTCCTTCACCAGAAAATCCGCAAACTCCTTTCCTTCAGGAATCGAGAAATGCTTCATAGCTTTGGTCGGAACTATCAGTTTCTTCTCAACATCAGTTTTAGTAATAAGTTTCGAAAACAGCTGTTGCATAATAACCAAAATTAGTTCTATTACTTAATAATCACTTTTCAAATTACTTACCAAACACTTATTATGGTGTGAAATTATGAAAAGAAGAAGAAGAGAGTATTTAAAAGCTATAGCAATCCCAAACCCGAAGCTTCACAAGTCACAATCTTCACTGATATGCTAAATATATGCTTAACGTTAACATGCATACCATAGTACTCTGCCATAGATTAGATTGCGCAGATGTCATGTGTGGGCGCAACCTCAACATTGGTGGAAAAAACATCTTTGGTTCCAGATCTTCTCTGCTAAAATGATTGAATGATTGAATGGTTCTTGCAGCGATAACTTCATCATCATCAGGCCACCCTGTTCTTTTATCAAATTCAAACCACCCTCTTGGAGCACTAGTGATAATCTCTTCATCATCGGACATGGTTGGAAAAATTATCTCTGGTTCCAAATCTTCTACGCGAAAATGATTGAATGATTGAATGGTTCTTGCAACGATAACTTCATCATCATCAGTCCGCCCTGTTCCTTTATCAAAATCAAACAACCCTCTTGGAGTACTAGTGCTAATCTCTTTATCATCGGAAATGGTTGGAGTATTTGATGAAACGAGGGGTGCTCTAAAATCTGTACTCTCTTTATCATCAACCACTGCTGATGCATTTGATGAAGAAACGTGAAGGAGGAGAGCGCTTGAATCTGTAATATTTTCTTCATCAACCACCATTGGAGTATCTGATGAAACACCCTGAATGTGAGATGATAATGAATCAGAAATCTATGTTTCAACAACCACCATTGAAGTATCTGATGAAATAAGTTGAAGTAACTTGTTCATTATTTTTAAACGAATGCATTCAACTTGAGCTTTACTCCCAAAGTTGCAAAAAATATCAGAGGGGGCTCTGATAAGCTAAATGCTTACTCAAAATATAAGTTAGAAAAATAACAAAGAATCTAGAATTATTAAATACTCAATTAGATGCGATAAACTACCATTATCATATCAGCTTCTTACTATATCCGTACATATTAGGATCCTATGCTCATCTCTCATTGTCAATCTCTAACACACCTCTCATGTGCAAGCCAATAGGCCATCTCGCCCAAGCTCACACAAATACATAACAAATTTGTGGGGAGAATCCAATTAGAAACAAAAAAAAAAAAAACACAAAATACATTTGGGGACTTTGATGCAAGAAAGAACAGTTGGTAAAATAGGATTTAGTATGCCCCTTACACCCGTACTATGAGACTGTGAGTCTCTCCCACTCCAAAAAACCCTGAATTATTGTAATATTTCAACAAAAAAAAACAGAAAGATCCGGTACAATCTTACGATCGCTTCAACTCAAAAGCTTAAACTATTAGGAAAGAGTAATAGTATTTGACTTGACCACTTAATAAGATTATTATTTCTCTTATTTAGTCAAACCTCCTTTCCTCGTTAGCTATCACTCTTAGCATTCCAAACACAATTTTACTAAAAAAAATAAAATCAATATCTTGCCTAATTTATTAGATTTCTATTATCACACGAGCTTGATTATTTTCAAAATTAGCTAAATTTTTGTAAAAATCAAATCCAGTGAAAGCAAAAACAATAAATATAAGATTATAATCTGATAGCATTCAAATAAGATGTGAAATTATAAACAAAATTTCCAAAGAATAGAGCAACTTTACCTCGCAGCAGAAATCCCACACACAAGTGTAATCCATTCTCTTACTCTACTTTCTTGCAACAAAACAAGCGAAGTCGGCCTATTTTATATTTTTATGGATCAACATTTACAAGTCAACTTTATTTTTTTCCAAGTCAACTCGGTCTTTTTTTTTTTTTTTTTTTTCAAAGCTCACACCGGGACAAGAAGAGATTGACACGGTCTCGAATACAATGTACAAAATTAAAATTATTTATTTATTTATTTATTTATTTAACACCAACACCGTTTTAGTAAGCACTTGGCGTTAGTCGAGCAAAGACCTAGCGCCTAGCGCCTAACGCCTAGGCCTAGGGGCGGGCTTATGAGAGAGGGCTGCCCGGGCTACAGAATTTTTTTTTTTTTTTAAATTAAATGGATAATTACATAAAACCGCTAAGATTTATTAATATTACACTAATATGATATTTTATCTATTTAGTGAAATGTAACTATTTTGTTTTTCAAAGTAAGTTATAAAAATACACATAATATTACGACATCTAATATTATAGAATTAAGTTATTTGCAAGTTTAAATAATTTTTTTAACTACAAGTTTAAGCAATTGTTTGTATATAAATTTTGCAATGTTTTTCATATTCTAAATAGTTTATTATTGAATTGGTGTCATCTTATTATTAAAAAAAAAAAAAATACTTCCATCAAAAATTATATAAAATAAACTATTCTTAATTAATAGGTAGCATGTCTTGAACTTCATTATATCTGTCTACATTGATGAATAAAATAACAAAAGTTTTCTCTACATTACACACCGAATTTAATAAATTTAGTGTGAGAATTTGTGAGTCATTAATTAAGTATTATAATATATTGTCTAAATAAAAGTAGATAAATTCAACTATTGATAGCTAAGGATAAAGTCAGTGCATGCCGAGAAAAAAAAATACTATATATATATATATGTAATTTAGCCCGGGCGGCAAATTTTTCTTGGGTTCGCCCCTGCCTAGGCCGATTAGTCGGCGATTAATCCAGATTAATTAGAAAATACAATTATAAACAAATTCCAAATATCAAATCAAAATAAGATATAAGGTTATAAACGGTTGCCCCAATGTTGCATCTGACCCGATAAACCATTTGAGCGCTCTAAACACACCATTTTAGAGTAGGGATATGCACACTCCCTATAAAAAGTCATGCTAAGAGCATCTCCAACGTTGCTTTTATAAATCCCACCAACTTCAACATATAGCATATTGTTCATAAAAACCCCCTCCAAGGTTGCTTCAAATTCCGTTTCCCCAAAAAAAAAATCTTATGCTGAGGAATAGTAGGACATTGACTTTAACGCGCATTGTTCCTCAGCACAACTCTCTCTCTCTCTCTCTCTCTCTCTCTCTCTCTCTCTTTTTTCTAATTGTCACATCAACATTGATCATCCTTTTTAATTTTTTTTTTTTTTCTAGTTTAACTCTTTTAAGTATTGTTATAGGGATTTTTCGTCAGCATGACACGTTAGTGAATATAGCGGGTAATGCATAAATATATTGATTCCACGTCATCAATGTCAAGTGTGAGACACGTCATCAATGTCAAGTGTGAGACACATCATCAAAAGGGTCAACAGAAATGCATGACAGCACCATATGAGGGGCCATCTACAGATGGAATCTAGTTGGCCAAAGATTTGTTCGGCCAAAGGTTCCGATTGGCCAAGATCTGCTCGGATAGGAACCTACTCGGCCAAGAATCCGCTTGGCTAGAAATATGCTCGGCCAAGAATATGCTTGGCCAAAGATTCTGATCAGCCAAAGATCTATACTTAGCCAAAAATAGGAAATATAATCCTATCAAGATACGCTTCATCAAGCGGAGATTCACTTATATACGAAATTTAGGAATCATACTCCAATAAGGAAATATCCATATTTCCTCTCCAGTATTAGAGAATTCTAATTGGGAAGAAACTTAAAGCTTTCAGAAGGATACACACCAAATGGGAAACGAGTCCTAATTGATTTACTCTACTAGAATTTCAGTAAGATTCTAATTAATGAATCCACCGCTTATATGACAAGAACCAAGGAAACCCTGGATCGAACAATATAAATATAACCAACAGATGATCAACTGTCAAATAAGATGGAAATGAAAAAGAAATATATATTTTCTACATATGTCTAATTCAGATACAAGGCTGTATATATACACAATAGTAGCAAATTGGAAAGGAAAATAATGAAAAAAATGGCTATACAAATGGTGATTGATTGGTAGTAGATTGTGGAGGTGAATAAGCCAAGTATCAAGGAGAGAATTGCTTCAATCTTTGACTTACCCGTTGTACTACTGAATTTACTCCTCCAATACTCCCCCCTCAAGTTGGAGCATGTACGTCAATCATGCCCAACTTGCAAAGAAGACTCCGAAAGTGGGCACTAGCTAAAGGTTTAGTGAACATATCTGCAAGTTGCTTCATTGTTGGAACATAAACTGTCTTTAGTAATCCTTGTTGAATCTTCTCGTGAATGAAGTGACAGTCTAACTCAATGTGTTTCGTTCGTTCATGAAAAATGGGATTTGCAGCTATATGGAGTGCAGCTTGATTGTCACAATACAATGTAGTTGGCGGTAATAAAGTGAGACCAAAGTCTATCAATAGATAGTTGAGCCATTGTATTTCACATGCAGTTTGGCCCATTGCTCTATATTCAGCTTCTACAGAAGATCTAGAGACAACATTTTGCTTCTTGGTCTTCTATGATATAAGACTATGTCCCAGAAAAATGCAATACCCAGTTGTAGATCGACGAGTGATAGGACCACCAGCCCAATTAGAATCGGCATAAGCAATTAGTTGCAATGGACTAGAAGAAGCTAACAAAATACCTTTTCCAGGATTAGTTTTTAAGTAGTGTAAAATTTGCAAAGCGGCATCGAGATGAGGCTTTCAAGGTGCTTGCATAAATTGACTAAGAATGCTCACTACAAAAACAATATCAGGCCGAGTTATGGTAAGATATATTAGTCGGCCTATAAGTCACCAATAAATAGCTGCATCTAGTAAAGGATCACCATCATCAATGCCAAGTTCTAAATTCTGCTCCATAGGTGTTTGAGCATCTCGACATCCTAAAATTCCCATATCTTGTAAAATATCCAATGCATATTTTCTTTGACAGAAAAATTCCCTGCGGTGAGTGAGCAATCTCAATTCCAAGAAAGTATTTAGGAGAGCCAATATTCTTAATGCTAAATTTATCATTTAGCATTTTCTTTAAATAGTGGATCTCCTCCAAGTCATTACCTACTACAAGAATATCATCAACATAAATTAGTATAAAAATAGAACCACTAGTAGTATGCTTAAAGAAAAGAGTGTACTCTGCCTTGGATTGAACATATCCCTCAAACAAGAAGGAATCTTTGAGTTTAGCAAACAAATTGCGACTTGCTTGTTTGAGTCCATAAAGGGATTTATTAAGTCGGCATGCATGATTCTCTTGGTTCCCATTTTTGTGATAACCAGGAGGTATCTCCATGTAAACCTCTTCATGTAAATCTCCATGAAGGAAAGCATTATTGACATCAAATTGATGTAATGACCATCCTTTTATAGTAGATATAGTAAGGAAACATCTAACCGTGACCATTTTTGCAACTGGAGCAAAAGTCTCACTATAATCAACTCCTTCTGTTTGTGTAAAACCTTTGGCGACTAATCGCGCTTTGTACCTTTCAATTGATCCATTGGAATGATATTTGACCTTGCAGACCCATTTACAACCAATTGGATGCTTACCATGAGGAAGTGTAGTAACAGTCCAGGTGTTATTCTTTTCAAGGGCCTCAATTTCTGTAATCATAGCTTCTCTCCATGTAGGGATTTTTATAGCTTGTGAGAAAGAATTAGGTTCTATGCTGGAATCAAGAGAGGTGAGAAAAGCTTTATGATTATCAGACAAACGATTATAAGAAATGATGTGAGATAAAGGATACACAGTACCTGTACCACGAGAAGATGATTGTTGTGGGCAATCTGTTGAGATGGTCGTATTGCATATGTAATCATTCAAGTATGCTGGTGGTCTTCTTGAACGAGTTGACTCGGTATTTAGAGGTAAATTGGAACTGGGATGGCTTTGGTCGTTGTTGCTTAAAGGCAGTGTGGAAGAATCTAAGGATACATCAGGATTGGTATGAGACTCATTATTAGTAGTACTTGGGACAAACGTGCTATTATATTGCTCAGAAATGGACAATGTAACAACTGGTCTATTAAAAGAATGAAGACGGGAATCACTATAAGGAAATATATGTTCATAAAATACAATATCCATAGATGTGTAAATGGTTCGAGACTCAAGGTCATATACTTTATACCCCTTTTGACCAAAAGGATATCCGATAAAAACTCCAGGCTTAGAACGTGCATCAAATTTATGCCTCTGAGGAGCAAGATTATGACCAAAACAAAGACAACCAAACACTTAAAAGATGAGAATAAATAGGTGGTGTCCCAAGAAGCATTTCATGAGGTGTTTTCCCATTTAAAATAGGTGAAGGAAGTTTGTTTATTAAATATGTTGCAGTAAGAACACATTCTCCCCAAAAAGTTAATGGAAGATGACTTTGAAATCACAAACTGCGAGCAACATCAAGAAGATGTTGATGTTTTCGCTCCACAATACCATTTTACTCATCAGAAGTAAAAATAAGAGAATTGCTAGTATGGACCTTTTTGTTAGGAAGTTAAACTTTAATATTTTCTGTATTTAGTAATGATAATTAATGTATATTATCTTTCCTATTGTATTGCTAACTTATAGCAAGACACTCCTATTGTAATGTAGTTTCCTGTTCCTGACTTGTAAGAATATTTCGACTTCTTACTGTATATATTCATGACCTGATATCAATAATATATACTAGAAATTTATCTCTCTCTTTCATCTTTTCATGGTATCAGAGCAGAGTTGAGATCTTGATTCATCGCTGCTCATCGTTGCACTCAAGTCACTCTTGGCAAACAGGTGCTTTATGAAGAATAAATTGGAGCTTAAGTTTTACCATCTGTTTATGTGTGTTCATATAAAGACTGCATCTGTGTTCATATAAAGACTGCATCTTTTTAGAGAATGTTTGTGATGGGGAACTAGATATGCACTATTAGATTATATTTTCAGTTATCATATTTATCTTCTAAATAATTATCTTTTTCAGAGATAAGTTAGGATTTGTTTTATCTTTATCAGGAGTTAGTTGTTTATCTTTTGTCAGCTTTAAATACGCCCCTTCAGTGCCTATTGTAATCAGACTTGATTATTGAATTGAATTGTTATTGTGTTCTTCTGAGTTTTCTCTCATTTCTATTCTTCTCTGATTCTGAACCCTAATTCTATCTTTTTCTCTCTAAAGTCTGTATTAGTTTCTATTTCTTGTGTTCATCCTACATCAGTTTGGTATCAGAGCCAAATCTCTTTCCTAACACGCTTTCGCATCCCTACATTTTCTACTGTGAAAGCTACGAGACACAATTTAAAAAAAAAAAAAAAAAAAAAAATCCCCTGTGTCCAAACAGCCCTAAATACACTTACTACATCCAAAACAGCTCAAAATCAGATATCCCACGCCAGCCTCCACGCACCCACGCGCCGACGCCACGCACCACCTTTGGTCGCCGCACCTGACGACCACCGACGACACCAGCAGCACCGGAAACCGCCGATCATCATCTTCTCCTTCATCGCTGACCTTTGGTTCCACCTCCTTCAGCGCAGATCTGCACAACAACAACAGACCGCCGCCTCCCTCGTCGCCACTCATCGCCACCAATCGCCGGCGACTGAAGCCTCACTGCCAGCTTCTCGACATTCAGACGAAGCCGGCGACCAAAACCCACAAGTCTCCGGCGTCGTTTGGCTCGGCGTTGTTCCCCACGCGACTTCGCCACTTCGAAAGGTACTGTCTTCTAATTTCCGGCGTGGTTGCTGACATTTCAAACGTTCCCAACATCGGAAACGCAACCCCATCATCTGTGTTGCTCATCTTTGCTGCCATTGACGTCGATTCGCCACCTGCCGAGACTTATCAGGTTCATCTGCTTTTTACTCATTGATCAATTGTTAATTTGTTGGATTTGAAGTAATTTGCATTGATCTTTTTATAACCCTCCCGCCAAAATGGTGAACAGACAAGAGTTTGAACAATCCAACACAGCCCACAATGAAAGAATGACTGCCTTAGAAAATGAATTGACCAATGTTAAAACAAGTATAGAATCCTTTAACACTTGGTTTGCAAATATTGAAACCATGATGCAACAAATTCTCAAAACTGTAGGTAAACGACCAGTGTTAGAATCTGAGGAAGTTGAACCTGAGTTGACCATGGATCCAACCTCTACCCCAATAGGACATCAACAATTTAAGGGTCTGTTACCAACACCTAGAATGCACTCTACCCTAGGATCAAACGAACGTGTTCCACCAGTTGAGCAAACTCGCCCTCCCGACCCTAGAAGGTTTCCAAATGAGGATCATGTCCACTGGTTTGATGGTGGTGACAATGAGGTTCACAACCCTTACCGACATACTAGAGCTTACCCTAGGCCACCTGAAAGAGACGAATTTCCTAGAGATTTTAGGCGTCAACAAAGGGCACACCCTCGTTACAATTTTAAACAACCTCGAGCACATGATGATATGGGAGATTTAACCAAGAGAGTTAAGGTAGAAGCGCCTGAATTTGATGGTCGAATAGACCATAATGTGTTTTTAGATTGGATAGATGTTCTAGAAGATTATTTTGACTGGTACCGCATGAGTGAAGGGCAAAAGGTTCGTTTTGCTAAACTTAGGTTGGTAGGATCTGCTAAGAAATATTGGCAAGGTATTCAGAAGCAGTTAGAGCATTTAGGTCAAGAACCGATTACCTTGTGGGCTGAGATGAAGCTTAGGTTGAAAGAAAAATATCTCCCTCCCTCTTACAAAAATCTCTTGCTAGATCAATTGTTGAACCTTACGCAAGCCTCATCCAATGTTACCGATTATCTTACTCGATTTGAGGATCTTAGGGTGAGATGTGAGATAAAAGAGGAGCCTTGTGTTGCTACTGCTAGGTTTGTCAATGGCCTAAAGTTTGAAATAAAAAGAGAAGTCAACGTGCACTCTGTTACGACTTTAGAGGAGGCATATCATAAGGCCTTAGAATTTGAGACTTACTTTAGCTTCCCCTCCACTCCTAGACGAAGGCCTACCCCATTTGAAAACTCTCAACCACTTCAGTTGCCATCTCTGGAATCTGCTAGGGCTCCTCAAGGAATTAAGAGTTTCAAGCCTGGTAGTAATCCTAATTCACATACTAGCTCTAACTCTCAGATTGAGTGTTTTAATTGTCATGCTAAGGGCCATATAGCATCTCGTTGTCCTGTCCGTACCCTCGCTTTGACTGAAGAGTTTGATACACCTCCCATAGATGACCAAGGTGTCGAAATTGTTGAACCGTTAGAAGATTGTGGTGATTTAGGCTTAGATACTTTTGTTGGCAATAGTGTTGGACTCTTAGGTGTTATACGATGTATCCCAGTGTGTGAGTTTGATAGTTCTTATACAGTTGCTCGTATTTGTCTTGAGCCTTTGCCTATTCCCTCTTTCCAGACAATTTCTACCCATTCTATTAAGCTTGGTTTGTCTAGCCATGCACCTGGATCAATTGCTTATTTACTTAACATGCCTTCAAATTTAACTATTGCTTCAATGACAATGGCAGATTTTTATCTTATTCGAGGCGCTCTCGAGCCTCCGTGGGTTGTTTATGATATTTCTATAGGTTGTGCATTCTCAACTTCAGCACGAGTTCTTCTACTGTGGCTGATTTTCTTGAAGACTCTGTCTGCTGTGACTCTCCCTCAAATTCATTATGGCAGGTTGTCTTTCTTAAATGCCCACTCGCCGGAGACGAGTTCCTTTCAAGCAGGGGAGAATGATGGGGAACTAGATATGCACTATTAGATTATATTTTCAGTTATCATATTTATCTTCTAAATAATTATCTTTTTAAGAGATAAGTTAGGATTTGTTTTATCTTTATCAGGAGTTAGTTGTTTATCTTTTGTCAGCTTTAAATAGGCCCCTTCAGTGCCTATTGTAATCAGACTTGATTATTGAATTGAATTGTTATTGTGTTCTTCTGAGTTTTCTCTCATTGCTATTCTTCTCTGTTTCTGAACCCTAATTCTATCTTTTTCTCTCTAAAGTCTGTATTAGTTTCTATTTCTTGTGTTCGTCCTACATCAGTTTGGCTCTGTATGGAGAGTCCCTATCTTATTTTACGTTTCATTTGCTTTTTCGAATAATAATTCTAGATTGCTAATATCGTTCAATTTTCATCTCTTTTTATTGCTGTCTTTATTCCCACTGCATTGTTCACTCAGGTTCTTAGTGTTCAAAAGGTCTATGGAAATTGTTGCACTCACCTTTTTTATTCTTTGGGTTTGATGAAATTAGCTTTAGCATGTATCTGGTGGTTTTGTTGGTTGAGTTAGTAAGAGGAATCATTGTTGGATGTACAATCATATATTATCACACAATTTACTGACTGTTTGTTGTTGTGACTTGGGATTGGACTATAAGTGAGGCAGACTTCTTTGCTGAAAGAGTAGCCCGAGTGAACACTGAATATAGTAGTAGATTAGTAGTCTTTCTTTTTGTTCACATACCTGAATTCTCATTTGTCCATTAACCTGACTTTATTCAATGTTTACTTAATTTTCCAGCTTTTATTTGCTAGATGATAATGGTATATTGACACGGCATGGTTCTTAGCAGATCAACTGTGAATTTGTCAATTTGACTAGATGGAGGGTTGCCATATGTGGGGAGTATATGAAGTCAAGGTTTAAGGTAAACACACTTTCCTTATCATTGTCTATTATAGATGTGAGTTATGTTCTTGTGATACGAGTTCTTTATTTTACTTTTAATGTAGTAATGGAAGAATATCTGTTTTCTGGCAGTCCTTTTCACTTAATGCTTCTTGTAACATTGTAAACAGACATGTTCTCATGGAACAGCTTGCAATTTTATTCACTGTTTCCGCAACCCTGGTGGAGACTATGAGTGGGCTGATTGGGATAAACCACCCCCAAAATTTTGGGTGACAAAGATGGTTGCTTTATTTGGTTATTCTGATGAATATGGGTATGAGAAACAGGTGGACCAAGATAATGTGGGGAAAAGGAGAAACTCCAACCAGTTTTCTGCAGATTCAGACAGGTGTCTTTTACTTTATCTAAATTCAGTGCTTAGTATACACAAAATATGGTTTATTAATTCATGCTTTGTGATTTAATTTCTTTCATTAATGTTTCCTCAATGAAACGGGTAGAGTAGGTGGATTTCTTCTTAGTGTGCTTCCTTCTCTGCCTTTTGTTATGACCCTGCTTTTATAGTTTTATCCAAAGCGAGAAATGTGCTTTTTCCAACTTTTGAATATGATATGCTATACTTTTAAATCATTAGTTTTGCTTTGTCATTTTTTTCTTCTTTTTTGTGATTATGAAGTTCACCATGAGTTCCTTAATTGTTTTTTTGTTATAATTCATGCATGTGAAGATCCGGATTTGATTAGTCTGATGCTTGTTTATGTTCTTGTGCTTATATCACAATGTAGCTTTCTGTGGACATCATTTTATTTATGTTTTAAATTAGTGGTCTGAATTAGTGTACTTCCTGTTGGGAGGAAAAAGCGTTTATGATTTTCTAATTTCCTGTGGCAGGCATCGGTCTAGAAGATCTAGATCCCGGGAGATGGATCATGTGAAAGGTGGTTCTCGTAGAAGCCGTGATGATGAAAATGATCTTTGGGAGAGCACATGCAGTCAGAGGCACAATGATGACAATAAAAAGAGAATCAAACTTCTTGATGAGAAGTTGCACAAAGAGAGTACAATGTTTAAGGATTACTATCACAGCGAGAGCAGAAACGATGAGACTGATTCTGATGGAAGTTGGTCGGATAGGGACAGGGACAGAGACAAAGATAAAGATAGGCACCATGGTCACCATAGGAAAAGCACACAGCACAGGAGCAGATCTTCAGAAAAATCAGCTGATTATGAAAACAGCAAGAGAAGAATCCATGAAGATGATTCTAATGGAAATCGGTTGGACGAAGACAAGGACGCACAATTAAACCATGCTCAGACCAAGAAAAGTTTGAGATGCAGGGAAACAAGAGAACTAAAAGATGATAATGGAGATCATGAGAACATAACTTATGATTCTTGTATTGACCGGCAAGACAGGGATGAAGATGGAGAAAGAGAACCTAGTGACCTGGGGAAAAGGTCAAGAGATTGGAGCAAAGTTGGATATCTTGATAATCATGAGGAAAGCGAGAAAAAAATTGATGATGAATCCAGTGGAGACCGATCTGATAGGGATGCAGACAGAGATAGAGACAGACACCAGAGTCACAAAAGCAAAAGCTCAAGACACCGGAGCAAAGTTTTGAAATTCCGAGAGGGACATAGAGTTTGCAATTATAGGGGTCGTGATACTGATTCAGGTGATGATAGTGACAAAGAAAGGCATCACAGCCGTAGAAGGAAACGCTCACAATATCGAACCAAAGACTCAGAATTGTCAGATGATCAAGTTTGATGAATCTGCTCACAAGTTGAAGAGAATTTTAATAATGAGGAATCTGAAAGTGAGAGACCACCATAAAAGATGTAGAACACAAGCATTCAAGCAAAAGATCTCGTTCAGGTAGAGAGAATAACAAAAGCATATTACAGTCATTCAAAATCAGACGGAGATCATGAGTCTGGTAGTCCTGGCCAATGTGATGAAAGATGTATAAGCATTAACAAGAACAATAGTTGGGAACCAGTAAGTCTGGAGGAAGATCAGAATTCGAGGAGTAAGACTTTTATTGTTCAGAGACATCGGAGTTATGAATCTAGCAGTCCAGGTCTGTACAATGGAAGAAGTAAATCACAAGATCTTACCTCGGAGTACTTCTATAATGATAAGGATGATGTAGATCATCAGGAATTTAACGAAGATGCTTATGAGGAACACCACAGATCGAGAAGCTAGTCTACTTGTGATGATAAAGATCAATTCAGTGGCAATTCAAACTCTCATATTAAACATTCTAGTGAGCTCTACAATGAAAGGAGATCAAGGGGCAGTAGCCTGTGAAGTCGAGAGAGGGGCCCAGAATACACGGAGATGGAGACATTCTGGTGAAAGTGCCAAGAATACAGAGACAATTACGGGTCACATTGTGTGAAACATAGATCCCATTGTCATAGGCGGTGTGATAAGTGTAACAGTTTGTAGAGCCAGGAAGTTGACTGAAGTATTTACCCAAGAGTCCAAGATATAGTGATCTGTCTCTGATGAGGAAGACAAATAGGCTTGCTGTGTGAACTGCTCTAGAAGAATGGAGAGGTGGGATCACAAGTAAAGGATGTTCGGCATGTCATGTCCATAAACGATAAAAAATTGGGATGTCAGATAAATTTAAAAGCTGGAAAAAAGAGCTAGGAAGCCGTAGGAAACACTCTAAGCTTTATAGATTTATTTTATTTAATTTTTTCAATAATGCAAATATGAGTGCTAGTAGGTGATGGCCGAGAATGCAATGTTTTTGTTCCTCACATTTACAGCGTTTACAAATAGTTGACGAGTTTTGCATGGATTTTAACCCATTTTGCCCTCTGTACTTAGTTTGGGAAATCTTATTTGATTTCTATTTCTGTGGCTTTCTCGTTTGGAAGGAAATCCATTAACTGTAGAATGTCAGAGTTTTAATTAAGAAAGGCCAGTTTAGAACTGCTGAAAGGATGCTAGAAATAAACAAGAAATTGAAAACTAAGATTTGGAAGTTAAATCAAGTTTAGAACATGTTCAAGTCTGAATATACCAAAATTGCTTACAAAGATTATTTTTTGCAATTAGTTTTAGAGAGAACCAAATTAGCCATCAAAAATATTAGAATTTCGTTTCCAACGACATACGAAAGTTTAATTGTTAATAACCATATTTTTGAGAAATTACTTGAATGTCCTCATATAAAAACCATCACCAAACATACACTCTCTCTTTCTCTCTCTCCCCTATCTTCTGTCTCTTTTCCCCTCTCCATCCCGTCAAAATCTTCACCTAGTTCGCTAACTCTCTCTCTCTCTCTCTCTCTCTCTCTCTCTCTCTCTCTCTCTCTCTCTCTCTCTCTCATGATCGAATTCCGATTGTTGTTCCTGCAAATCGAACACCAATGATCGAATTCCAATGGTTCTTCTTGCTTCTCTGTTCGTTCTTCATGATCGAATTCCAATTGTTGTACCGATTTGCTCTAAATCGGTTTAAGTTGTGTAAATATCATTCATTTGCTCATTAATTGAGTTGCAAACAATATGGTTTTAGCATTATTGGATCACTTTTATGTGTTTTTGTGAAGAATCAAATTAAATTAAGTTTTAAGTTTTTTTCCAGAAGATTTCAAGTTTCATGGGTTTGAAAACTTGAAATCTACTTTAAAAACTCGAAATGTTGACAAAACTCGAAATGTTGACAAAACTTGAAATCTTCTATAAAAACTTGAAATGTTGATGAAAAACTTGAAATTTTGAAATTTTCTATAAAAACTCGAAATGTTGACAAAACTTGAAATCTTTTATAAAAACTTGAAATATTGACGAAAAACTTGAAATGTCGATCACGAACCAGGCAAGTTTCATCATTTCAAGTTTCAAAATTTCAAGTTTTTTGTCAACATTTCAAGTTTTTAAAGAAGATTTCAAGTTTTGTCAACATTTCGAGTTTGTATAGAAGATTTCAAGTTTTGTCAACATTCCTAGATTTCAAGTTTTAATAGAAGATTTCAAGTTTTCGAACCCGTAAAACTTGAAATCTTCTGGAAAAATCTAGAAACTTTATTGAAATCGATTCTTAACAAAACACACATAACTGATGCATTAAAACTAAAACCATGATAAAGTAATTGTTTGCAATTCAATTAATGAACAAATGAATGATATTTACCGATTTATAGCAAATCGGAAAAGTTTTTCTCTTTCACTTCGTGAAATTTTCAACGAGATTATGAGATCAAACCATCCTCTATTTAGTTGATTTGCAGGAACAACAATGGTGCTTCCATTGGTGTTCGATTTGCAGGACGATGATGAAAAACGAATATGATGATGAAGAACAAAGAAGCAAGAAGAAGACAGTGAGAAAAATAAACAAAAGAAAATAGAAATATTAATTTGGGGGTATCTTGGTAATTTATGGATATACATTGATTTTTTTTTTTCAAAATGTGGTTATTAACAATTAAAGTTTTGTATGTTGTTAAAAATGAATTTCCTATGTTTGATGTGGTCATTTTTAACAATTTCCACTTAGTTTTAGTCTGATATAAAGATGAGCCGAGACCCATAATTTGAACGGATAACAAGCAAATAGTAGAGACTCGCCCATTTTAGAAGCTTTTCCATAACTTTGAGAACTATTGCGTCCGTTCCAACTACATCACAACCTGTGCCAGTTTTCATCTTCAAGCAACACCATATGCTCAAACTGTTGACACTAATAAAAATGGAAGAACTTGCCCTAACCTAATGATAAATGATATCTTGAATGAGACAGTTTCACCATGTTATTCGTGCATCCACTCAATCAAAACACGTTATGTGATATATATACACTATGAAAGCTATCAGTAATCAATAGACTCAATGTTTAAGCTGTCAAGTAAAGGTCAAAACAAACGATATAAAACACTAACAAAAGATTCATAATATCAACGTATGTGAAAGAGAGACTGTAGGTACTCGGGACTCAAGAGAATAAAGAGTTTTGGGAAACAAATCAACATCTGTTCCATAAACCGATGAGGCAAACACTTTATTATTATTATTTTTTCATATGTATTGCATACATTTGTTTTTGGATACAAGGGATTGTATCCAAGTCTTACACTAAACACCTCCTAGCCTGCCTTACTTTCTTACAAACAGGAAAACACATACAACTTGATACCTATATATAACAATGTTTAACATACTCTCCGAGGCTTTTTCATAACCATAACAACAACTACAACAATAAGTTGATAAGCATAAGATGTAGGCTGATCACCCTCTAAAACTTCACAACTTGTATTCACTGTCGACCTCTACTCTGTACTCGCCCCCAAGCTTATAGAAGGTGACTATATCATTAGGTACAAGATCTTTAGCTCGCGCAAATTCAAGCCAACCATCAGTCAGAGCAGGCATTGGATGAATGGTTAAACGAAAGTTCCAAATTTCTCCTTTCAAGTCCTTCACCAGAAAATCCGCAAACTCCTTTCCTTCAGGAATCGAGAAATGCTTCATAGCTTTGGTCGGAACTATCAGTTTCTTCTCAACATCAGTTTTAGTAATAAGTTTCGAAAACAGCTGTTGCATAATAACCAAAATTAGTTCTATTACTTAATAATCACTTTTCAAATTACTTACCAAACACTTATTATGGTGTGAAATTATGAAAAGAAGAAGAAGAGAGTATTTAAAAGCTATAGCAATCCCAAACCCGAAGCTTCACAAGTCACAATCTTCACTGATATGCTAAATATATGCTTAACGTTAACATGCATACCATAGTACTCTGCCATAGATTAGATTGCGCAGATGTCATGTGTGGGCGCAACCTCAACATTGGTGGTAAAAACATCTTTGGTTCCAGATCTTCTGAGCTAAAATGATTGAATGATTGAATGGTTCTTGCAGCGATAACTTCATCATCATCAATCCACCCTGTTCTTTTATCAAATTCAAACCACCGTCTTGGAGTACTAGTGATAATCTCTTCATCATCGGACATGGTTGGAAAAGTTATCTCTGGTTCCAGATCTTCTACGCGAAAATGATTGAATGATTGAATGGTTCTTGCAACGATAACTTCATCATCATCTGTCTGCCCTGTTCCTTTATCAAAATCAAACCACCCTCTTGGAGTACTAGTGCTAATCTCTTTATTATCGGAAATGGTTGGAGTTTTTGATGAAATGAGGGGTGCTCTAAAATCTGTACTCTCTTCATCATCAACCACTGCTGATGCATTTGATGAAGAAACGTGAAGGAGGATAGCACTTGAATCTGTAATATCTTCTTCATCGACCACCATTGGAGTATCCGATGAAACACCCTGAATGTGAGATGATAATGAATCAGTAATCTAAGTTTCAACAACCACCATTGAAGTATCTGATAAAATTAGTTGAATCTAGATTGCTGACAAATTCGTAACTTGTTCATTATTTTCAAACGAATGCATTCAACTTGAGCTTTACTCCCAAAGTTGCGGAAATAATGTAAATGTATGTAACAATCAACTGGAAAATAGAGAAGACAGGCTCTATCACATTACGTTCATGTTCAACTTCCAATAGGCCATCTCGCCCAAGCTCAAACACAACCCCTCCCCAAATCACGAATTATGGTAATATTTAAAAATAAATATAAATAAATAAATAAATCTGGTACAATCTTACGACCGCTTCAACTCAAAAGCTTAAACTATTAGGAAAGAATAATAGTATTTGACCACTTAATAAGATTAATATTTCTCTTTTTTTAGTCAAACCTCCTTTCCTCGTTAGCTATCGCTCTTAGCATTCCAAACACATTTTTACTAAAAAAATAAAATCAATATCTTGCCTTAATTTATTAGATTTCTATTATCACACGAGCTTGATTATTTTCAAAAGTAGCTAAATTGTTGTAAAAATCAAATCCAGTGAAAGCAAAAACAATAAATATAAGATTATAATCTTATAGCATTCAAATAAGATGTGAAGTTATAAACAAATTTTCCAAAGAATTGAGCAACTTTACCTCGCAGCAGAAATCCCACACACAAGTGTAATCCATTCTCTTGCTCTACTTTCTTGCAACAAAACAAGCGAAGTCCGCCTATTTTATATTTTTATGGATCAACATTTACAAGTCAACGTTTATTTTTTTCCAAGTCAACTCGGTGTCGTTTTTTCTTTTCAAAGCTGACACCGGGACAAGAAGAGATTGACAAGGTCTCGAATACAATGTACTAAATTAAAAGTGTTGTCAGGAAAGACGGCTGTGAACTGTCAGGAAAAACTTTTAAAAGTGCTGTGAAAATTAAAAGTGTCACTTCTTATTTCACTTCCAATCCCATTTTCATTTCATCTGAGAACCTAATCTTCCCTTTCCAGACAAGACTGCTGTGAACTGGCGACGGCGGCGACGGAAGACAGAAACTTTCGGCAATCTCGGTGACTGAATGGTGGCAGGCGGCAGGAAGCTTCTTTGGGCGATCTGGTTTAGGTATGTAAGCTGTTGGGTCGAAGATGAAGGGAACAACTGGTTTCGGTTTAGCGACTTGACTTCTTTAAAATTGACATCATCAGCTAACACTCTTGCTCGTGATTAGTCATCGGTCATCAAATCTTTGACATACATATATTCTTTTGACGGATAATTAAGGCATGGACCGCAGATTAAATCGCCCGAGAATTGTGAATTTTATATGGGACATCCAAGGGAAGATAACTTATTTTCTGCATCTTCTAAGCGTTTCTGTTTTCCAGCGTTTTTGGTATTTCACTTCTTCACTCATATGCAAGGTGACGTTTTATTTTATTTTTTATATATTTTTACAGTTATATTTCTTTGATAAATTAATTAAATTCTTGGTTGTTGAAATGCATACCCAGTTAATTACCATTTAGATGGAAGTTGAGACAATATTAGTAAGCTCCTTACACCCACTTACGTGGATGAGATTGTTAGTTTGAGTTTGATTTTTGTCCACCTCCCAAAACTCTAAATTTATAATTGTTGAAAAATAAATAAAAATTAATTTCCATTTATTTGATCGGTCTTCATTTCTTGAGTTTGAAGGTGGATTACAAGGTTAATAACTTATAAGAGACTGAGAAGTTGTTTGTTGGTTTTTGATAATATATTTTTGTTCTTTGTTGCTTTAATTTATAACATGATATGGTAGCTTTATTTCAGGGTTGTGCATTGCTTGATGCACATAAGGAACGCATACTTGCGATGTTTTTCTTTGTCCTGGAGGCAGTATCAGTTGTATTGGATCAAATTGGTAAAAATAAAGAGGCTTTTCTTCTTGCTGCTTTACTCTTGTCTTTATTTGGCTTTTCTATAACTCTCTACTCTCTCATCGAGGCAAGAACCGAGGCAAGAACCAATCCAACAATCAAGGCTGAGATACAACTTAAGGTGGTGGAAATTGTTTTCTCACTGATTCAGTTGATTGTTACATTCATTCAATATTTGTTAACAGTTTTGAAAGTGAAGAATGACTATAATGCCTCAGCGTTTCCACTAGCCTTTGCTATGATTGCTGTTGTCTTCATTTTCATTAAAGATGGAAAAATCACTGATTCATCAGCACCAGAAAGACTACCTCGTTCAACATTTGAACAACCTATTGGGACTAGTATTCCTATTGAACTTAATCATAACGTGAGCTGGACGAAACAAGTTAGGCCTGGGAGCTCCACGAACCATGATAAGCCTGAGAGTTCTACAGTCACGAGATCCACACATGCCCTTAATAAGGTATGAATGTAAAAGTCTCCATATATTACATTTATTACTGATACTTGTGATAAGAAATTAAATCTTTCGCTATACATGGATGATCAAATAGCAAAACAATTTTATTGAATGAAAGGTTGTATGCTGTGTAGTAAATATACATGGTGAATTTACATGAACATAAGTTTGGCATTGGTCTCTCAAACATCATTTCTACAAATTTTTATATTAATTGTCATATATTAATTCTTTGTGACTCCAAAGCTATCAATTCTAATATATTGACTAAAGGTTATATACATATATGATCTATAACTATTTTGGGGGTCAAATTAATTTTGGTTTTCTTGTACCCTTTCTTTTCTGTTCAGCATAAAGCCAAATATCTTATTCTTTGATTTGGATGCTTTGCTTTAATGTGATTATATTTTGATATATACATATTAATTGTATCCAACTTTTTTCATGTCACAGAAAGTAGTGATGAAATTCGAGATTAACGATGACGAAGCTAAGGAAAAAGCCATGGGAACTGTCTCTGACATTTCAGGTATTGAATGTTGCGTTTAATTAATTAATTAATTTATTAAAATATACATATAACTCTGCCCAGGACTTATATTAATGGGGATAAAAGTTGATCAGTTTTGTTCCATTTCATACAAACTGTTATGTCACCAATTGTATTCCATTCATAAACCATGAAAAATGACCAATTTTGAGTGAATTCTTGGTACAATTTAACAGGGGTTGATTCAATTTGTATGGACATGAAGAGCAATATATGGACAATAATAGGAAACATTGTTGAGGAAGATGTGATCAAACTGAGCAAGGTATGTAAGACAGGGCAAGTTTCAGTTGAACCAGCAGAAAAGCCTGTGGAGAAGAAGGAGGAGAAGAAGGAGAAGAAGAAGTGTGAGGAGCTCATGAAGCCAGAGATGTTTAAACTTTATGAGGCCTACCCATCATACAATCCTTCTTGGATAAGTGCAAAACCAGAACGAAGAAAAAAACCTATTGGTTCTATGACTAGTACTCCTAGTGACCTTAATCAAATCGTGAGCTGGACGAACCAAGCTAGGCCTGAGAGCTCGAAGAGCCATGTTAAGCTTGGGAGCTCGAAGGACCACAATAAGCCTGAGAGCTCCACGAACCAAGTTAAGCCTGGGAGCTCGAACAACCATGATAAGCCTGGGAGTTCTACAGTCAAGAGATCCACACATGCCCACAAAAAGGTATGAATGTAAAAGTCTCCATATATTACATTTATTACTGATACTTGTGATAAAGAAATCTTTTGCTATACATGGATGATCAAATAGCAAAACAATTTTATTGAATGAGATAAAAAAAAATAAAAATAAATAAATAAATAAAAGATTGTATGCTGTATAGTAAATATACATGGTGAATTTACATGAACATAAACTTGGCATTGGTCTCTCAAACATCATTTCTACAAATTTTTATATTAATTGTCATATATTAATTCTTTGTGACTCCAAAGCTATCAATTCTAATATCCTGACTACAGGTTTTATATATATATTTATGATCTATAACTTTTTTTGGGGTCAAATTAATTTTGGTTTTCTTGTACCCTTTCTTCTCTGTTGAGCATAAAGCCAAATATCTTATCCTTTGATTTGGATGCTTTGCTTTAATGTGATTATATTTTGATATCCAACTTTGTTCTTGTCACAGAAAGTAGTGATGAAATTGGATATTAACGACGTCGAAGCTAAGAAAAAAGCCTTGGATACTGTCGTTGACATTTCAGGTATTGAATGTTACATTTAATTAATTTATTAAAATAAACATATAACTCTGCCCAGGACTTATATAAATGGGGATAAAAGTTTAGTTTTGTTCCATTTCATAAAAACTGTTGTATCCCATTCATAAACCATGAAAAATGACAAATTTTGAGTGAATTCTTGGTGCAATTTAACAGGGGTTGATTCATTTTCAATGGACATGAACAATGAATTGAAAGTGAAAGGAAACATTGTTGCAGAAGATGTAGTGATCAAACTGAGAAAGATATGTAAGACAGAGCTAGTTTCAGTTAAACCAGCAAAAGGGTCTGACAAGGAGGGGAAGAAATTAGATCCCAAGGAGCGGACTGAAAATATAGCTGAACTTGTTAAGCTTTACAAGCCGGACATTCCTTACAAGCCGTACAAGAAGAAGATTAAAAGTGAATAGGGAGGAAAAAAAGAGAGAGCTTTCTCTGTCACAAGTCAGAAGAAGATGTAAGGGCTGTTTGTTAAAATAAGTATTAAAAGTCCTTATTTTAAGTAAATAAACTAAGGTCCTGTTTGATTTTTCCACTTAACACTGAATGGTACTTAGAGCTTGTTTGGTTGGGCTTTTGAAAAACCTCTATTGGGAAAAGATCTACTTGCAGTAGATCTATTAGAAATATAGTTTTTGAAAAAAAAATCATAGATGTTTGGTTGGTAGACTTTTTTTTAAAAAAGGTCTATTTGGAGAAGCACCTCCCTATGAGCTTTTGCCCAGTAGAGGTTTAAACTCTACTAGCATCTACTCAATTTAAAATAGACAATCTCAAAAGCCCAACCAAACAACTCTAAAAAACTCAAATAAACGTTGGTAGACCTTTTGAGCCAGTAGAAAGCTCAACCAAACAAGCACTTAATGTGTTTCATTTAGTTATTTTGTTTGATTTTTTAAATGTTAAAATCACTTAATGGACCCTTAAAACCACTTGTTTTGAAAAAGTGAAAATTTTTCATTTTTCACTTGACACAAATCCAGTAGAATTTAATGTAAAGTTTTACTTTCAAAACTATCCTCACTAATTTAATCTATTTTCGAAACTAACCACTTGATCTATAATGTTTTTATTTTATTTTATTTTATATTTTACATGAAATCTATAAATTATATAATTATCCAAGTTTATTCCAAATTAATTAAAGAATAAATTATATACATGAAGTAGATTGCTAATAAGAACATATTGATGAACTTCACTTTGTCTGTAATATACACATGAAGTAGTCCATTAGTTTTATAATGTTACTAGCTAAGAGCTTAGTAATTATTAGATTTTATATAATAATATAAATTTGAAATATTATTAATAACTAAATAAATTTATTTTCGAATTAATTTATATGCTAGAGTTCTCCATAATATATTAAAATATAAATATATAACAAATAATAGTTAAAAGGGCATATATGTAAAAGTATTTATTTTTAGATATTTATAACTTAAAAAAACAAACAACTTATCATTTATATTCAGTTTTCAGTAAAAAAAAACAAATATGTTTTTTAGTTTTCAGTTTCAGTCACTATTCAGTCTTCAGTAACATTCAGTACAACAAATCAAACGGGGCCTAAGCGGAGTAATACCACTTAATATATATATATATATATATATATATTATATATATATATATATATATATATGGGGTAGGATCCATAGCCCCATTTTTTTACACAAGATTTTACACAATTTATTGTCCATTAGATTTTAGTTGTTTGGATGGACATGATTCAATGATTTTTAATCTCTTTCTCTCTCTTCATTTAACATTTATATTTTCTCTCCCCTATCTATTCAATTCTCCCTCCTAAATTTTATTATTTTATTCCATTCTTTCTCTTCTTTTAATTACTCTCTTTCAACTTCTTTTTTTTTCTTTTTATTTCTCTCTTTTTATATTGATCTTATTTCTTTTTTTCCCTCCTATTACTTTGACATAAAACTAGAAATTTTATTAATGCATCACCGGTTGGTTTTTCATTCTCCTCTTCTAATTTTTTGTTGTTTTTTTTTTTTTTAACTTTTTGTTTTATATTTTCATGCACTCTTATTATGTGATTTTTCAAAACTGACAAACAGTATTATTTTCACTAATATTGACTTTGTTAATGTATTTGGTATGGTAGTTTACAAACAATTTTTGTTTTAAATAGGTTAAAAAACAATTATTTTTTTAAGAAAAAGGACAGGTTAAAAAAACAATTATATGCAATAATTTTGGCATAAATTTAGAAAGAGAAATCTTAATATCTTCTTGATTTACGATAGAAATCATATCAAAGAAGTAAAAATAAGTAATTATATGATATTTGGAGTTGTCACATTTCATTAAAACTCGTATGAGAAAATATGTAGTTCAATAAATTTTCATTACTACATTCTCATAAATTTTAATTGAAGGTTTTTTTTTTTTTTTTTTTTTTGGGGTAATTAACTTCTCTTTTTTTTTTTCCTGACTTTTGAAAGAATATAAAAGAAATGCTAATAATTTATTACAAAAAATTTCTTTGATATTAATGGATAATGGTAAAATAAAAATTTGAAAAGACAAAGAAATAAAAAATTAAAAGAGAGAAAAAAGAAAAAAAAAACGTTGAAAAGAAAAAAAAAAAAAAAGAGATAATAATAAATAGGGGGAGAGAAAATACAAATATTAAATGAAGAAAGAGAAAGGGAGATTAAAAACAATTGAATCTTGTCTATCCAAATAATTTAAATCCAATGGACAATAAATTGTGTAAAAAAATGGGGTCATGGATCCTGTCCCTATATATATATAGTGAGTCTCTCATGAGGGATCTCTTATTTTAATTTCAGTAAGGATCATGATGAAAACACATTGATTTTAATGAATTTAAGTCTGAATTTTTTTATGGATGATGAGTTCAATAAAATCTACATATGAACAAAATTTGAGAATTTTTCGAATAGTAGAACTATTTATCCAAAATTTGTTAAATATGAAGGCATCGGAAAATAGGCGAAATATAGGAAAATTCATGAAAAATAGTTGTAGTATTTGAAAAATTCTCAAATTAAGTTCATAAGTAGATTTTAATGAACTCATCATCCATAAAAAAATTCAGATAAAAAATCATTAAAATCGATGTATTTTCATCAAGATCCTTATCAAAATTAAAATAAAGGATCTCTCATAAGAGATTCATTATATATATATATATATGTATGTATATATATAATGAAGCTAATACCACTTAATATTTAAGACACTCTTATTTGTTTGTTTTTTATTTGAGAGTATCCAACTTAAATATGAAGTGGTTTTGGTTTTACTATTCTACCCCTATTTTAAAAAACCATTTGACTTTTAAGATATATATTTTTTTAATGTATTTTTATTTTTTAACAAATATTTATTTTTATTGGAAAATAATTTAATTTTTTTATTGAAAAAAAGCCAAACGGCCATTCCAATATTCCACCAAACAATCAACCTTTTGCCGCCACCGCGTACCAACATCCACTGTCACTTTTTGCACTAGATCTGTGTTCGTGCACCGGTCGATGCTTTTCGCACCAAATCTATTCCCGTGCGCCGGTCGATGTTTGAGATCCACGCTTCGACGTGGATCATTTGTTGAAGACACACGATCAGGTGAAGATTGACTTGGGTCTAGTTATGTCGCCACCACCTATCGACTTTCTAGTAACGGCGAGGGCCGCCGTGGTTCACGGGATCCGCGTAAATTTGAACTACGACGTGGGTCGCCGTTTGTGGATCTTTCTTAGATTGATTGGTTTATGTCGGCGATGGCTTCGAGATCGCGGTGGCTCCATCTAATTGTCGGAGGCAAGGAGGAGGCCGACAGACCTCCTCTGGTCAAATCTCAATTAGGCGGGGGTGGCGGTGCAGCCGTCTCCTACTAGGTCAATTTAGGGTTAGGTTAGTGTTAGGGTTAGGGTTAGAGTTGTTTAGGAAATTAGAGATTTTTTTTTTTATTAAAGGTTATTTTTAGTAATAGATTAATTGTACAAGGTTAATCATGAAAATAACAGTGAAGATGTTTATTAAGACTTATTACATAAGTGAAAAGCCAATTTTTTTTTAAAAGCCAATTTTTTTTTTTTTTTTTTTTACTTTTTTTATCTGACATATTTATGTTAAAATAAGATAAAAGTTAAAAAAAACAAAAAAATCTATTCATCTTAATTTAAGTTATAAGAGGCAATAAGACTTATACTAGAAAAAACAAACAGCCTACAGTCCCGTAGTGATCAAACTAATCGAGAAAGATATGTCAGACAGAGCTAATTTCAGTTGTACCAGCAAAAGAGCTAATTTCAGATTTTATGGTTAATACTCGATCAATCAAAAGAGTTATATAGAGTTGGAATAGCAAAGGATCCAAGTGATTCCAATTCGTTACCACTTTATTGGTTTTTTCAGCTAGCAATATCATCACTGAATCACCAGAGTCTACAAGACTTATATTTCAACAGCAATTACTCGTATGAACAACAACAACAACAACAACAACAACAAAAAAAAAAAAAAAAATACTAAACATCTTGTTTCACCATCAAATGATGAATCATGATCATTTATTCATTATCAATATCATAATGTTATTTCCCGGTGGCCATTAAGACGCATAAATAAATTCTATAGCCAGGGACGGAACTAGAAGTTTGATTTTAGGGGGGCCAAAGTGTATCTAACAGATTTTTCTACAGTATGCATGACGATGATATAAACAATTAAATTAGCAATTTATCCTCCGTATGTTAAACTAAAAGAGTAAAAACGTACCCATTTAGAAAAATGTCATGAGAGTGATTCGTCTTCCACTTCCTTACGTTGGAGAAGATACTCTAATGCTTTCAAATGTATGTAAAAACCTGTATATAATATAAAATGTCAAAATTATAAAGGTAACAAGTAAAAACTTGTATATAATATAAGATGTCAAAATTACAAAGGTAACAAATTTACAAGTCAAATTAAAACATTGGATAATAATTTTTTTAACTCAAAAAGATGATAATTAAGAACTATAAAAGACATAGTTTTCCATTATATATCTAACAATTCCATTTTTTCACATAAAAGAGACATCTCCAAATATCTAGTCAAGTTTGACTAAGATACAAACAAAAAGAAGAAAACATAAAAGAACTATTTTATTTACAAAAAGATCTTCTCCAAATATCTAGTCAAGTGTGACTAAGATATATACAAAATGAAGATAACACACAATAAAATGCGAACATCTCTCAAAGTTGCACTCGATGTTCTCTTAATAGATTGAAGTCATCTATTATCGAATCCGAACTAAACTTTTCTGCTATTTCCTTTTCAATGTAGACAGTCAAGTAATCTGCAAGAAACTTATCATTCATCTTGTTGCGAAGACTTGTTTTAATTAGTTTCATAGCTGAAAATGCTCTCTCTGTAGTTGCTGTGGAAACCGGAAGAGTCAATACAAGACGAATCAATTATCAATTAGAGGAAACTGATATGAGTTTCTTGTTTCCACTAATCCTCGACATAATTCAGATATTGTAGTCATTTTCTGAAACTTTTGATGGCGAGACATATATAACTTAAAATGTTTCAACTCAAATGCCAAAAGATCTCTCTCATGTTGTGTAAAATCTTGAGGATAAAATTTGTTTGCCAACTTGCAAATGTTATCAACATTGAATGACTTAAAACCATCTCTAGGATCTAGAGCTGAGCTAAGAGTAAGTAGTTCCATTGCTTGCTCATTAAACCTAATATTTAATTCCTGTAATTGAGAATCAATTGCAGCTGTGAATACATCAACTCGATAGTGATGCTCAATTGTAATGTGATCTCTTTGTTGACAAGAACGACCACGACCCATTAAGTAACGAGCACTCATATCAGGAATATTAATTTCATACTTTGCACAAAATGATAGCACATCTTCAAGTAAAGCATCCCAACCATCTTCTCTTATATTTTGGATAAGTGACTTTGTTGTTGAAACAAGATGCATATCATTTGAAATATCTTGAGACTTTTGTTGTAAAGATTGACAAAGAATATCTGTGAGCCCCATGACTTTCTTCATCAAATGTAAGATAAATACAAATTCAAATGATGTAATAGCATCATAAGCAGCATCTGCATCTCCACGTTGAGAATAACTGGATCCCTCATTTATGATATTTTAAAGAACAACACATGTTGGCCCAAAAAGCCTCAATAAACTACAAACAGAATGAAAATGAGAACCCCAACGAGTATCTCCCGCTCTTTGCAAAGCTCCAAGTTGATTTGCTCCCTTACCGGTTTCAAGTTCATCAATAGATATCATATGTGCAATTGCATCTGCTTGAGCACATTGTAGTTCACTATTTCTTTTGCAAGAGGCACCAATTATATTCATAACAAAAGTTAGCTTTGAAAAGAATTGATACACGGGAATTACTTCTCTAGATGCAACAACTAATGCTAATTGTAGTCGGTGAGCCATACAATGAATATAATAAGCATATGGACACTCATTGAGAACTAATGCTTGCAACCCCTTCCACTCACCACGCATGTTACTAGCTTCGTTGTATCCTTGGCCTCTAATATTATGAATATCAAGAGCATGATGAGAGAGAACTAGAGATAGCTCTTTTTTAAGAGTTGTTGTCATGGTATCTTTGACATACACAATGTCAAGAAAACGCTCTAGTATAAAACCCTCTTTATCAACAAATCTCAATACAAGAGCCATTTGTTCCTTCTTAGCTACATCTCGATCTAGCCTCATCAACTAGGATGCAAAATTTAGCATCTCCAATTTCCTCACGGATGTGCATTCTCACTTTGTTAGAGAGAATTTGCAAAAGTTCTTTTTGAATTTTTGGTGAGGTATATTTTGCATTTTTGGGAGCATTCTCTAATACAACTTTGGCAACATCATCATTGTAAGTTGCCAAAACATTTAGCAACTCAATGAAATTACCTCGATTTTTTGATTCCAAAGATTCATCATTGCCTCTAAAAGAACATCCTTGAAATGTAAGCCATCTAATAGAATCAATAGAAGCCTTGAACCGTAAGCGATTATTTGAAACTTGTTTAGAAGTTTGACGATTAATAACCTTGTCAATATGGCAAGCTTGATTAATTAAATCTTCACAAGCTTGCACACAATCCTTGTGAAGTGTAAAATCTTCACCCACATGATTTCTTAATGGACACCTTTTCCCATCATTAACTTTCTTCCAATTTTTAAACCCATCCCTAGTAAATGCATTTGATCCATATCGTTTGGCATGTTGCTTTGCAAAAAGAAAACAATGGAAGCAAAATGCCGCATCCTTGGAAGGGGAATATTCTAACCAAGAAAACTGTTTGAACCAAGAAGACTGAAATCTACGAGGATGATATTCTGGCCTGGAAAATGGATATTTAGAAAGAAGAAATTGATATGGTCCAGCTTTGATATAGGCTCGTCGAATTTCATCGCGCTCATTGCTTGGATATTCCCAAATTTGACGACGTAATCCAAGATCACGTTCTAAATAATTTCCATTGCCATCAACTCTTTTTGATTCAACTCTGGGAGTTTCAGATGGATGTTGATCGTCCACTAAAGATACTAGTGGCATGCCCCCTTCATTGTTGTCAACTTCTTTTGATTCAACTCTAGGAACTTTAAAAGGGCGTAACTCATCCGCTGATGATTCTGGAGGTTTGTCACTATCAGACAAATTTTGTCGTTTAAAGAACGAATCAATAGTTTTAAGTTTCTTAACCATGGTACTAGCTATGATTGTTAAGAATCAAGACTATTATGAAGCATAAACCTGAAAATCATTTAACATGCTTATATAAATTTTCAACTAGAGAAAATGACAATGTAAAATACAATTAACACCTCATAAAACTTTGTAAAAACAATACAAAAATACAATAATCGTCAAAAATATACACGCGATTTAGATACCAAAATCAAGATTATTGGCATGGAAATCAACTAAGCAAGATTAAATGTAAATTTTAGATACCCAAATCACATCTAGATTCCAGATATATGTCATTGAAAGCAACTAAGCAATATTACTTCATTTGGATTTTGGACTGATTGTAAGATTAAATGTAAATTTTAGAAACTAAAATCATATACAATTATACATAAATACTAATATACTGTCATTGAAACCAACTAAATAATGTTTCCACAATCCACAAACAGAAAAAAGCATAAACTCAATCAACATCACAATTCCAAGGCTCAATAACTAATTCATGTTTCCACAACATTTTCTCTATCAAATCAAATAAACAATAACTAATTGATGTTTCAAAAAAGAAAAATAAGAAATTTTGATGGAAAAGTGAAATAAAATCTAACCTTGGTCCTTGAGTAGTTGAGTTGAGTACTTGAGTAAATTTAGTTGTTAAGCAAGTTAGCAAGAACTTCCAAGACCTTGTAACTAATTGATGCTTCTACAAGACTACAACATTCTTTTTATCTCTGTCAAAACAAATAAACAACAATTAATTGGTGATTGAAAAGGAGAAATAATAAATTTTGATGAAAAATTGAAATAAAATCTAACCTTACATCCTTTATTCCTTTAGTTGAGTGTTTAGTCTTGATTAATTGAGTTGTTAAGCTAAAAACAACAAGAAGAGGCGCAACAAGCAGAGGAGACGAATGGCAGAGAGCTTAGAGAAAGTTTTCTTAAAATTGAAAATTGGGGTGGGTTTCAGTCTTTCAGACGAGAAAGGAATTGGGAGGGATTATAATTTTTTTTTATTAAAAAAGTCAAAGTAAAGACTAAAGACAAATAATTGGGGGAGAGCCGGAGAGGGATTATAATTTGTTATTAAAAAAGTCAATGAACTCTGAGACAAAGAAAGAAGAGAGTCAGAGATATTATAATTTGTTTTTTTATTAAAAAAGCAATGTATAGACTATAGAGTGACTAGAGAGTAGAGACCTAGAGTGACTAGAGAGCAGAGTGTTTATTAAGTTATTAATAATAATAAAATAATAACTTGAAATTTTTTAAAAAAATTATTGGGGGGGCCTTGGCCCCTACTGGCCTATGATATGTTCCGTCCCTGCTTACCTAATTGCAGAGGAATCCCATCTAGATAGATTGGATGCTTCAGTCAAAGCCCCTCTCCATATTTGCATCTCTTCTTGAGATACTGTTTCATGATTAACAAAAGCATTCTTAAAACTCCCTGTTTGCTTCCGAACATCGGTTGGATCAACGTGGTAGAAAATAGGTATAACAATTTGCTGATTCATTTTCTTGTACTTTATAATCTCTACAAGTTCACGCAAGCACCATTTGGAAGAAACGTAGTCCTTTGAAAAAATGACTATTGATATCTTTGATTCTTCGATTGCTTTTAACAGTGCTGGTGATATCTCATCTCCTCGTTTGAGTTGGTAATCAATGAAAGTACGAATCTTTTTCCGACACAAGGCGTTATAGAGATGGCTAGTAATGTTATCACGTGTATCCTCTCCTCTGAAACTGAGGAAGACGTCGTACTTTCTTCCATGGTTGGTGGTGGAAGAAGAAGTTGATTGTGAACCTCCCATTGATCAGAAGAAAAACAAGACTCTGCAGCAAAATTACAGGACAGAATAGCTACATATGGATGTTCAGAATAGAAATGCTTGGTTTCTAAGACTCCTGTGACAATATTGATTTTTGATATTGTCTCTCACTGCTAAAAAGTCTTACATTGCCTGTGTACAGTGCACAAGTTGTCAAGTTGTCTAATATATATATATATATTATTGAATAAACTATTTCAACTATAACAAATTGACTTAAGCGAAGACTATATCAACACAGCATTACCATATTTCAATAGCAATTCCCTGGAGGGATATGGAGGTCACTAGTCAGGCCCAGAATTCGAGTCATATTCAATAGAAAAATGCTACAATTTATAGCCATAAGTCTTTTACTGAGTTTCTTGGCTCTTTCCTTCAAATTTCATGTGACTTGCTTTCTAATTTCTTTCAAGTCTTCAACTTTCTGCCCAGGTGGCGTAGGCCTCGGATGACTTTATAAGTCTTCAAACATTTTTTGAAAGTTAATGTCTAGGCAAACATGTTTTTGACAAGACAAGGCAAGCATTATAAAACCTCTAACTATGAAGAGCTCATCTGTGTCCATGACCTCTTTATTTAAAATGCCTTTTGATGATTATCTCCATGACCTCTTAGCTCTTAATATCCAGGCTGATGGGTTGAGATTCTCAAACACAAGCCTCACAACCGAACTCACACAAGACACCATAAACTAAAGAAACAACACTCACAATATGCTACCAAAGTGCAGTATTTTTCTATTCAATAATTCAAAAGTTGTTGAAATAAAATTACAAGCCTTGCTTAAATAGCATCTAAACCCAAATAAATTAGGGAAAGTCAAAAGGAAAAGTAACTAGTAAGAAATTAGGAAATAAACTAGGAAGCAATCAGGAAATAAAAGCTAGCCTAAAATTAGGAAATAACAAAAAGGAAAAATATGTAACAATCAGGGAAATTAGGATTATTTGCCAACATAATCCTTGAGATAACTTGGGGCAGGAGACTTTCTTTTGGGCCTGCTTGACGACTCCTCATTGGATGCTTCTGCATCAGACTCCCCAGGTTGGAAAGAACTCGCCCTCGAGTCTAAACCAGCAACCTCGTTCTCTCCATGATAAACTTGCAAATCAGAAACATTAAATGTAGGCGACACCCAAATATCACTCGGAAGGTCTAGCACATAAGCATTCTGGCCAGCTCATGTCAACACCTTGTAAGGACCTCCACTAAGATCATGCAACTTACCGTATTTTCCACATGGAAACCTCTCCTTCCTCAGATTAATCCACACCAGTCACCTTCCTGAAATTCTGTATGCCGACGATGTTTATCAATAGTCTCCTTGTATTTTTTGTTGCTTTCTACAAGTCACTTTCTAACTTTCTTATGTAGCTTCTGAATATAATCAACCATATCCTTTGCATCACTGCTAAAACGATCATTAGTTGGCAACGGAATTAAGTCAATTGGACTATTGGGATTACATCCATAAACCGCCTCAAAAGGACTCATGTCAATGTTGTGATGCTTAGAACTATTATAGGCAAACTCAGCCTGTGGCAAACACTCACTCCAACCTGCCTTGTTATCCCAAACCAGTGACCTCAGTAAATTACCTAGAGTATGGTTAACCAGCTCAGTTTGCCCATTTGTTTGCGGATGATGAGCGCTGCTAAATTGAAGTTTGGTTCCCAACTTCCGCCACAAGGTTCGCCAAAAATGACCTCACAAACTTAGTATCTCTATCAGATGTAATCATACTAGGAAGTCCATGCAATTTGACAATTTCTCAAAAATAAATATTGGCAATGTGACTAGCATCCATTTTTTTCTTACATGGTACAAAATGTGTCATTTTAGAAAAACGATCTACAACAACGAGAATAGAGTCATACCCTTGCTTTGTTCTTGGCAGCTCCAAAATAAAATCCATGCTCACATCTTCCCATGGAGATTGTGGTTCAGGCAAAGGTGTATAAAGTCCGGTATTTTGGCTTCAACTCTTGGCCACATGACAAACTCGACAACAATGCACATATCTGGATACATCGGTTGGCAGCTTGGGCTAATAAAATCTTCCTCCCACCAAAGCTAGTGTCTTGTCATGCCCAAAATGCCCACCCAGACCACTACCATGTTGCTTTTCAATAATCAAGAATCGTGAGGAGCAATCTGGAATGCACAATCGACTCCCTTTGAATAAATACCCATCTTGAATATGAAAATCAAACTTCAAAATTTTATCTTCACATTCTGCCTATATACTGCCAAAATCAGGATCTTCTTTGTAGAGTTCCTTCAATTGCTCAAAATCAACTACTCGAACTCTCATAATGGATAATAATGCCATTTTTCTACTCAATGCTTCAGTCACTTTATTCTGAACTCCAGACTTATGCTTGATCACAAAATCATATTCTTGGAGCTCCTCCACCCACTTAGCATGTCGCCGATTTAGTTTGTGCTAACCATTAATGAACTTCAATGCTTGATGGTCAGAATAAAGAATAAATTCTTTATAAATTAAATACTATCGCCATTGCTTGGGAGATTGTATAATAGCAAAAAATTCAATATCATAAGTGGAATACCGTTACCTTGTCTCGTTAAGCTTCTCACTAAAGAAAGTGATCGGCTTCCCTTCTTGGCTTAAAACTGCCCCAACTCCTACCTTTGATGCATCACAGTCAACTTCGAAGACTTTTTGATAATCAGGTAACACAAGCACTAGAGCCTCTGTCATGGCTTTTTTTATGGTTTGAAAGCTCTTCTCTGCAGCATTTGTCCATTTAAACACACTAGCCTTCAAACAATCAATCATCGCAACAACAGAGCTAAAATTTCGAATGAACCTATGATAAAACGAAGTTAACCCATGAAAGCTTCGAATATCGTGAATAGATTGAGGCGTGGGCGACTCTAGGATTGCCTCAATTTTTTTTGTATCCAATTTAATGCCATCCACCGAAATAACATAGCCTAAAAAAATTAGGCTCCCTGTAAAAAATTCACTCCTTTTCAAGTTGGCATAGAGCTTTTGTTTTCCGTAAGTGATCCATGTGTTGAGCTACATCCTGGCTATAAATAAGGATATCATCGAAATAAACTACCACAAATTTTCCAATGTAGGGGCGAAATACCTTATTCATGAGTCGCATGAACGTACTGAGTGCATTTGTTAATCCAAATGGCATCATGATGCAGCAAGCAAAGAAGATACGGCAAACAAAGGTTTGGATTTCATGGAGGGGAGGAATTGACTCAAAGACGAAGGGTGCGGAAAGAAGGAAGCAAAGGCTCGAAATGGTCGAAACTGTCAGAATGGGAAACTTTCGGGGGCCTTTTCAAAGGGAAAACGAACTCAAAATAAACATTATAATATGTTTCCAGAAAGCCCAAGACGAGCCCTACAGATATTATGAAGACTCCGTCCTCAATAACAGATCACAACATGCTCAAATTCGTCCATCTATCTTATTGCGCGAAGACATGAGCTGGACGAGAGCTGGACGAGCTGGATGAGCTGAACTTCATGGACCTCTACAGAGGACATATGAGGTTAGATCGTCTATTATAATATGTTTCTGAAAAGACCAAGACGAGCCCTACAAATGTTATGGAGACTCCGTCTTCTATAACGGGCCGCAGCATATCCGAATTCGGCCATTAGGTTTCATGCACACCAAGAGAGCTGTTTCTTGTTTTATTGTTTCTAATTATTGTCATGATTCAGCTACAAGGCTGATATTCCAGCTGGATGAAGGCATGAGCTGGACTGGAAGGAGGCGTGAGCTGGACAAATAGAGGTGATGTGGCAGGTGGGTTGAGCTGACAGCTGGCGCTGTGGCGGACCACATGAGCTAGCCGAATTGGTTCCTTGATGGTTCAGAAATTGGAGTCCCGGATTGTTCGGATTATTAGCAGCAGAATTCTTTTTAAGTTAGGATTAATTTACAGCAGTAATCTTTTTAAATTAGAATTAGTTTAAGTGTTTCAGAGTTTGATTAGGATTTAGAGTTTGAGTTTTCTTTTGTTAAGGTTAATTATTGCCTATTTATATTCCTGTAATTGCATTCAATTTCTTTGGCTTTTGATTAATAAAATTCAGAGATGTTTCTCAACTATCCATTTACAACATTCTTTGCAAAGATTGAAGTATTTGAAGCCTGTTAACAATCATTCGTGCGCGAAGTTAAATGTTATCAGTAGCCTGATATTCTGGCATCCGTGTGCGGATCAACAGAATATTGGTAGGTTGTTTCTAATTCTTTTCTTGCAGGTTTTTCTCAACAGAGCTTCCGCTACATCAGTTTGAGTCCTCAATAACATCTGTAGGGCTCATCTTGGGCTTTCTGGAAACATATTATAATGTTTATTTTGAGTTCGTTTGCCCTCTAAAAAGGCCCCTGAAATTTTCCCATTCTGACAGTTTCGACCATTCCGAGTCTTTGCTTCCTTCTTTCCGCACCCTTCGTCTTTGAGTCGATTCCTCCCCTCCATGAAATCCAAACCTTTGTTTGCCGTATCTTATTTGCTTGCTGCATCATTTCACCAACCATTCAAATAAACCATCCCGAGTTTTAAACACCGTTTTCCACTCATCACCTGGCCTCATCTTTATTTGGTGATATCCACTCCTTAAATCAATTTTTGAAAATATTTTTGCCCTTGCTAAATGATCTAGCATGTTGTCCAAACGAGGGATCGGGAACCTATACTTCATAGTGATTTTGTTAATTGCACGATTGTCAACACATATACGTCATGTGCCATCTTTTTTTGGTGTGAGCAGTGCTAGAAGGGTGCATGGACTCATACTTTCTTGAATCACCCTTTTTTTCAACAACTCTATCACCTATATGTTGAGTTCTTCATATTCTTGTGGACTCATACGGTAGTGAGGTCTATTTGGTAGGCTTGACCCTGGAAAAAAATCAACATGATGTTGAATATCCCTAGTAGGTGGTAGTTCTGTAGGTAACTCTTCTGGCACCACGTCACAAAACTCCTACAAAATAGGTGTTAATTTAGTAGAAATATTTTTTTCAGACACTGTTTCCTTCACTAGTAACATGTACAGGCTGCCTCCACTCTCTTCTGACTCTTCTAAAGATCTGTTCATAGGCAAAAAATTATTGCTCTCTTGTTTGGTCAGCTTGGGACTGCTTTTAGATTTGGATGGACCCAAAATTAATCTCACACCATCCTTAACAAAAGTATAAGTGTTTCGATACCCATCATGCACTGCCTTCTGGTCGAATTGCCATGGCCTCCCCAACAATAAATGGTAGGCATCCATTGGAACTATGTCAAACCATTGAGCATCTTGGTATTTTTTTTTTCCTATTGAAAATGCCACCAAACATCGTTGATTGACCACCACATCATTCCCTTTCCTGAACCATGTAAGCTTATATGATTTTGGCCTCCTTTCGATCTTCAAGTTGAGTTTATCAACCATATCTTGTGACACAATATTTTCACAGCCACCACCATCAATAATAACATGACAAACCTTTCCATTAGCAGTGCACTTAGTGTGAAAAATATTATGCCTTAGCCAATTGGGATCATCTTCTACCTTAGTTGCATTCATCACCCTCTGAATGACTAGTGATTCACCATGATCGCTCCAAGTAATCTCTTCCCCCTCATCTTGATAATTATCAAATATAGGAGATTCATCAAAATTGCCTTCACTGCACTCACCAAGTTCTTCCACCAGACTCACAATTTTCCGATTTAGACACTCCAATGCAATATGACCCGAACCTGAACCCTTGAAGCACTTCACATTTTTCTTACTGCCTTCTTTGTTGTGAGCGTCTTGCATAGGAACCCTCTGTGACTCTGCCTGTTTCCCAAATTCAGAATGTGTTGTTGATCTTGTTGTACCCATTTTATTTTGTTCAGAATCATCGCTACCGGTGCGCCTATATCGTGCCCTCATCTGCTTCTCAACCTGAATTGCCAGTTTGTAGACATCGTTATATCCCCAATAAGGCTATAACAACACAACATCATGAATTTCTCGCCACATGCCTCCCAGATAGCGATCCACAGTTTGACTCTTCCTCTTCTGTCACGCCACACCGCATTGTCAAGAGATCAAATTCTTCAGTATACTCATCAATGGAACGAGTCCCTTGTCGCAAATTGTGTAGTTTTAGGAAATTGTTTTGGCGATAAGTCTTAGGCAAAAATTTCTTTTTAAATTCTTTTTTCTCTCGGGTTCTGATCTTAGGCTTTCCAAGGCGTTCCTGTCGAACCCGCAACTGTTCCCACCATGCAGATGCATGTTTCTTCAATTTAATTGCGATAATTTTGACTCTTTTTTTTTTCATCTGGCACTTCCTTGTAATCAAAAATTCGCTCAACAGAATTCAACCAATCGATAAATTCGTCTGACTAAATTTTTCCTTCGAACTCATGTATATCCACCTTCATGTCAAAGTAACGAGCTGTGTCGTTGTTAAACGGTCAGCCCCCTCATCCCCTTTCTTCTGCCTCACCTAACAAAGCGTGGTGATGAAAAGGGTTATCCTCCTACTCCCCGTCAAAACTCTCATCATCCATGTTTCGAGTTTCAATGCGAGCCATTCGATCCGCAAGTTGTTGAATCATCCTCTTAATTTCTCCATGTCATTGTTGTTGTTGTCATGACCCTCCATTCGAAAACCTCCTCAACCAAGCCTATTGTGAGCCATGAAATCACCTTGACTCCACCACATAGCAAACCGTGCTCTGATACCAAATTGATGGGTTGAGATTCTCAAACACAAGCCTCACAACTAAACTCACACAAGACACCAGAAACTAAAGAAACAACACTCACAATATGCTGCCAAAGTGCAGTATTTTTCTATTCAATAATGCAAAAGTTGCAGAAATAAAATTACAAGTCTTGCTTAAATAGCATCTAAACCCAAATAAATTAAGGAAAGTCAAAAGGAAAAGTAACTAGCAAGAAATTATGAAATAAACTAGCAAGCAATCAGGAAATAAAAGCTAGCCTAAAATTAGGAAATAACAAAAAAGAAAGATATGTAACAACCAGGGAAATTAGGATTATTTGCCAACATAATCCTTGAGATAACTTAGGGCTGAAGACTTTCTTTTGGGCTTGCTTGACAACTCCTCATTGGATGCTCCTGCATCACAGGCAATCATCTAAATAACTCATGAATGTCGCTAACGAATCTCACTACTTGTTGCATAATTTATTAAAAATAAACTGATGTACATTAAACATCAAACATCAAACATCAATCAGCGACTGCACAGTAAAATGTATGTCACAATGAGTAGGGGTGGGCGTTGATTGGTTCGGTTCGGTTTTTCGTAGAACCGATAAAAAACCGATAAAGTCCGGTTTTTGAAAAAGTGAACCGATCCAATCAAATTGACATTTGCCAACCGATTAAAAACCGATCGAATTAGACCGGTTCGGTTCGGTTCGGTTTTTTCGGTTTTTTCGGTTTTGGGCCTAATGGACTAAATTTCTAGACTTATGGGCCAACTTTCTGGACTTATTCAATTACATAGTTTTTTTGTTTTTTTGTTTTGTTTTGTTTTTTTTTTTTCCATATATTGGGTCTATTGGAACGAATTTGACTAAAATAAAATATATATACCAAATATAGGGCCAAATTATATAAAAAAATTGATGCAAATTGATTTTGAAAATATATAGGTCAATTTAAAACAGTCCACAACATAATAAATAGCAGAAAAAAAAAAGTAAAAACAACACTTCCACAGCTTAAAAGTCTTAAAACAGTAAATTAATCTCCATGATTTCCTTTTGGAAATCTCCAAGATTTTACGGACTTCATAGACGACAAGAGCCTCTATATTGCTCTCATAACAAGCTGCAGCAAAGAATATGAATTTCATTAGAAGCAAATCAGCAATACAGGAGCAATTTGTTAGTAAAAAACAAATATTATAAATAAATAAATAAAAACCAATATAAGAATATATGATCAACTGACCAAAAATGTTGTCTTTGACAAAATTAAACAGACGAAAAGGCAATAAAACGCACAAGTTATCATTCTACACTTATAACCATTGCCTAGAAAAAACATCTGAAAAATAATAAATGCCATCTGTCCAAGCTATGAACTCAAATTGAACAGACCTTGAATCAATCCAATTACAGATAAGATTAGTGATGAGAACATGGGTAGTAGCATCAAAGACTGAGAAAATCAAACATTTTAATTAATCAAAATCTATTTATTATATATTATATATTGGAGTAGTTAGTTTTTGGAATTTTCTTGAAATTTAAGGTCACCGAATCCCAGCCTAACGTTGATTGTTTATTATAAACCAAAATGACACCCTGTATTTTAAATCTATAAAATACCAAGTAGCTTATGCAAGAATTTAGAATTCGTTTTGGGTTTCTCTAATCGTACATGTCGAAGAAGATCTGGAGACGAGAATCGAAGCTTTGTGACCAGTACTCGTAAAGCTCATCTCTACTGATCTTTTCAACATTTAACCTTCTCCTACTCAAATCTAGGAGATTGAGCACTAATTTTCTGGCAAAAAAGAAAAAGAAAAAAGAAAACAAAAACAAAAGAGAAATTAAAGAAGAGGTTAGATGGATTCGTACCTGAGAGGCTGAGACCCAGACGATGATGTTGGCCGTTGAGGTTGGAGAAGTTGAGAGAGAGTCGAGAGATGTCTTATGCGGCGTTTAGGTCTGAGAATAGAAGAGGAAAAAATATATATATATATATATATTTATACTCAAAGCCGGTTCGGTTTTACCGGTTTTGAGGGTCAAACTGGAAAAAAACTGAACCGGTTGGTTTTCCAAAAATTTCAACCGAACTAAACCGGTTAACTAACTATAACCGGAAAAAAACCGGTCCAACTGGTTCGATCCACTGGTTCGGTTCGGTTGACCGGTTTTTTGCCCACCCCTAACAATGAGAGTGGGAAACCGGGTTCCAATAAACTTTACTACTTATATCAACTGTCAATGAAATGCAAACGCTGTATATAATATAAGACAGTTAATGACAACCATTGTCCATACAAAATAGATACAAGAATAATCACCCAAGACATACTCAAAACCTGGACGAGATAAGAATGTACAAAAACCTATGTTTTTTTCCTTCTCTACCCTCTCTGTACCCTTTCACTATTTCATTAACTGCCAGAAAGAAAACTTAATATATTAACTCTAATTTTTTGATAATTATGTCAGTATTCGAAAAGCTTTCTTCCATAGTATGAGCCTGTGAGCCTTTTCCCCATCCTAATTATCACTGGATCTACCAGATTAAGTGCTTGTTTGGTTAGACTTTCTATTGCCTCAAAAACACTACATACATATATTTGAGTTTATTAGAATTGTTTGGTTGAGCTTTTGAGATTGTCTATTTTAAATTTCAGTAAAGGCTAGTAAAGTTTAAACCTCTACTGTGCAAAAGCTCATGGGGAAGAGCTTCTCCGAATAGATATTTTTTAAAACAAAGTCTGCTAACCAAACAACTATAATTTTTTCCTCAAAAACTCTATTGTTAAGGAGGTAACATACCCCTGATTGAGTGGCAGATTAGGTGCTACCCCATCTTGTATATTTTCTTGTAAATATTAATTATTTTGATTAAACAGAAATAACAAGAGAAATATTCTTCTATCATTAAAATCTTCATTGTATTATAGTAGTCTCTAAACCCTTAAAATCTCATCTGATGGCTATAGAAAAGCCAACCTCATCCTCAAAAGTTACTTCCAGTATAGAGCCTCTCATATCAAATAATAATGGTGGATCAGATGGTTCCCATTTTCCTCGTTTCCCCATTACAGGTTATAAACTAAATGGGCATAATTACCATCGAAGCAATTTAGCATCCAACAATGAACTCTCAAATCCAACCAAACCCACTCCTTTCAACAAGGAACAGATGGAAGTGCTGCACAAATTCTTCTACTAGCCGCAACATAATTCTGTGATTGGAACTAGTACATTGGCTCAAAAAGGTAATTTTCAAAGTGCTTTGAATGTAAATAGAGAAAAATTGAGTACCTGGATAGTGGACTCAGGAGCTTCAAACCACATGATTGAAGATTTAGGTATTTTTAATCAATACAGCCCATGCCATGATAATTTTTCTATTCGGATAGCCGACGGTCTCTCTCAGATGTGGCTAGTATAGGTATTGTAATGGTGTCAAAGGATCTAATACTTATCTCTATTTTACTGGTTCCGAATTTGGATTGTAATTTGCTGTCAATTAGTAAACTCACTCAAGAGTTAAATTGTGTTGCTAAGTTTTTCCCTCAATACTATGAATTTCAGGACTTGGAATTGGGTAAAATGATTAGCAGTGCTGAGAAGTGCTTGGGACTCTATCTCCTCAAAGTTCCTAATTATCCTATCTGACCACGTGCCTGTTGAACAATGAGCCAACAAATATTGTTAGATTACCCAATAAACCCTTTTATGTGATTTTAGGGTGGATTTAGAAAGAGATGAATTCATGAAGGAACCCAATCCCAGAACAGTTTTGAGCACATCATGAGTTATTTGAGTGGATATTTTTTTATTAAAAGTTATTTATTTTAGAATTATATGTTAGATTAAGTTATTTAGAGAGTTATTATAAATAAATGATTTATTCATATTTATTTAGAAAACAGATTTTTAGATGATTAGATATAATTAAAGAAATGTTTAGATTTTTAGAATTCAGAAATAGATTAATTATTGAAGTAGATTTATCGAACAAGATTTTACAAAGAAGAATTAATACGAGTATTTTTAGATAGATTTCTAGATTTTTAGATTCAAGTTATTTATGAGAATTTTCAGAAAAGAAAGAAGAATAATATTTATTCATGTTTTGAGAAAAGTATTGTTGAGTGTAAAAATGAGTCAAATGAGGCTCCTCAGAGCCTTTTGGCCACCCGCCCGCCCAGCCATTCTAAATTAGTTTCAGCCCCCTTCTTTGTTGTAAAAGAGGTTATTTATAGAGTTTATACGTGCTTTACGCGTATGTGCTGTGTACGCATCATTGTGTGTTATGTTATTTGTGTGTGTATATTCTACTGATTATGTCTCCTGAATGTTACACATTTGGGTCCAACAATAGCCCCTCAAGTCCTCAGCTCTGGAGTTTTTGGTAATAGAGGTAGGGACTTGAATAGCTTTATGTAATTCAAGATAAATTTGGATCGGTGTTGAATATGGTCGCTTCAATTATTGTAGCCTTATTATAGCCACAACGTGCTTATTCGAAAGGTTTCCATTCGGAGATTCCTCTCTGAGGCGATTTGATTCCGTAGAACTTATGGAATACGAAAACCTTAATCAAATCCTACCAATAATTCTATTGTTATATTATTATTATTCGCTAAATCTTTTGATTCGGGGTTTGTCCCCACATCTTGTAATCACCTCCGATGGTGAAATGAATATCAATTTTATTTGAGTTTATTCTAGGTTTAGTGGCTTGGTTGCTATGTATCATTTCTTTTCGTTATTGAGCGTCGCCCATTTATAGTCTGGGTTATGTGATGGATTCATCAGTAGTTAATACTTTCGGATTTATGGGTACTCCATTTCATGGAGTCTTTATTTTGTTTTCTATTTATTTTATTATTAATAGTTGCACTAGGTGTGCTTTGGTGTTCCGTATCGAAGGCTCTAAGTTTTTCACTATGGTTGCGCTTCGGTGCTCCATTTTGTTTGCTCCGTTAGGTGGAGACTTTTCTGCTCTGAGGTGGGTGGAGACTTTTCTGCTCCCGTAGAAGACTTTCTTGCTCCCTGATGACACGTCGTTGAGGTGTATCAAAATATTTGAATTTTACATTCAACCTAGCAAGTGCACGAGTCAAGAGACTAGTATAGCATGCAAGCAAAGGTATCGTTCCGTAGGGAGGTGGAATCCGCCAACAATCGCTAGCTTAGCTTATTTGGAAAATATGAATTGAGGGGTGTGCGTGTGCATTAAATGTAAATATTGCAATGAAAAGATAAATTATGTACAAAAGTATTTACAAAGATAGAATGGATGTGAGAGACGTGGCATATAAATGATTACACTAAGTAAGTGACTCAACCATAGCAATCACAAAATTTCATACAAACATGCATCGTCAATGTTGAAAGCCGTGCTCACTTAATCCTCGCCAATACTCTCTCTCGAGTAACAAAGGCTATACCCACATGTACCAGCAACCTATCAACGGATGGTTACCTGAGTTGCACACGAGTTCATTAAGAACTATGAGACACATATAGCGAATTTACATGCAAAAGCCTCGCGTATCTCTACCTTACCCTGCATGTAGTGACCAATTTACTCATGCACGTTGCGTGCTTCACCTCTCCGTCCTTCACACAACAACCAAGGTTCATTCAAGTGGTGGCTAACCACTCAAAAGCATTAAGCACTTCAAATGAGCACTCAACCATCAACAAACATATTTAATAAAAGAGGCAACAATGCTAGGTTTACATCAAATCCCTAATGAATGAAAGTACATATCAAAGATGAGACAAAAACACAAAGAAAGAACTACAAAATAGATAGAAAGGAGACCCTATCCGTAACCGGGAATCAAACACCAGGTTTTCTCGGTTGTCAATCTGATATGTACTCACTACTATACTATTACGGCGGTCTCCAATCTTATGAATGCTCAACTCTCTCATAGAGAAAGCTCTCTCATTATCTCTCAAATCTCCCTAAGATGGATGGCTAAAAATGGGACAAGCTCACCAAACAACAATGTGCAAATAGTTGATTGTTATTATTAAGAACATTCAATTTGAGTTAAGGGTTCATTCTCTTGACTAAGGAATTCACCAAAATCAATTCATCACCCAACCCAAGCCATGGGATGAGCAATTGTGCCTTAATAAAAAGACCCATTAAGTACAAGAATATGGAACCCAAGCTTAATCTAGCATGTGAATGCATAATCAACCAAGCTTTTCCCCCTCTTTGGAGCTAATACCCAAACACTCAAATTATTCTAAACATGGCATTTTGGCTCACTCATCAACATACAAACAATCATGGGAAGCTAAATTACACTACTCTTAATCTAAATTACACTACTCTTAATCTAAATTACTCTACTCCTAATCCCATTTATGCATACATATCGATTTTTACCATCCACACACATGAATATCATAATAAGAGGGAAAATTATGGATTTGGCAAAGAGTAGAACAAAACCCAAAGAATTTAAGAAACATTCATACATATATTGCACAAGTGTAGGTTTACAAAATTCCCAAATTGGTGATTACATCCAAGAAAACAAGAAATACAAAAAGAAGTGAGTTTAAAGGAGACAACCCTTGAAGACACTCCTCTAAGCTCTCATTGATTTCCTAGCCCGTTTTTGGTCCAAAGACCACTCCATTCTTCTTGTAATCTACTACTAGATGGGTGGAAGTAGTGTAAAAAGGGTGGTGGAGATGTATGGTGAGATCCCATGGAGGAAAATCATCCATGGGAGCTTGAAGCTCTCACTTATTTAGGGAAGAAGATGGAGAAGATGAAGAAAGGTGTGAGGTTCGGTTTTAGGGTGTGAGAGGTGTAGAAGCCCCCCTTTTAGACCCCAAATGGGGGTATTTAAAGAGTTGGGAGGTTAGGGCACGAATGGGGTGTGAAAGGACAAGATTGCCCTTCAAAATCGGCCAAAAATCACGAAACTGGTGCCCAAGGCGTTGTACGTACAGCCCTTTTGTACAGCGACAGTACAGCGCTAATTCGTTGGAATCATTTTGGCAATATTGGCGATGTACGTACAGCTTTTTTGTATAGCTTTTTTGTACAGCAACCGTACAACGCTTCTTGTTTTTCAGTGGTTTTCAACATCATGCACCGTCACGAAAATGGGCATAACTTCCTCTAGAGACATCAGAATCGCATTCTATAAAAACCGTTAGAAAGAAAATAGCAGGGGCTTTCCGAAAATAGGTTGCATGAAACCTAGTTCAATATGAGGTGGGAGATATGGCCCCCGAAATATAGGTGTACTGCACTAGCCATTTCCATTTCAACCCTTTTAACTTCCAAAACTCACCAATTTAGCTCAATTACCTTATTTATGGTGAATAACCTACAAAAAGCTCACAAAACATATTATATACAAAAATACGCTCGAAAACGAGAACAAACAATAGGAAATGGGGACCTCAAATAGGTGTAAATATGGTATGATCACTCCCGTAGGAGACTTTCTTGCTCCCGTGGGGGTGGAGACTTTTCTACTCCTGTAAGGGACTTTCTTGCTCCGTTTCAGAGTCTTTCTTGCTCCCGTGGGGGTGGAGACTTTTCTGCTCTCGTAGAGACTTTCTTGCTCCGTTTCAGAGTCTTTCTTGCTCCCATAGCGGTGGAGACTTTTCTGCTCCCATAAGAGACTTTCTTGCTCTGTTTCGGAGTCTTTCTTGCTCCCATAGGTGTGGAGACTTTTCTACTCCCGTAGGAGACTTTCTTGCTCTGTTTTGGAGTCTTTCTTGCTCCCGTGGGGGTGGAGAATTTTCTGCTCCCGTAGGAGACTTTCTTGCTCCATTTTGGAGTCTTTGTTTTCGGTGGTGATTGCGGGGACCTTGCCCCCCCTGATTCTTCAATTTCATGATGTTTTTGGGGACTTGACTCCTCTGATTCTTTAATTATGTGACGCTTTCGAGGACTGAGCCCCTCTGATTCTTCAGTTCTGTGACGCTTCCACTTTTGTGATGCTTCCGAAGACTTTCTTTTGTGATAGATTGTGTATATCAAATATTACAAATATATGCTAAATAGTAAAAGAAATATGACAAGTGTGTTAAAAAGTAAAGTAAATATTACAAATGTCTGTATTTAATAGTAAATGAGTCTTTTTCCTCCAATTTTGGAGTCTTCGTGCTCTAATTTTGGATTCTTTTTCTCCACTTTCTGAGTTTTCGTGCTCCAATTTTGGAGTCTTTTTCTCCGCTTTCGGAGTCTTCATGCTCCAATTTTGGAGTCTTACAAGATATTACAAAATAACAAAAAATAACAAGACACTATTTACAAGATATTTTATCATTAGACTAGGCAAACATTCGGTTATCATTCTGTACAAGCGCTTAAGGGTTTATACATAATAGCTAATAAAATATATTGGTAAGTAACATATTCCGGTTACCGGGTAGAAATTCTAGGGACCGTGTTCCTCTAATTTCCAGTTTCGTAAAACTTCTAGGGACTTCGTCCCTCTGATTTCTAGTTCCGTAGAACTTCTAGGGACTTCGTCCCTCTGATTTCCAGTTCTTTAGAACTTTTGGGGACCTCGTCCCTCTGATTTCCAGTTCCATAGAACTTTTGGGGATGATGAGAGATTGTATATATAAAATACTACAAATGCATATATATTCAATAATCAAAGAAAGTTGGCTATGATACCTTTTCTGATATTCGGATGACATCGGCCAAGAAGACGAAGTTGTAGATTGGCAAATTCCAATTCATATGGTGGTGGAGGTGTCAGTCCACTCTCCGGTTGACCGGACGAATACTATTCATCAATCTTCTCTGACGATTTTGACTACTTTTCGGTTTTCAACGGTTGTCGGTTGAGAAGGGAAAGTTGTAGATCTGGTGATTCCGCTCTAGATGGTAGTGGAGGTGTCGGTCCACTCTCCGGTTGACCGGACGGCTTTTATTCATCAATATTCTCCGACGATTTTGACTGCTTTCCGGTTGTCAACGGTTGTCGGTCTTGAAGGGAAAGTTGTAGATTTGGTGAATCTTCTCCAGATGGTAGTGGAGTTGTCTGTCCACTCTCCGATTGACCTGACGGCTACTATTCACCAATCTTCTTCGACGATTTTGACTGATTTCTAGTTGTCAACGGTAGTCGGCCGAGAAGGGAAAGTTGTAGATCTGGTGATTTCGCTCTAAATGGTATTGGCGACATATGCCCAGTCTTCGGTTGACCGGACGGCTGTTCTTCAAGCTTTCTGGCGGCCAGTTTGTCACCTTTTCAGCAGCCAGTTTGTCACCTTTCCGGCGATCGACTGGTGGAGGTCTGGGCGGCTCTTCCGCTGCTCGTTGGTGAGTTGTGAATGGTTCACTTAAGGTACCCCCGAAGTTTAGTTCTAGAGCCCCTCCTTCTAGCGCCTAATGTTGAGTGTAAAAATGAGTCAAATGAAGCTCCTTAAAGCCTTTTGGTCACCCGCCCGCCCAGCCATTTTGAATTAGTTTTAGCCCCCTTCTTTGTTGTAAAAGAGGTTATTTATAGAGTTTATACGTGTTTTGCGCGTATGTGCGATGTACGCATCATTGTGTGTTATGTTATTTATGTGTGTATATTCTACTGACTATGTCTCCTGAATGTTACACATTTGGGTCCAACAAGTATATATAAGGAATTATATGTATGTTCAGAAAGATATTTCAAACACCAGATGTGTACCCGTCCCCAGCAGTATCAGATTCAGATTATGCACATGTGTATGTCAGCGTCTTTCTGCACGTGTATGACAGATGTTCATTCAGAGTTAGAGTTGCTCTCGCCTATATGACCGATGTTTATCCTCAGCTTTGCATCAGCCCAGATTGATCAGGGACACGTTTGATAGATTTTCCTAGGTACTGTTTGGTGTAGATTTTTTGATTATATATACATATATATTATATATTATACTGATTATGATCTATAGAGAAAGAAAATAGATTATCATATTTACACATATACTTGGGAATGAGAAATTTAGCCGTACTTGATTTACAGCACTAAATATTTAAGAGAAAAGAGATTTCTTCATGAAGTATGCCAAAGATACTTTTAATGGCTTTATTGCATAATTTGTAAAGATTTATAACAACGAAAGATTTGATTGGCGCAAACCTTTTTATACAGTAGCATAACTTTATATGAAACAATTTTGCAAATGATATATATATATATATATTAGATTCGTAAAGAAAGAATATTTAAAGTTTCATAAAGAAAAGTATTTGAGACATACGACCCAAGATGAGGAAAACAAGCGTACCCGAAGGTGCAAAGATGACTGTTGGACCCAAATGTGTAACATTCAAGAGATATAATCAGTAGAATATACACACACATATAACATAACACACAATGATGTGTACACCGCACTTACGTGCAAAGCACGTATAAACTCTATAAATAACCTCTTTTACAACAAAGAAAAGGGCTAGAACTAATTCAGAATGGCTAGGCGGGCGGGTGGCCAAAAGGCTCTGAGGAGCCTCATTTGACTCATTTTTACACTCAACATTAGGCGCTAGAAGGAGGGGCTCCATAACTAAACTTCGGGGTACCCAAAGTGAACCAGTCATAGCTCACCAACAAGTGGCGGAAGAGTCGCCCCGACCGCCACCAGCCGATCATCGAAAAGGAGACAAACCGGTCGTCGGAAAACTTGAAGAACAGCCGTCTGGTCAACCGAAGATTGGGTATACGCCACCACCACCATCTAGAGCAGAATCACTAGATCTACAACTTCCCCGTCTCAGCCGACGACCGTTGACAGCAGGAAAGTAGTCAAAATTGCCGGAGAAGATTGGTGAATAGTAGCCATCCGGTCAATCGAAGAGTGGACCGACACCTCCACTACCATCTGGAGTGGAATCACCAGATCTACAACTTTCCCTTCTCGGCCGACTACCATTGACAACCAAAAAGCAGTCAAAATCGCCAGAGAAGAATGGTGAATAGTAGTTGTCCGGTCAACCGGAGAGTGGACCGACACCTTTACTATCATCTGGAGCGAAATCACCAGATCTACAACTTTCCCTTCTCGGCCGACGACTGTTGAAAATCGGAAAGCAGTCAAAATCATCGGAGAAGATTGATGAATACTAGCCGTCCGGTCAACCAGAGAGTGGACCGACACCTTTACCACCATCTAAACTGGAATTTACCGATCTACAACTTCACCTTTTTGGCCGATGTCATCCGAACATCAGAAAAGGTATCATCGCCAACTTTATTTGATTATTGAATATATATGCATTTGTCGTATTTTATATATACAATCTCTCAGAGGGACGAAGTCCACAAAAGTTCTACGGAACTGGAAATCAGAGGGACTAAGTCCCCAAAAGTTCTATGAAACTGGAAATCAGATGGACGAAGTCCCCAGAAGTTCTAAGGAACTGGAAATCAGTGGGACGAAGTCCCTAGAAGTTCTACGGAACTGAAAATCAGAGAGACGAAGTCCTCGTAAGTTCTACAGAACTGGAAATTAGAGGAACGCGGTCCCTAGAATTTCTACCCGGTAACCGGAATATGTTACTTACCAATATGTGTTATTAGCTGTTATGTATAAACCCTTAAGCGCTTGTACAGAGCCAAGATGATAACCAAATGTTTGCCCAGTCTCATGATAAAATATCTTGTAAATAGTGTCATGTTATTTTTTGTTATTTTGTAATATCTTGTGAGACTCCAAAATTGGAGCACGAAGACTCTGAAAGCGGAGAGAAAGACTCCAAAATTGGACCACGAAAACTTAGAAAGCGGAGAAGAAGACCCCAAAATTGGAGCACGAAGACTCTAAAAATGGATGAAAAGACTCATTTACTATTAAATACAGACATTTGTAATATTTACTTTACTATTTAACACACTTGTAATATTTCTTTTACTATTTAGCATATATTTGTAATATTTGATATACACAATCTATCACAAAAGAAAGTCCCCGGAAGCGTCACAGAAGTGGAAGTGCCACAGAACTGAAGAATCAGAGAGGCTCAGTCCCCGGAAGTATCACAAAAGCGGAAGTGTCACAAAAGCGGAAGCGTCACATAATTAAAGAATAAGAGGGGTCGGGTCCCCAAAAGCGACACTGAATTGAAGAATCAGGGGGGAAAGGTCCCCGCAATTGCCACCGAAAACAAAGACTCCGAAACGGAGCAAGAAAGTCTCCTATGAGAGCAAGGGAGTCTCTTACGGGAGCAGAAAAGTCTCCACCCTCATAGGAGCAAGAAAGACTCTGAAACGGAGCAAGAAAGACTCTAAAACGGAGCAAGAAATACTTTGAAATGGAGCAAGAAAGTCTCTTACAGGAGAAGAAAAGTCTTCACCCCTATGAGAGCAAGAAAGACTCTGACACAGAGCAAGAAAGTCTCTTACGGAAGCAGAAAAGTCTCCACCCCTATGGGAGTAAGAAAGACTCTAAAACGGAACAAGAAAGTCTCCGATGGGAGCAGAAAAGTCTCCACCCCTATAGGAGCAAGAAAGATTTCGAAACGGAGAAAGTCTCCTACGAGAGCAGAAAAGTCTCCACCCCCACGAGAGCAAGAAAGACTCCGAAACGGAACAAGAAAGTCTCTTACGGGAGCAGAAAAGTCTCTTCCCCTTTAGGAGCAAGAAAGAATCCGAAACGGAGCAAGAAAGTCTCCTACAGGAGTAGAAAAGTCTCCACCCCCACAGGAGCAAGAAAGACTCCGAAATAGAGTAAGAAAGTCTCTTACAAGAGCAAAAAAGTCTCCACCCCTATGGGATCAAGAAAGAATCCGAAACAGAGCAAGAACGACTCTTACAGGAGCAAAAATGTCTCCACCCCCACGGGAGCAAGAAAGACTCCGAAACGGAGTAAGAAAGTCTCTTACGGGAGTAGAAAAGTCTCCACCCCCACAAGAGCAAGAAAGACTCGGAAATGGAGCAAGAAAGACTCTGAAACTGAGCAAGAAAGTCTCCTACGGGAGCAGGAAAGTCTCCACCCCCACGGGAGTAAGAAAGTCTCCTATAGGAGCAAAAAAGTCTCCTACGGGAGCAGAAAAGTCTCCACTTAACGGGGCAAACAAATCAGAGCATACGAAGCCCGAAACTAAATGCACGGTCATTAACCAAATTCGGTAGTCAATGACAGTCATTTGAAATATAACACACGACAACTGAAGATCATAACCTGGCAAAATTTAACATGCAAAATAGTAAAGCCTCCAAAACAGAGCACCGAAGCATGTCCAGTGCACAATTGAAGCCTCCGATATGGAGCACCGAAGCGTAACCAAGGTGATAAACTTAGAGCCTCCGATACGGAACACCAAAGCACACCCAGTGCAACTATTAATAATAAAATAAATAAATAACAAAATAAAGACTCCATGACATGGAGTACCCACAAATCCGAAAGTATTAACCACTGATGAATCCATCACACAACCCAGGCTATAAATGGGCGACGCTCAATAACGAAAAGAAATGATACATAGCAACCAAGCTACTAAACCTAGAATAAACTCAAATAAAATTGATATTCATTTCACCATCGGAGGTGATTACAAGATGTGGGGACAAACCCCGAATCGAAAGATTTAGCGAATAATAATATAACAATAGAATTAACGGTAGGATTCGATTAAGGTTTTCGTATTCCATAAGTTCTACGGAACCAAATCGCCTCCGAGAGGAATATCCGAATGGAAACCTTTCGAATAAGCACGCTGAGGCTATAATAAGGCACAATAATTTAAGCGACCATATTCAACACCGATCCAAATTTATCTTGAATTACATAAAGCTATTCAAGTCCCCACCTCTATTACCAAAAACTCCAGAGCTAAGGACTTAAGGGGCTATTGTTGGACCCAAATGTGTAACATTCAGGAGACATAATCAGTAGAATATATACACACAAATAACATAACACACAATGATGCGTACACCGTACATATGCGCAAAGCACGTATAAACTCTATAAATAACCTCTTTTACAACAAAGAAAAGGGCTAGAACTAATTCAGAATGGCTGGGCGGGCAGGTGGCCAAAAGGCTCTGAGGAGCCTCATTTGACTCATTTTTACACTCAACAATGACTATAGCTAGGATTTTTACAAAAGAGCATGAAGTATGGAGATGACCACTCGAGAGTTGGTGTAAGTAGGAGGTTTATTAGATAAACAGAGGTTAAGGCTGCCTAAACCAATAAATTGAACGGTGCATGAGCCGCAGATAATAGTGTGCGAGTTATGTCCGCAATATGATGGTGCTTGTGCTCGGCAAGTCCGTTTTGTTGAGGTGTGTGAGGGCACGAACGACGTTGATGGATGCCTAAAGTGTGACAATAATCTATGAATTTAAAATTAATATATTCAGTACCACCATCACTTTGTAAAATTTGAATTAAGGATTTAAATAGATTTTTGACCATAGTAACAGAGTCGCAAAAATGTGTAAAAACTTCAGACTTTTGACACATTGAATAAATCCATGAGTAGCGCGAAAATTCGTCAGTAAACAAAACATAATATTTAAATCCAGAAACAGAGGTAATAGAGGACATCCACACATCATATTGAACTATAGAGAATGGAATAGTTGCATATATTTTATTGGAAATAAAAGGAAGTTTGTGAGATTTGCAAGTGGCGCAATCATTACAAAAAGAAAAAATACTTGAAAAATCAGAATCTAAAGAACTAGAACCCAAGCGATAGAGGACGGTAAGTGATGGGTGACCAAGACGAAGATGCCAAAGATTTGATACGGTTGATGCCAAGGCGAAAGGCTGTGGCTGCGAGAACGGATAAAGACCATCCTTACATGGGCCCTGAAACAGTTGAGCACCTAAAGTGAGATCAGAGATTATATAACCTGAGGGGTGAGTAAAACTAACATAATTATCCTTAGTGAAACATGCAATAGACATAAAATTCGTATTTAGAGATGGAACATGAAAAACATTATTGAGAGAAAATTTGTGAGAGCCTAGAGACACGGGAATATTACTAATGTTGGTAATGGGAAGAAAGTCCTCGTTACCGAGTAGGATAGAAGTATTACCATTAAATGGAACAGAATCTAGAGGAACAGTGCTCGTCGTGGCACCGATGTCAGGATACTAGGTAAAATTAGGAGGAGGCGGATACTGAGCGACATGCATGCCCGCAAACAGAGCAATAAGGGATTTAGGACCATGATAGCGGTGAGGAAAATTTGAATATGAATGCTGAGGGGTTGAGCACATTGAGCACCATTGTGATGCTTGAGCCTAAGATGGATGAGCACAAAGAAGACCATGCCCACTATTCTGTTGTGGTAAATAATAATCACGACCGAACCATAAGCTGAGTAATTTGGAGTGGAATGCCAGGGGCATGTCCACACCCACGTGAATTGCCACGATGACCATTATGGCCATTACCACAAGACTGTCCACGACCATATGAAGGACCGTGAATGATATTTGTAGTGGGAGAAGGAGATTGAGTGGTGACAAGGGTTGTGGTACTGCCATAATCAGCAGGTTTGGTACGCAGCAACTGAGATTCATAAGAGAGAATGCATGCACGAAGATCTTTAAATCTTGGCAGAAGAGGAAATTTTAAGATTGCCGTAACAATCATGGCATAGTTCGGGCTGAGACCCCGGAGAATAGCATTGACCAGATCGGTAGACGAGACCGATTCACAAATGGCAGTAAGAGAGTCAGAAAAAGACTTAGCATGTTAAAGGTAGGCAGAGATTTTTTTTGTACCTTTTGTCATGTCCATTAGCTGAAAACATATGTTGGTTACGTTTGCAACCGATTGTTTGGAGAAATTGTCTTTAAGACATGTCCACATCTCCAAGGCATTGGATTTGCCAACAATCAGAGAGAGCATAGACCCTGTCATTATGGCCACCAAATAACTGACAACAAGTTGGTCTTGTTGAAACCATTTGAGGTAGGCTGGGTTGGGACCAACGGTGACGTTATCGGTGGCAGGAACTTTAGGTGTAGGGGCAGGCATAGTACCATCAACGTAGTGGTACAGACCATGGCCAATGAGGAACGGTCATAATTATGCAGTCCATAGGAGATAGTTAGACTCTAAAGTTTGAGGAAATTTGCACTGGTAGGGCATGGTAGTGAAGGTGTCGGGAAGGAAGAAGGGGTTGAGGAGGAAGTGGAGGATGCGGTGGTGGCCATGACAATTTGCGGAAGAGAGGATCGAAAAAAAAATTAGGTTTTCGTTAGAAAAAAGGCTGCTCTGTTACCATGTAAGTTTTGTATTTCTGTATATTATGAATTACAATACAAGAGAGTTTATATAGCAACAAAGGAAACCCTAGAAATCCTACTAATGATAGAATAAGGAAAGATATCATCATATACAAGATTATAGGAGTTATATTCTATAATCTAGGATGATAGAGGTAATATCGTAACAACAACAAATACAATTAAATAAAAAAATGGCAACAATAATACTTGCATATAAGATGCGTTTTGGTGGTTTCGACGGATTTAGCGAATTGAAACGGCCAAAACTTGAGTTCACATAATTATACTACAAAAAATGAGTATAAACTAGACTAAGATTACATGTTTCATGAAAATATAAACAATCAAAACAATCAAATGAGAAATATATTGTTAGAATAATTGCATAAAAGAACCCGATTTGTGGTTTTGACGAATACAGTTTCAAACCAAATTCCCCAAAACTCAGGTTTTCATAGTTAAACTACAATAAATGAGTATAAATTGGATTGAGAACGTAAGTTCAATGTAAATATAAAAAAGACAAATGATCAAGTGAAAAATATTGCTACATTAATACTAGCATTTAAGAACCCGTTTTGGTGGTTTCTACGGTTTGGTTTCAAACAGAAACCGTCGAAAGCTCCAAATTAAACTCAGGTTCCCATAGTTTAACTACAAAAGATGAGTATAAGTTGTAATACAAGTTTAATGTAATTAAATATAAACAACAAAATCTATCAAATTAAAAATTGGTAACAATACTTATATATAAGAACCTGTATTACTTTGGTTTCGATAAATTCGGTTTCAAATCAAAATCATCGAAACATCCAAAACTCGGAGTTACTAATTAAGTTTGTTAAGTAAAAGAGATTCCTTTAGCTGAGCTGTCAAGATTTGGTTATCAGCTTCCGATAATCAAGGGAAATTAGTTTAGCTCATGAGAATAACGTGTTAATGAGAGAGAAAAAAAAAAAGTCTTTTCGTACACTCCCATATTAATGAAACCATGAAGGTTTTCATTACTCTGTCGTATTTTCTAGTTAGTCTTTTTATCAAATACTTGACTACTACAGTGTTCCCATAGCCCCCCAACCAATGAAATTGTTTTTACTTCCTTGTTTCAACACTTGTGTATATAATATAATAATATGTACAATGCATACAATATAACCCTTTGATCCCTCCCATTATTTTAATATATAAAATATAGATACAATTATTTCATCTATTCCTTAAAAATAGGTTTTAGTTAATTTTATTTATTACTTTATCCCAACTAATTTTATTTCTTTCTTTCATTCTCAATAAAATTATATATTTTTTATTTCAATTATTTTATTTAAATTTGTTGGTTGTTATTATAAATTAATTTTGCTTGATAAGTGTAATGATAAATTTAAATTATAAGAAAAACAGTTGAATAATTGTTATTTGACACACATCGCCTCTTAACATATGTGATAGTGTATCTTCCTTCCACATTAGTGGTGAGGGATTCAAATCCCACCATGCACATTTTACAAACAAATGTAGGAAGTTTTCTTCCCGGTTTTTGAGGGTAAATATCCGAACCGCGTGTTGTTTGATCTTGGAAGGTCTAATCCTATTGTATTAGTTCTTGAAATACTTCCAAAAAAAAAAAAATTGTTATTTGACTTTATCAATGGCATAATGTCATTTTGAATATTTATATTAAATCATTTTTTTATTGTTAATTTTAGTTTATTCTTTTACCATTACATTTATATATTACATTTGATATTTTAATGAAAATTAAATTTGAATATTTAATATCTATTTTTTGTTAACTTGATAATATATATTTTTTTTGGAAATCTTATTTATAAAGATAGTATAGAATATATTTTTTTACCGGGAGTAAAAATACAAGAGAAGATTAATCTAAACACCCAAAATGTATCAAAGAAACTAAAATCGGTTAATAAAATTTGTAACTTGGTCATTCATAACCATCCTTAAGACTGTAGCGGATAATTTCAACTTCTTGTTAGTACTTCCTCAACATATATTATAACACCTAAAAACTCAATATATAAGGGTGAATGAAATTTAAGCTCAACCGTAAAACAACTAATGAAACTTGATAAATAGTTTTATTCGGTCCCCCCATAACTAAAATCTTGGCTTCGCCCCTGTATATATATATATATATATCTTTAATTAAGCTACTGCGCTATGCAATTGGCAACTGATTTAAAATGGACGTTGAGCTCAGGAACTTGACAATGATATGGCTCATAGTGTTGCTATCTTTAAGCTACTGCTATGCAATTGGCAAGAAAATCCCTAAAGGTGTCAAAAGACTCCTTTATGTGTTCCCAATTATTGTCATCTTTTTATACCTTCCTTTGAATCTCTACTCTTTCTATCTTTTTTTTCTTTTCTTTTTTTCACTTTTTTCTCTATTACTTGGCTTGGAAATTCCAAGCTCTTACACTTTGCTTTTGGTAAGGGTCCTTTGTCTTCAAACTCATCTATGTCCCTTTTAGTTTTCTTGGCTGTTGGTTCTCTGCCTATCAAGCTCCAACAAAACCCTCCTCCAAATGGACGAAATAAACAACAACCATATCGTGAAAACCCTAAAAATAATGGCTCTTCAATATTAATAAATGCAATCAAGGTTTCACTTTTGGCAATCATTGTAGAGAAAATAGGGGTATATAGCACCTTTTCAAAATGGATTTGTGTAACTACAACCACTTTAATAACTCATGTTTTAATAGCACCAAAAAGGCAAAAATGGAATTTGGACAAAAATACCCCTCAGCTTCTTTTCTTTTCTCTTTTCTATCCTTCATCTTCTTTCTTCTTCTTTTTCCCCAAACCTCCATTGATGGAGCTTCAATGGAGGTGATCAATGGAGGTGTCACCGTCGACCGGCGAGTTGATGGACAAAACCACCTGCAAAACGTCCGTCGTGTGCCACCGATTGTAACGGAAGTATCCATTTTCAATTTCGAGTTGTATGGAGAGAGAAACGAAGCCAAACCCGAATAGTTTTCGAACCTTCATCGTCAGATCTGCGACGATCCGTCGCAAATCTGACGAAACCGATGGCACCAATGAACTCGACCCAGAAATAGGGGTACATCACTAATAATTATAGTGTATATATCCACCCAGAAATCTTATTGCATTTCATGACTTGTCTACAAATTTATTTACCACTCGAAATGACCCTAGCCCTGGTCTCAGCCTTGGTTGGATCCTTGTTAGGACTAGAATTCGATCCAATTTTCAATGAACCATTCCTATCCACTTTTCTACAAGACTTTTGGGGACGGAGATGGTATCTTGTAGCCACAAACATCCTGCGTCTCACCGTATACGAACCCACCAAAAAGATGTTCACTAATGTTTTTGGGCGTCGATGGGCTACATCGCCAGCAGTTGTGACAACATTTTTTGCCTCTGGTCTCATTCATGAGCTCATGTTCTATCATATGGTGCGCATGAAACCCACGGGAGAGATGACTGTATGCTACTTTCTTCTTCATGGAATGTGTGTAGCTGTTGAGATTGAACTCAAGAAGACATTTAAGAAGTGGCGTTTTCCTAGGATGATCTCGATGTCTTTAACTCTTGGATTCATGGCTAACACCTCAACTTGGTTCTGGTTTCCCATAATCAAAAGGCTCAAGGTAACCGGTTAGTACTGCTAGCAGCCTTTCTGGGAATAGCATGTTGTCGCATGGGATTTATTTATATATCTTCTCGATAGGAAAAAGTTTAGAATGCATCTAATAAACCGTAGTTGAGAAAATTTTATTTGTCTTTAAAATATATTTGCAAACTTGTGTATTTCATTGTTTATTTCAACCTATAAGTAAGTTAAAGTTGGGATTTTAAATGCTAGCTAGAAGATTAAAATTGTGGTCAAGTTTGGCATATGAAAATTTCAGAATTTCAGTTTGATTATTAAGTACTTGAACCTGTAACAGGAAATTGAATTGTTGGATTTAAATCTAAAAGAACTACAATATAATTCTACTTATAAATTAATTTTCTGATTAATTAGTGTTTTGTTTTTTATATACTGTGTAGGTATGACGACTGAAATCACAATAATTATCATCGATAAAGTTGTAGCCTAAAGCAAAACAGGAGTTTCAAACTCAGGACTGGAAAGGAAGATTGAATAACAAAAACTTTATAGCATTGTAGATTTCCAAACACTTACATGATGATCCTGACCTTAGTTACATGGGGAATCTGAAATCCCGTGTAAATCAACAAGGACCACCTTACAAGGCTAAATACTCCTAGGTGACTACTACCGTGAGGGAAGGGTGAAAAGAACCCCCGGCCAGCGGGGAGTGAAATAGAATATGAAAACATAAGTTCCCAAGCAGTGGGAGGAGACAAAGGCTCTGACATGTGCCTGTTGAAAAATGAGCCGACGACTCCAGCAGTTGCTTGGTTGAGAGAACCCACCGGAGCTGTAGCGAAAGCAAGTCTTCATAGGGCACTTGTGTGTATAGGCATACAGAAACATAATTATAAGTGTTTTAGATATTATCATAATGTAAGGAAAGACCCTTCAATAACTCAAGATTGTTACCAAATTTGTTGAAAATTAACTAAAGAAAAAACTTCCCATACATACAATTTGTTACTAAAATAAATAAACAAATTAAAAGATATCCGCTGCCAGTAACCCAACCTAGCCAGTTATCACTCAACCCCGACCAATATGAGCATTGTTACATAGTTTTGCCTGCAATGCTCCAGTCGCATATTCTTTGCTGTAGCAGAAGTGCAACTCCACTGATTTGAATGCCTTTAGCTCTCAACCCCGTTTAATACCTCAAGAATCATGCATATAAAGCAACTTCAGCGAATCCATAGAAAACAAGCACACAAAGGTAAAACAGAGATCACAAAACAAAACAAGAATATATTTAAGACAAATTTGAGAGAGCACATAAAGTTTTTCCAAGTAACAACTCAGCATAAGCATCTCAACCATGATTAAGAATCAGAGTCTAGCAAGTAGCAACCATGATCCTATAAGAAAACTAAAAAGAGATTTCATAAAGAATTGCATGATGTTTTAGTCAAATGAACACCAAATTGTTAGCAACTTCAAGGAAGGAGACAAAAGAAATTCACATGAACCGCTTGCATCTGTGCTGGATCAAAAGAGCTTGAAAGGAACCAACCAAAAATATCACATAAACTGATTAAAAACAGCAGAGTATCATCAATTATCAGATAGGTTATCTTCAACATCAAAGTAGATAATCCAGATAAATGATCTCTCGATAATTTAACTTAACTAATGGTTTCTTAAGCAATGTCATCTCCATTCTTCCACTTTGTCTATGAGTCAAAATGTGAAAGTATGGCTTTTGAATTTAACTTCTCCCAGCTATCACTTCTTTTGAATTTTGATCAAACTTGCTCCACATAGTAAATGCATGTAAATATGTGATTAAATCCTAAGCTACAACACCGTTCTAACTCAAAAGGACTCTGTTGACTCTCCTCCAAACTTGATTTAGATTCTTTCAAATCATTTATTTTTTCGTCCGGTACTCTTTCTACTTATTTTTCTTTGTTAAAAACTAAAATAAGATCTTCAATAGCAAGACAAAAGGGTCCTATTACTGGGAATAATTGCTCCACTGTTGTAGAGGCTTTAATACTAATAACATAAAAAGAAATGAACATATGAGAATCATAAACAAAAAACATAATTAAGTAGCTAAAAGGCTCAGATTCAGGTTTGATCAAACAAGGAGTGGCAGCACCGGCAGTGGCTGCAACACTGAGAAATCTCCAGGTTGCCCCGCCAAGAAACGGGCCTCTCAAAGCTCGACCTGAAGCCTGAAGACATCATCACAGCCAATTGGAAGAAGAAGAAGAAGAAGAAACAACAGAAGTAGAAGCTGCAGCTGATGATGATGATGATGATGATGTGCAAGTGAGTAAGAGAGATCGGGAAATCATTGGCTCCGCTTCAATCAAAACAGCAGTCTGAGAACAGAGCCTCATTCTTAAACTAATGAGAGTTATAAACACCTAAGCTTACTATTAATGCTCGGATCTAATCTGAGGCTCATATTCGTCATCTAACAATCGGAAAAGAACGAAACCTCACTCCAACCATGGCTGCAGCAACATGTTAATTCCTAGCAGCTGCCCCGCCATGTGAAGCAAATGTCTCCCACCGTCCAATTGTTTTAACTTTTCAAAATCAATCATCACTGCCTCATTCTTGATACCCAATTTTTCATTTTTACATAACTATTATCAAATGCGATAGATTGTATGTATGTTTTTGTGAAAAGTTATGGTGGGGAATATAAGATAATCATCAACAGCAAAACCACGTCTCAACAACTAAGCTACTGAAATTGCAAAACGATGGCGTTTAAAAGGCCTTCTTGGAAACATTTGAAAGATAACGGCTACTTAGAGAAAAACTTGTGGCTTCTTCAACCTCTAGACCTGACATTTACATACAAAATTATGATAATCTTAATATAATTTATAAGACAAACTTACAGATTAGCTATAAGAACTAAACCCCACATTCTTGACTTTTCAAAAATCTATCATCACGGTCTCCTTCTTGACACCCATTTTTTCATTTTTACATAAAAAATTACGATAATCTTGATATAATTTCAGAAACAAACTTACAGATTAGCTGTGGATTAAACGGAGGCTCAAATACGTCTTTTATCGGACAAGAACGAAACCCCGCCTCACCATTGCTGCATGCAGATGCAAGTTGTGTTAAGTGAAATCAAAGCCCACCATTTTCTCAGGGCTACACCTCCATGAGAAGCAGATGTTTCTCAAGGAAATGGAGAAATCAAAAATCGAACATTGTCTCTGAGACTGAGAGCAAAGTAGCAAACCCTCTTACTAACGACAGCGTTTTCGTTTGGGTTATTGAGATGGCGAGGACGGGTTGGTCATTTTGAATTTTTGATGGAGGAATCACACTGTCACAGTCACTTTGTAATACGAGGAAACGTTTGAGGGTAATTTTGTAAACAGAATAGGATTGAGGACTGTTCGGATGGTGTCATTGACTGTGATTAGTTTAGATTTATCATGTTGTTTCTTGGAGTCCTCTCCTTTTCAAACCCTAGATTTATATACGTAATAATTAAAAAATATATATATATATATATATTATCAATCGCCTTATTTGAAACAGTATACAGCATTATAGCCTTTAATTTTTTTATTTTTTTTTTTACAATAATTCACGATTTTATGGGGTAGAGAGAGATTCGAACCACAATCTTGTGGTGTGGATATGACAGGTTTTACCACCGGGTCAACCTCATCTTTTCTATCTAGCCTTTGGATGACAATGGGTCGGGTTTGGGCGGGTTTTGCCAAACCTACACCCGAAACCGTGAAACATTTTGCCATTCAAACCCACCAGTGAACCCACAAATTTCAACGGGTTCGGGTTCAAGTTTCACCCACGAGTTTTGAGAGCACCCAAACCCACCCCACGAACCCGTGAAATTAAAAAAAATATTGAAATATTAAAGATCGAAGGAAACTTGAAAATATAGAGAAAATTAGAGTGAAAGACAATCTACTCATTTCAAGTTTACATTTTATCTAAGAAAAAAACCATTTATATACAAGTAGGGATTGAACCCTCTATTTGTATATAAAGGATATTGAACATTTGTTGAAAGTAAACTTGAAATGGATTGATTTATTCTCCATTATATTTTTAAGTTTCTTTAAATTTTTAATATTTTATTTAATTAATATTATATTAATTTAAAAATTAAATTGGTACACGAGTTGGGTGTGGATTTTTTTTCAAACCCGCCACGGTTTATATTTTAGCTCCTAAACCTGTGGCATGTTAGAATTTTGCAACTCCAAACCCGATTGTGAAGGGTCTGGTTTGGGCGGGTCCCTTGAGTTCAGGTTTGATTGTCATCTCTAGTCTAGCCTTTTATGAGAATCAAAAACTTAATAACAAAATGACATTTTTATTTTTAACTTAAAATAAAGGGTTACTGGTGGAGAGGGATGTCCAATTTTTTTTTTAAAAAAATCAAAGTAAATAAATGTGTACTTGCTTTCTAACGGCATACTTATGTCAAACTTTAAGTAATTTCAATGTGTTTACCTCACATTAATATATTCAACCTTATCAACGATTCATCAACATGGTTTATGATATAAATATATAATCATATTTCATAGTTTTCATAAGGCTATAGAGAGAGAAAGCATGGCTCCATTGGTCGTGAAAAGAGTTAGGTAGTGGTAAACAGCAGGGTTCAGGGTAGAGATGTTAGGGAAAGGTTGTTTTTGGTCTTCATTGATAACTTTAATCCTCGGTTGGATTCGCTTGTTTTGTGGGGGGTTTTCAAGTTGTATGGGAAGGTGGGGGTTGTGTATTTATCACTAAAAAAGAGTTCTAGAAGGAGAAGCTTTGGGTTTATTCATGTTGAGACGATGGAGGAAGCGACCAAGGTGGTGAAGTTGGTGGATGAAATGCTTGTTTTGGGATGGCCTATAAGAGCAAATATGGCGTCTTTTGGTTGGAACAACAGAAGATTTTCAGTCCCCAAGCAGAATGGTGGGAAGGAAATTAACATTGAAATAAATTATGATGTGTTCAATATTAATCTATGGGGGGGGGGGGGGGGGGGGGGGGGAGAGCGCGGAGAATAGATTTTAACAAGTTTAGCGCGGAGAATAGATTTTAACAAGTTTTACCCAATTTTCGTGTATGGTCAAGATTACGAAAATACCCCTAATAGTCAATACAAATATAGCAAGTGTAATATGGTGCGGAAATTAAATGACACTTGATATTTACGTGGAAACCCTCACGAAAAAAACCACGGGCTAGTAAATGCGCCACACTCGAACCTCGAATCCACTAATTGTGATAGCGTATACAACCTAATCCTGACCAATATCCCTCTATCACTACCCGCGGGCCTGTAAAAGTGAATCTAGTCCAATTTGCTCATGCGACCACATAATCCCAGTGTATGACCTAATCCTGGTCTATCACACAAGACTTACTTCTCCAAAGAGATCAACACCCTAAGTGAATATGCAATGATATCCAAATATGCAAGATAGAGCTAGGGTACTCTAGATACTTACCCAGGATTATATGATGACAATAAAATCAATCCTAGATATGAAAATAGCTATATGTCAAAGTATACAACTTTAGCTAAGTAAAAGGACAACCAATCCTAGATACAAAGTTATCACAAATAACCCACAAACATTCAAAGGATTAACTAGTTGATTAAAAAATAATCTATCAACCTAGTTATCAATAAATCACACAAAAATGTTTATGGCATAACTTTTAGGCAAAAATGACCTAATCAATTAAGCTATGTAAAAATTAACCCAATCAACACATAATCTCAATCATGTATGTAGAAATTATTCAAAGAATATACAAGTGATAAAAGAGATAAATTGATAAGTAAAAACAATAAAATTAGATGAGATTAGTGTTCAACAAATCATAACATATGTGTTGAAGAAGACCCATGCTCAAATGATGTTGAATGATGCAAGATGGAGATAGGTTTTGGGTTTACAGAGTTAAAGAAGCAATCTTGGTGCTTTCTCTCTCAAGAATATGGAGCCTCTATCTCTAGGGTTTAATTTTGTGGCTCTACCCTCAAAATGATGAGAAATATATGTATTTATAGTGCCTAAGTGAAACTATGTCGTTTTGGAAGAAATAGAAAAACTATGGGCATTTTCGCGGTACACACGTCAGTTCAGTAGCTCAATATTTGAGCGCTCCGAAACATGATCAAACGATATCAAAACCTTTCGTATAATATATCATTGGAAAAGTATAGAAGTCTAATTTCTAGTTGTTTTTACATAATGAAATTTTGAGGTCTGTAGAAAATGTTATGGTCATTTCAGTGACCAAAGTTAGATACGGAAAACAGCTGTGATGCCCTGTTTTAGTGGTCACTTTTGAGATTTCAAAACCAATTCAAACGGTTATGAAATATTACGAATAATATACCGTTGGAAAGGTATGGGTGTCTAGTTTGTCAGAATTTTACAAAACTCAATTTGAAACTTTGTGTAAAAAGTTATGGTCACAAGACCATACAAATATAGTTTTAAAAAACATTTAAATCATTGAAATCCAATATTTTGAACCTAGACACTTCACTCCAAATAACCAAACCAAATCTACCACTTATCCAAGAGAAGAATAAGACATTCTCAAGTGGTCAACCATCGTGTTAAGACATGCACACTATCGTGGAGCAGCTGAAGTGGCAACATTCTGCTCGCCTACACTTGTTGAATGAGCAGTTGGGTTTGGTGGAGCAGAAGTAAAAACATTTGGTTCACCGACATTCTCTGAGTGGGTAGATAGATCTGCAAATGTTACCCCCTTAGTGAGAACCTCTGAAGCAGAACCTTCCATCAGGGTAGCCTCAGTGAGTACTGGTTCACCATTGCCCTCCTCATCTGATGAGACCATGTATTGAACAACCCTTGAAGCCCGCTTGGTTGGGCGAGCAACGTGATCAGGGGTACTCTTAGTTGGATGCTTTCCCTGACTAACTTTAGGATTTAAATCACTCACAGGATCCTCAATTGCTTCAGGAACATCAGCATTAAAAATGTGGACATCTCCACTTGTCCCCGAAGCACCAATTTTTTCTTTGCCCTTTCGGCTAGGAGTGGATCCCGCAATGACCTCATCACCCCATGGTGTTGATCAAAGTCAACATTTTGCTCAGGGCGATCGCCCGCGTCTTCACTATATTGAGAATCATCACCATCTGTAACATCGATGTCTTCCTTGGCTAACTCGGCAGCTTGCCTCTGGCTGGTAGTAGCAAAATTCTTCGTAGCATGGGCTTGCACATTGCAAACCACGTCAACATCGCTCACTACAAGGAAAAACAAAGTGTTACAAACGCAAACCAACAAGAAGGGAAGCGACATCAAAAGTAAGCATTGGAAAACTTACGGGGATGACGCTTGGCAAATAAACGCAGGAAAATCCGATGAGCAATCACTCATCTAAGAGGAATGGCTGACCTCTCTCAACCAACGGAAGGACAACGGCTTTTGCAAGACAAGAAATCTCATCATCTGAAAAAACAGGGAAGATCCTTGACCAAGACTCAGGGAAGTGAAGTGTCTTGGAACCTTCTTCGTCGAAAAAATTTAGATGAGTATTCACAGGTGCATCCCTTCCCCACACCTTACAAAAAAACCAGCTGTTTTTCCATCTTTTATTTGAAGTAGGGAACCCCCAGATGAACCCCTTCTTCTTATCATCATCTGAAATCTCCACATGCCATGGATCCTTCGCACCCTTAGGAATCTAGTTCTCCATGGCAGAAGAGAGGAGAAAATAAGTACCACCGTGACCCGATTGCCTTAGTGTATAGAAATTGCGAATCTCGCGAGGAGTGGGTAGCCTATAACCTATTGTCTTCCATATTAGACACATGCACATTAAAATCCTATAACTATTCGGAGTCAACTGGGCAGGCCCAAGTTTGGCATCGACAAGGAATATGGCTATAAAAGGCTGAAGGGGAAGAGTCACCCCACAACCAAGCATTGACCTATAAATCGCCATAGCATTTTGTGAGGGATTCCACACAGACCACTTGCTAAGCAATAACAGATGAACTGTATCAGGGATATCAAATCGACTCCTATACTTTCGAAGCTCCAGCTCGCCAACCACGTTCACCTTGCTGTCAAAAGCACTTGGATGTTTAAAAGAAAAATGTAACATATCGCTTTGGTGATCCTCAACGTCTAAGTCAACTATCGTCTGGGCACCCAGTCGAGATTCTCTAGGAACCCTAGGCGCCTTTCATCTACTGTCACTAGGTTTTGATGACCTTGTCATTTCTAAAGAATCACTACCAAAAGATAAGGAAGAAGATATATCAGGGGCACTGGTCTCATGAAAAAAAGGGATATATAGAGAAATTGGAACGGGAAAACTTGGATCGAAATTGCGTATCAACAACTCAAGTTTATCCGCGGTGTTTTTATCACCAAGTTCTAGAGCTCGCATTATATGATTAAAAAATAAAGAGCGTTGAGATGGATCCATGGAAACTCACCAGAAAAGTCTTTAAAATGGAGGCGTGTCGTCTAGTAATCAAGAGTAAAGAAGCTAGAAAAAGATCATCAAAAATCTTGATGATGGGAGTTCTAAAACGAAGAATCAAAGACCTGCAACATGAAGTTCTTTGAGTGTTGTTAATAGAAGAAGAATCGGCAAAGAATGATAATGGGCAGTGGAACAGTTTTGCTTTAAAAAGAGAAATTTCAGAATTCAAAAATTAAATTAGTGGTTTTGATAACGTGAACCGCCAGTACACGAGGTGTTTTCAAAACCATCAACTAGACAGCGAACACATGGCACCTCAAACAAGACACCCTGCAGTAAAAACATCAGTTCACCACGTCCGATCAAGTACAGCTTTGAATTGTTGTGGTTAAAAATGAAACTTAATATGGAAGCATTTAATGCTGAAATTGGCACTTAAAAGAGAACACATGGATCAAAGATAAAAAAGAGGGAACGAATTTCCCTAAAGAGCCAGAAGCCAAGTGTGATTATAAATACTACTCGCTAGAACAAAGGAATGAAGGGATCAAGTCACTTGTTCGGTTTGAAGTATTTATTACGGTATTGTTGTATGTATATATTCGGTTAAAAGACACGTCAGTAGAATAGGCGGGAAACACGGAAGAGTAACAATTAAAACTTGTGTCTTGCATGCATTATTTACATTCTTATTTTCATAAACGTGATATTATTGTTTGACGCGTGGTGATCGTACGATTTATATACCTATTTGAGGTCCCCATTTCCTATCATCTGTTCTCGTTTTCGAGCATATTTTTGTATATAATGGGTTTTGTGAGCCATGTGTAGGTACATATTCCCTACAATAAGGTTTTGATCTTAAAGTCAAGATTGGGAGGTGAAACCGAGCAAACAATGAGAATTGGAAGCCACGCAGAGTTGTCGCGGCCTTGCCGTTGACCCAAACCGCGGCGTGATTCATGGTCAACCACAGTAAGCAAAACTATGTTTCCGTGGTGGATCCGCCGTTGAGCTAGAACGTGACATTGAGACCACGGCACTGGTCAACTCTGTTTTCCAAAGGTTGATAGGCTGAAATTGTAAGATGTCTATGCAGAACACCCATATTTCGGGGTCCATATCTCCCTCCTCATATTGAACTAGGCTTCTTACCATATATTTTCGGAAAGCGTTGGAAGTCTACTTTCCAGTAGTTTTTACGGATCATGATTCCGAGCTTTCTAGAGGGAGTTATGCGTGTTTCCGTAACGGTGCGCGAGGCTGGAAACACGACTTGTGTTCATGGCGAGTAACCATGGCGACTGAACTCACTCACCTCACCCACTCGCCTCAACCTCTGCCCAAACTTCACAAAAGCCATGGCAATTGATCATGGCGAGTGAACCACTCGCCTCAGCCACTCGCCATGACCCTAGAACGGGCAAACTTGTCTTTTCAAGCCCAAATTCGTCCCCAAACTTACCCTAACTATAAATACACCTCTTTGCCTCTTCTTTCAACAGATCCCCACGAAATTCTTCACCTCTCTTCACCCCATCTTCATCTTCTACACAAACCAAGAGAGAGAGAGAGGCTTCCAAAGCTCTCATGGAGGTTCTCCTTCATAGGAAGCTCACCACCACCACTTGCTACACATCCTACACCACATTTGGGAGTAGATTGCAAGGAGAAAAGAGAGGTCTTAGACCAATTTCAAGCTAGGGATTCATGGAGAACTTGGAGGGATTTCTTCAAGAGTTGTCTCCTTTAAACTCTTCTCTTTGTATTTCTTGTTTTCTCTTATGTGTAATCCCCACTTGAAAAATATTGTAAACCTTATTTGTGCTCAATATATGTTGGTTGTTTTTATATTTATTTGGGTTTTGATTTATTCTTGTTATTATTGCATAATCTCTTATCTTGATATGCATGTGTGTGGAGATTGGAAATTGATATGTGTTCATGGATGGGATTAGGAGTAGATTAACTTAGATTTAGGAGTAGTTGTAATCAAATATCTCATTTATGTATATATGTCTTTGGAATGTCAAAATGCCTTGTTTTGATGGGTTTGAGTGTATGTGGGTTAGGATTGTACCTCCATGGATGACCTTCCGGGTATAGTCTTAATCACTTAGCTCTAAAGAATGGATGAAACTTGTTTTATGCATGACCGTGCTAGAATAGGTTTTGACTTATGTTCATATGCTTAATGGTAGGGACTTGAGGCACAATTGCTCTAGCCATGACCTTTGGGGAGTGATTCGTGTCTCGAATCCCTTAGTTGAGATTACAAGCACAATTGCTCTAACCATGACCTTTGGGGAGTGATTTGTGTTTGTGAATCTCTTAATTGAGAGAATAGGTCCATAACTTGAATTGGATGTCCTTAAAGCCTAACAACTACTATTTGTGCACTTATGTATGGTAAACCTATTAGACCTTGTGTGATCATTATCATGCATCTCTCCTAACCACCCTTTTATTATTTGTCTCTTTAAACACCATTCTCACCCCTCTATATTCTCTTTGTTTTTATTTGCATTCTTTACTTTACATTTCCACACACACCACACTGCAATATGCATACACCTTACACACACCATTCTCACCACATCTGCATTCTATTTACATTGCTTTAAACAAACACTAGAATTCGATACGGTTGACGGATGACACCTCCCTGTGGACGATACCCTTGCTTGTTGCTATACTAGTCTCTAGTCACTTGCACTAACAAGGTGAACTTGAAATATAAATATTTTGACATGCAAAACGATGCTTGTCACGTGGCAATCCAGAATTCACCGTCAACAGAAGTGTTATAAAGAAATAAATTATTCCAATATATATATGGGTCAGGCTATATCAACTCAAATTTCTGACTCAATTTTTTGACTTCAATATTTCAACCATTGGATTAATGATGGTTTAGATATTGAAGTCAAAAAATTGAATCAGAAAATTGAGTTGATATAGCCTGGTCCTAGGGGTGGGCATAGGTTGGTTTGGGTTGGGTTTGACTATACCCAAACCAAACCATTATAAAATCGGTTTATTTGTTTACAACCCAAACCAAACCAATCCAATAAAAATCGGTTTTGTTCGGTTTGGTTTAACGGATTAAGAAAATAATTACATTATTTTTTATTTGAATGAATTTAATATCAAATTATCAATAAGTAGTTAAACCAATTATCAATAACATAAATAATAATACTAATTTATAATACTAAATTTAACTCAAGTGCAGAACGATAATCGTTAAAAAAAAAAAAAAAATCAAGTGTAGAACGCCTAAAACTTATAAAATAAAACTAAATTGTTTAAGTTTCTAAATTAATAATATCTATCATTGTCGACAAAACTACTTTGAAGTTTCGAAGTTCACTTCTTGTTGCATTGGATTAACTTTAGTTTTTATTTGCTTTTTCCGATAATTTAATTAATAATATATATTTATGTATGTAATGGTTTGGGTTGGGTTATACGGTTTGATAAAACGCAACCCATAAACCAACCCAAACCAATTGGGTTGCTCAAAAACAACTCAATCGGTTTATTTTATTTAATGAAACCAAACCAACCCGCTTAAATTGGTTTGGTTTGGGCTGGTTGATCGGTTTGGCGGTTTGGGTACCCACCCCTACCTAGCCCTATGTATGTATATATATATATATTAATAAGTCAAGTCTGGAAACATTATAAATATTTGGATAAGTCAAGGCGAAACTATTTTTTAAGCAAATTGTTTTTTTTTTTTTTTTGATGGATTTAAGCAAATTGTTAAGTAACCAGTATATGCGCGTGTAAGGATAAGATCGAGTTGATGGAATTTGGTTTTTGTTTGTTGTTTTTATCCCCTAATTGAATGGAATATATGGGTTTAAATATCGCTGCTTCTTTAATCGCTTCAACAATCCTGAATATATCTTCATTTATCAATTTTGATAATAATATATACTTTAAAAGATTAATAAAATCTACAAGTATTTATTATAGAAATTTTAAATTGTATTAATATGTATATACCAAAGTTACATGCTAATAATTGAAAAAATGAATAAAAAATATTTATATATATATATATTTAAATACTGTAAAACCTGCATTTAGTATATTTTTTAAAAAATATATGAAGTGTTTGAAATTTTTTTAAACATATTAAAACATAAGACATATTAACTTTTTTTTTTTTTTTTTTTGACGGATAAGACATATTAACTTGACTTGGGGCGATACGTGTTAATAAACTCTTTACACCTATAATAATAAGATTATTGGACCCTTCGAACAAATATAAGATTATTCGGTTGGGAATAAACTCTTTACACCTATAATAATAAGATTATTGGACCCTTCGAACAAATATAAGATTATTCGGTTGGGAGTTGGGACTTGGGACCCCTATTTTCTAATTTCCAAATTTTTAATTGTCAAAAACGAGAAAAATGTGATGTGAAAATATAAAATTGTCATTTATTATTATTATTATTATTAGGGTTATTAGCACTACTCCTCCCTGAACTTTACACGAGATTACATTTTACTTCTTAAACTTTTTTTAGACATTAAACCTCCTGAACTCTCATTTATTAGCAAACAGTTTGGTTTATTACCCCAAGAATGCTTGTTCAAGGCGGTATCTACGGTCAGCTTTTGTCAATAAATGAAAGTTTAGAGGGTTTAATTTCTAAAAAAAACAAAAATTCAAAGGTTAAAATGTAAACTTATGTAAAGTTCGGGGGACTAGTGCCAATAACCCATATTTTTAAATGACCGACGTCAACCTTTTTGCAGAACTTAAGAGGAAAAGAACACGATTATTTTCCACAACCTTGACTGGTTTAGTAGTTTCCTCCAAATTTCCTCTTATCCAAAAACACAGAATTGGTTTCAAGCATGATGATTTTCAATAAATTTAGCAACTTTCTATCACTTTCCTCCTCATCCAAACACCAAGAAAGCCATGGATGCCCTGTAACCACTCTCTCTTCTCCTTTCCTTCACCTGTTTTTCTCTCACTGCGACAATTTTCCTGGAAAACTGACTCTTCCCAGAAAAAAATAGAAGAAAATTTGCCATCGTTGAAGAAAAATGAAAAATTTTAGGAGAGACATTGAAGGAAAGCTAGTTTCTTATCTACATCTTCCAATTGGCTCTGTTTTGTGGCGTATTTGCTGCTTTGCTGCCTCACTCATTTGCAAGGTGACTTTTACTTTTTACTATTTTTATTTTTTATTTTGTCTAATTTTGCACTTTTTTTTATATTATTATTTTATGTATGTTCACTATTAATTGATGTGCCTGTGAATTGTGATAAATTTATTTAGTGGATATATCTGATATTTGTTACTTTTTGTATTTTCCAATATTGTTTTGTAAAGAAATAAATAGGACAATTACACAGAGTCCCCTGTTCGTTATAGATATTCTATTCAGCTAGAGAGCTTTCATTTTATTTAAAAAGAAACCCCTTAATGGATGTTGCTACTTGCTAGATCACACACACACACACAAGGCCAATTGTCGGGAAATTTTGTGTGTGAAGTTTTTGACATTTTAATAGTTTGATTTTCTTAAAAATAATTTTGTTTAAATAATTAAATTTTGTGTGTGAAGTTTTTGACATTTTAATAGTTTGATTTTCTTAAAGATAATTTTGTTAGTAGATAGTTTAAATATTTTGAATTTTTTTTAAAAAAAAAAATGGTAAATTTGTTACTTTGGCCCCCTTAAATATTATATTTTAATATATTGGCCCCAAACAAAATTTCCCGACAATTGGCCTTGTTTTCCTTGATTTTGAAGACAGGCTCTACTGATCCAAAAAAAAATTAAAAAAAAAAATTAAAAAAAAATTAAAAAAAAAAATCTTCCCTTAGATCGGAATCATCAAGCATGTATATTCATTAAATAGAATCATGTATATTCATCCAACAGAATCATGTTGCGCCCTTCTTTATATTTGGGATATAATTCAATTATATATACATATATATATATATATATGATGATCATATTTATATTATATATTTGAGGAAATATCTGAAATTTGTTAAAAAAATATATCTTTTTCTAGTTTTTGTCTTCCTCCAAAAATTGTTGTTGTTATAAAACTTACCCACAAAGTGACAAAAATACCCCTCTAATACATCCTCAGATTTTTTTTTCAGTAAAAAAAATTACTCTTAAAAAAAAAGTTTCAAAATTCATTAGGGGTATTTTTGTACAAAAAGTAGAAAACTTAACAACAGAAATAATTTTTTTGGTAATAGATAAATTTAAAACTTCATTTATTTAATTTTCTTAGCTATTTTTTAGAAGACCCATTTTTATTTTATTTATTTTAAATAAATCTTTTTGTATCTCTCTTTATTGCTTATAGGGTTGTAAATTTCTTGGTGCACACAAGGAACGTACACTTGCTCTGTTCTTCTTTGTGGTTGAGGCAATATCTGTTGTGTTGGATCTAATTGGGAAAAACAAGGAGGTTTTTCTTCTAGCTGCATTTCTCTTGTCAGCATTTGGTTTTGCTATAACTCTATATGCTTGTGTTGAGGAAAAAATCAACACAAAATCCTTGGCCGAGATGCAACTTAAGGCAGTCGAATTTGTCTTCTCAGTAATTCAGTTAGTTGTCACATTCTTTCAATTTCTTCTAACAGTTTTGCAAGTGAAAAACAGCTACAATGCATCAGCTTTTCCGCTTGCCTTCGCGATGATTGCTGTTGTATTCATCTTCAAGAAGAGTGGAAATATTGATGATTGTGATGACCATTCACTACCAAAAGATTGTCTATTGACTCTAGTGAATCTTCAACCTATTGATCCGGTATTGCCTATAAGTACTCCTATTGAACTTGGTCTAACTGTTGAGACCTCCTCACCGAACCAAGTGAACCCAACAAGTCCTTTAGCCAAGAGTTCCACACATGCTTTCGATGCGGTAACGTGTAATGATCATCCAGTCAATGTTGTTCTCTCCAAGAACATTGAGGTATGAATCTACAGAATCACCATATATTATGTTCATTTGTGATAATTTCATGACTAATGCTGAAAGCGATTAACTGTATTGATTGAGATTAAACGATTGTATCGTGGATATGAATTTGGCAAATGTTTGATGGGGTACATATTGTTTTACAGGTTCTTCAGCCAGAATATGGAGTTCAAAAAGCTATTGATTTGATTGTGTTTACCTGTTACACGGATCTTTACAAGGAATTGAAGACAATGTTCAGCATTCGATTATATTTTAACAAGAGACCAAAGAGCCATTGGGAGCTTATTTATGAAGACGATAATGGTGACATGTTTTTGGTTGGAGATTATCCATGGGAGTAAGTGGTTGCATTTGCTTTAGTCATGTATTCATTATTAATTCTTTTTGTCTTTGTTTATGCAGAGATCTATTCGAATTTCTTCACATTTTGATATTGTGAACTTGTCTTTGATTGCAGTGTGTTTTACCAACACGTGAGGAAACTTTATCTCTACAAAAAGAAATCACTGAGAAACAATATCATGTTGAAGCGTCCACAGCTCATCTATGATGATGTTTCTCCTCCACCGGCAACATTGCCAGCCGAACAAAAGACTATAATGGAACCGGTAGCTGCATACAATCCTCATTCATCATCACATATTCTAAATGATATAGATATAGAAGTGGCATCGAATATTGCACAAGAAGCACCAGCACCAACACCAGCACCAGGATCTGTATTATTGGACCTACTAGAGGCAGATTCCGTGGAGGGGTTATCGCGACTGTTTCAGATGGAGATGGAGGCATCGATGTAACTAGGCCTAAGAAGAAGCATAGGCTGATCACATCTGATTACTGCAAATTCGTCAGTGCCTCAGTGGTCACTTGTACAATGTTAGCAACTAGGTATGGTCACTTGGTCAGTGGTCACTTGTACATTCTTGTATATTATCTATTTCCAATATTTTAATGAAAACTTAAAAGCATTTCTTTTGATTCTTGAACCTGTTGAAGTAAAAATGTACTAGTTAAAGCAATGCTGATGAAAATTAACTCATACATTTACATTCTTAATGTGCCTTTTTTTTATTTTTTATTTTTTTATAACACTTAATAAAACTTTTTGTGGGGTTTTGGCTTTAATAAAAATTAGGTCTGTGTTATTGACACCCCACCAATATGGTATTGACACCCCTTTTGGTATATCAAATTAAATAATTGGTGATCAGTTTTTTCAAATTAATCGGTGGCCACAACGGTGGGGCGATTTTTCAAATTAATCTGTGGCCACAACGGTGGGGCGCCAATAGCACAAGAACAATTATATATATATATATAGTCTTTTGTCAATTATTTTAATTTCGGTAAAGATTACCATGAAATCACATCGATATGAATGAATTTTGATCTGAATTTTTTTGTGGATGGTAAATTCATTGAAATCTACCTACGAATAAAATTAGATTTTTTCAAACACTAGAACTATTTATCTTGAATTTTCCTATATTGTCTATTTTTCTGATACCTTCATATTTAGAAAAAATCAGGATAAATAGTTCTAAAACTTGAAAAAATTTCAAAATATAATCATATATAAAATATATCAATATTTTATATATAAATAGTACGCAAAACATATTAGATATTGGGTTATATAAAAATGGTAGAAGTAACACTTACCAGTTTCAAGATCCTGAGTTCAAACCATGTAAGTTGCATGGGTCTATGGGATTTAACAATGGGTCTAAGTGATGTTGGGTGTACTTGGTCGATGTTGGGGTTCCTTAAGTGACCATTTTTTAATTACTATTATCAACGGTCAATGATCGTAAAAAAAAGTAGTATTTTCAACAGCTCTTTGACCATATTTTAATACTATTACTAACGGTCATTTTCATCATTTTCGACAGCGCGTCGCTGAAAGTGTATTTTTGACGAGCATATTTTCGCCGGCTTTTCCCTGTCGAAAAAGAGTATTTTCAACGAGAAATAACTTGTTTCTATGGCATTTAGCCGTTGCTAAAGACCTTTTTTTTTTTCTTTTTCTTTTTTTGTAGTGGTGATATGGTTTTATAATACAATGTTGTGTTGTGTTACTGATATATGTTATTGTGATGATATTGTGATTAATGCAGGTAATCAATTTTTTTGGTAATATCAACAAACAGAAGAAAATCTATCGAAATTTCTGTCCTACAGCTATTTTTAGTCAAAAATTATTAACCAAGCCTCAAAATCAAAGAATAAAGTATTTGTAAATAGAAAATCTTATTAACATTCCAAATTATTTAAACGACCAACACAGACTAAGACTGTAAATAACATTCATCGACCAACATACACTACAAGAAAATACCCCTTTCATTGACAGTTAAAAACTATCAACAAAGGCTGGTAATATTTAATTAATATTTGCTTAAAAACTGTCAACTTTAATTTAAATAATAGTTTTTATATTTTACAAACCACCTCCACCTATGGTCACAGTCCGACCATCCACTCCATCGCCGGCCGGCCACCCACCGGACCTCCACCGGACTGCCGCCTGACCACCGTCGGACCTGACCTCCGCCGCCACCTGACCACCGGTGCCCTGCCGGACCACCAAACTACCACCAATTAATAATGAAAATTAAGTGGCATTGCTAAGGCTTGAACCTGAAATCTCAGGCCAATAGTTGCAAGCCTTTACCACTTGACTATAACGTTTAATATGTTAATAATTGAACAATATTTATATATAACCTGTATGAGCTGTTAGAAATAATAATATAAAAAAAAAACCTTATTAAATAAATTTAAATTTATTTAACTAATCAAAATTTTAATTTCAACGGTAGATATATAATAAAAAATATTTATTGAAACTTTTAATAAAATTATATTTTTCAAAACATATATAGTCGAGTTATTGGTCAATTCTCTATGGTCACGTTTGGTTACATGGTGTAATGGTAATCAGAATGAGAATGAGAAATGAAAGGAAAATTAAGCTTTTCGTTTGGTTGGAACTTTAGAATTAGACTCTGAATCAGTATTATTTTGTTTAGTTAGAAACGGAATGGAATGGAGTTAACTGTATTTTGACCAAAATATCCTTAATTATAAAACATTCATAATAACATGATATATTTTGAATAATAATAATAAAATATAAACGTATATATAATACATATATATATATATATAATATATAATAGATTATAATGATAATACATGTATTATATTATATAATATATAATAATAATAATATATTTATATAATATAAATATATATATATTATATAATACATATAATAATATATTTATATAATATAATATATATATAATATAATATAATATAATATAATATAATATAATATAATATATTATAATATATGTAATAATATATATATATATATTATGTTATATAATATAATGTATATATATTATGTTAAATATATATTATATATAATAATATATATTTTTTTGAACAATATATAATAATAATATATATATTACATTATATTATATATATTATATATATGTAATAATATATAATATATAATATATAGGGAAAATTGCACAAACTAACCCTAACGTTTCCCATTATGGCATAATATTTAACTAATGCCTTTAATTGCACAAACAACCCCTCCTGTTAGTCAACTTTGGTTAAAAATAACCATTGACCATGATTTTTTTTGAAAGCCCAAAATTGCCCCTGCACTTTATTACAAAAAAAAAAAAAAATTTAAGCCCTTTGTTAAAACATTATCTACTTTAAATTATTATAATATAAAAAATAAACACTAAGTATAATCCTATTTAAATAAAAAAAATTCAAAAATAATATATTATAAACAAAACAATTTAAGAAAACCTTATTTTGAGAAAATACAATTTAATAATATATTAAAAACAAAACAAAAAAAATGTTATTTTGAGAAAATATAATTTAAAATTATGCAAGTCCAATATAAATAGTGGTAATGTGTTATATGATAAATGATTATATTTTTATTTCAAACTTTTGATGATTTTATTTATATTTGTGTTTAGAATACTAAACATAATCCTTTTTAAATAAAAAAAAAATTCAAAAATAATATAATAAAAACAAAAACAAATTCAAAAATATGTAACACATTACGACTATTCATATAGGACTTGTATAATTTTAAATTATATTTTCTCAAAATAACATTTTTTTTTTGTTTTGTTTTTAATATATTATTAAATTGTATTTTCTCAAAATAACGTTTTCTTAAATTGTTTTGTTTTTAATATATTATTTTTTATTTTTTTATTTAAAAAGGATTATGCTTAATGTTTATTTTTTATATTCTAATAATTTAAAGTAAATAATGTTTTAAACAAATGGCTTAAATTTTTTTTTTGTAATAAAGTGCAGGGGCAATTTTGGGCTTTCAAAAAAAAGTCATGGTCAATGGTTATTTTTAACCAAAGTTGACTAACAGGAGGGGTTGTTTGTGCAATTAAAGGTATTAGTTGAATATTATGCCATAATGGGAAACGTTAGGGTAAGTTTGTGTAATTTTCCCTAATATATATAATAGTATAATATATAATATAATATATAGTTAATATAAATAAAATATATATTTATATATCATTAATATAATATATAATAATAATATATTATTTTTTAAAAGGAGAGTATTTTTGGAATGGAATTGGGGCATATAAGGGTATTTCTGGAATATAAATTTTAGTTTGGAATGGAAGGGCATTCCATTGGTTTTTTGATGGAGTTGGGGCATATAAAGGTATTTTTGGAATATAACTAAAGTGCCCATAGTTGACTTCCGTTAACTCTAACCATTGACCATAATTTTAACCAACAATTTTACCTATTTTATTATTTAAATTAATAATTAAAAAACAAAACAGAAAAAACAAAGAAAACAAAATCAATTATATATTATGTTATATATATTAAATAATATATATTATATATTTATAATATTTATAATATTTAATTATATATATATTATTATATTAAATAATATATATTACATATTTATTAAATAATATATATTTATAATATTTATATAATATATATATAGGAAATCGCATCTAATAATATAATAATATATATTATATATATTACATTGTATTATATATTTTAAAACATTCATAATATATAATTTTTTTTTATCTGTAATAATTTTTTAAAACTTTTAATTCCTATTTTCAACACCAAACAAAATCCCGATATGGATTTATTTTACAGTAAGATATCGGTTTTTGGGCAAACCGATATTGGATAAGTAAAATTTTAAATTTAATAAATTTACTTTTAAAACATTCAAAAAATAATAATTTAAAAAATATATATATATATATATATATATTTATTTTGCACCCTCTTTTTTCATACCAAGAGACACGTTAACAATGCAATTAGCCATATAAATTAGTAATCTGAGTCTTACATTTGTTCATTAAATTGCAAGATGTATGCTAAGAAATATCTCCCCTATAATGAGAGTTGTATTCCAAATTATGCTTATTACAATTGATGTCACGAGTCTGCTATATGTCATGTTTTGTTAGATGGAATGAAATGGAAAGAATGTCATTTCATTCGTTTGGTTTGTTAAAATGCAATGAAATGGTGATTCCATTGGAATAGAGATTTGACCATTTTGGTTGAATGGACATTCCATCCGAAAACCAATGGAATGCCCTTCCATTCCAAACTAACATTTGTATTCCATAAATACCCTCATATGCCTCAACACCATTCCAAAAATAATAATATATTATTATATATTATATTAATGATATATAAATATTATATATATATATATATGTGTGTATTATATATTATATTATTATATATATTATATATATTATTATAATATATAAACATATAAAATATAATATATAAACAATATTATAATAATATAATATATAACAATAATATATATAATATATATTATATTGTATATTAATATATTAATATTATATATATTATATTATTATTATATAATAATATATTTATATTTTATATTATTTAATATATTAATAATATATATAAAAAATGTTAGTTATTTGTTGACAGTTAAAAACTGTCAACAAAGTTAATAACTGTCAAGAATTGTTGACAGTTAAAAACTGTCAACAAATAACTGTCAACAAAACTCTATTTTCTTGTAGTGATAAAATGAAATTTTCAATAGTTAACAACCATCACTAGTTAAAAGTTGTAACGTTATGGTAGGTAATGGTTTTGCTTCCACATTTGAGCATGTCTGAATATTATGTCAAAACACAATTGGTCTAGATACCCATGGACGTTTATCCGTTACCGGAGTTTTACCATGTAATCCGCTTTCTTCGTTATTCGGGTCTTTCTTACATTTGTTTGTAGGTTTTACCAATCAAACTTGTTGACCCGTTGACTTACAAGAAATCACCGTCAACAATTACAATATTTCAAAATTGGAGAGAGGGTATGATTTGAACCTACAATCTTAGATATAGAGGGCTTAATACCGAATCAACATTATCTTGTTTTCTAATCTGTACTAAAATAATTCATTTTTTGCTATTGGGCCTCTTGCCAATGTGGCGGACTCTCGAATTGGAGACTCTATCACCAAGGTTCAACACCCATAGCACGCGTGTATATATATACATATATTCTTTGTCTCTCATTAGCTGTCAAGTGTGGGTTCTCTCTTCCCTTTAGTGGGAGCAGTTACGTGTATATATATACATATATTCTTTGTCTCTCATTAGCTATCAAGTGTGGGTACTGTCTCCCCTTTAGTGGGAGCAGTTGTCTGGACTGTGCTAGTAGAGTCCAATTCTCATAGGGTCCCGACAGTTGTTTGTAATTTCAAAAAAAAATAAAAATTCGTTTTTTGTCCGATCATTTTGAATGTGAAAGTCTAAGACAATAAAACGGATACATTATTATTGGATTCCCTCAGATATATATATATATATATATTATATCTGAATATGTATGATAGCAAAACATCCATATGTGTCGGTCACTTGTGTAGAATTCACCCGTTTATGAGCCCATAGGAGCCCTGACCCACATCCACCAACTATCACCGGAAGTCACATCACTTGTGACCCTGTAGCCGTACACAGCTTATCATCTTTGGATTCCATCCAAGACGAGCTTTAAAGGATCGTAGATATGCACGTTTATTATGAGCCCATAGGAGCCATGACCCACACACACCCACTATCACCGAAAATTACATCAATAGTGAACCCATAGCCCTACACAGCTCATCACCTTCTTTGGATTCCATCCAAGACGAGCTTTTAAAGGAGGATATGCACGTTAGGGTTGGTTTGTCACCGTATTGTATTGTATTAAAATTTTAAAATGTTTTATAATAATACAATATAATGTTTAGTTTATTTTGTACAGTCTAATGTAAAATATAACAAAAACAGAATTGTATAAGAATATTACAGTCTAATCATATACAATTCAATTTAATACAGTATAATATAATCCAATACAATACAACGTACTAAACGAGTCCTTAGATCACTCTTGGAAGGGGTTATGTATTTACACTTTCAAGTATGTGATAGTGTTTGAGTCCCACCTTTATTTTAAATTAGACTCGAAATGGCTGGAGTCCCACTTTGCCCATGACCCTATCAGAGTATATATCAGATTTTAATATAAATAATAAAATAAAATGAGGCTGCTATTTTACTTATCCAACTTTTAACTTAAGCTTAATTTTTCTAAAATAAAAATTAATTAGATTTTACAGGAAATTATTAATTGCTGTACGTGCAACCACATTTGCACCCTACTCAAGCTATTCTTTTGCACTCTACTCTCCAACATCTAATTAGAGTCGAGTGAGACTTAGCTCTTCTTCCCCTTCATCTTTGTTTCTTTCCTTTGTTTGGAAACCCTAAATTTCTTTCTTTCCAAACAAATTGAGAGTTGATCACAAGCCCTTGGAGATCGGAGAAGCAAGCTTGCCTTCCTCACATAGTTCATGTACTTTGGGAGCAAGCATGGTTCTTCGCCACTTTACAAGGAATGACATTTTCCTTCCTATATTGCGCTTGATCCACGAGGTACATAATTAACCTAATTTTTACTTTATTTCATGTTTTTGTTTCTCTATGATGATCAACTTAAGTACTCTTGAATCTCAATTCAGATATAGTTTCATTTTTAATATTTTGTTATCTTACACAATTTATTCTAAATCACAGGTGAGTAAAACGTACAAGAAACGTATACTTGCGGTGGTATTCGTTTCGTTGGAGGCTATATATACAATATTTCAAAATCGCCGTCAACAATTACAATATTTCAAAATTGGAGAGGGCGTATGACTCGAACTTACAATCTTAGATGTGGAGAACTTATTATCGAATCAACTTTATCTTATTTTATAATCTGTACTAAAATAATTCGTTTTTTGTCCGATCATTTTGAATGTGTAAGTCAAGACAATAAAACGGATACATTATTATTGGATTCCCTCAGTTATTTATATATATATATATATACACCTGAATACGTATGATAGCAAAAATCCATTTGTCGGTCACTTGTGTAGAATTCACCCGTTTATGAGGCCATAGGAGCCATGGCCCACATCCACCCACTATCACTAGAAGTCACATAAATTGTGACCCTATAGCTATACACAGCTTATCACCTTCTTTGTTTTGTAAGAAAAATCGCATACACAGATAATATGAAAGCAATAAGAAAAAAAAAAAGACGACACCAAAGATTTTACGTGGTTCAGCAATTTGCCTACGTCCACGGAGTGTACCGCACTCAATCCACTACTTTCAGAGTTGATTATAATCTCTCAGTCTCTTTACAATTTGCTCTCTATCTCTCTAGCAATTTTTCTCACACATATTAGGGTTTACATAATGGTGGTATTTATATGAGAGCACTAGGGTTGGCTAAATCCTAATTGAAATCTATTTCCTTTTTCCTCTTTCTTTACTGTGCAAAATCTTATTGCACGAGGATTTGTGTGTGACCGTTGTAGGTGTCACAGCGCTCCTCACAGGACTATTCACAGCGTGAACCTCTGTGATAACATCGCTCTTAAAGCCGCTGCCGAAATTCACAGCTTAACACATAGAGTGAAGCACTGATGTCTGACCGCTGTCCAACCACTGTCAAAAATACACAGCGCAATGCGCAGCACTCACCAAAATTCGGACCGCTCTCACACCGCTGTGAAAGACACAGGTGAGGTAACAATTTGAAACTTGCTTCTTTGTTAACTATCATTGCACACTTCCCCAAGCTTAATAAATTTACTTTGCTCTTTTAATTTATTACACAAAAGGGCAAAAGCAACCTAACTTGCTTTTATCATCTTCACAAAAATCCAATTGACTTGAGGTCTTCATTAATAATCCCAACACTTTGGATTCCATCCAAGACGAGTTTTAAGAGCATCCATAATGGTGGAGACCCAAACAAAAAACCTATTTTTGCCACATAATCAAATATGAGTCTTGTTTTTAAATAATGGGTTTTCCCATTTGAGTTCTATTTATTTGGGTCTCTTTTCCCCACAATGGGGCTAAATTAAAAAAAGAGAAAATGGATCCATTTTTTTTTTTATTTTTTTTCCAAACAATCATTACTCTTCTTTAAAATATTATATATATATATTAATAAATAAATTATATAATATATTTTTAATATCAACACTATCAATAATTATTTAACAAATTATAATTAATTTAAAATAAAAAAATTATTAATTTAAAATTATCACAACCGAATTACATCAACAATAAAAATAAATATTTAAAACAAAATATTGTATACAATTAGACATAGCGTCGGTTTTGGTTCAATTCCGGCTTCAGTTCCAAACCTTCAAAATCGATTCCGATTTCGGTTTTGAAGGTTTGGTTTTGGTTCCGGTTTTGAAGGTTTGGTTCTGGTTCCTCGGTTTTGGTTCGGTTTTGGCGGTTCCGACGATTCGGGTCTAGCGGTTCCGACGGTTTTGGTTTGGTGGTTCCAACGGTTCTGTTTCAGTTTCGGTCCGGTTTTCGGCGGTTTCGACGGTTTAGTTCCGGTTTCGGTTTCAGATTCGGTTTCGGTTTCAGTTTTGTCGGTTCCAACGGTTCGGTTTCAGTTTTGTCGGTTCCAACGGTTCGGTTTCATTACTTTTTTAACTTTTTTCCAAATAATTATTACTCTTCTTTAAAATATTATATATATTATTATATATATATTAATAAATAAATTATACAATATATTTAAAATATCAACACAATCAATAATTATTTAACAAATAATTTTTAATTTAAAATAATACAATTTATTCATTTAAAATTAACACACCGAATTACATCAACAAAAATAAATATTTAGAACAAAATAGTGTCTACGATCGACTACCACTACAACCACCAGATCCGGATATTATCGGTTTTTTAATGGTTCACTCAAAAAGTGTACCGATCTATTAAACGCTCACCCCTAATTAAATTTATTTATATTTTGTCATTATGTATATAATTATTGAAATTAATAATAATATATTTAAATTTAAATAATTGAAATATATATTAAATATATATATTTTTTCATTTTATATATATTTTTTGAAATTAATAATTATATATTTTAAATATAATTATACATACACACATATATATATATACATATACATATATAAGCCTAATCCAATGATTGGAGAGGGCTGGGAACCCAACTCCAATCATTGAGCAAGACTCAAATTGGGTTCCAAATTTGAAACTCCATTTAGGTCTACTTGGAGAGAGCCCACTTTTAGGTCCCTTTATTTGGATCCTATTTAATTTGAGACCATTGTGGCACCATTTAATCAAAAACAAAATGGGTCTTGTGAAATGAGTTTCTTTTTGAGACCATTGTGGATACTTTAAAGGATCGTAGATATGCACGTTTATTATGAGCCCATAGGAGCCATGACCCACACACATGACACACCCACTATCACCGAAAATTACATTAATTGTGACCCCATAGCCGTAGACAGCTCATCACCTTCTTTGGATTCCATCATCCAAGACGAGCTTTTAAAGGAGGATATGCACGTTAGGGTTGGTTTGGTGCGCCGTATTGTATAGTATTAGAAGTTCAAAATGTTTTAGAATAATACAATATAATGTTTAATTTGTTCTGTACAATCTAATGCAAAATATCACAAAAAATAGGATTGTATAAAAATAATAGTCTAATCATATACAATTCAATTCAATACAATCTAATATAATCTAATACAATATAATACAATGTACCAAACGAGTTCTTAGATCACTCTTGGAAAGGGGTTATATATTTACACTTTCAGGTATATGATAGTCTTTGAGTCCCACTTTTATGTTAAATTAGACTCGAAACCGCTGGAGTCCCACTTTGCCCATTGACCCTATCAGAGTATATATCAGATTTAAATATAAATAATAAAATAAGGGAGGATGCTATTTTACTTATCCAACTTTTAACTTAAGCTTAATTTTTCTAAAATAAAAATTAATTAGATTTTACAGGAAATTATTAATTGCTGTGCAACCACATTTGCACCCCACTCAAGCTATTCTTTTGCACTCTACTCTCCAACATCTAATAGAGTCGAGTGAGACTTAGCTCTTCTTCCCCTTCATCTTTGTTTCTTTCCTTTGTTTGGAAACCCTAAATTTCTTTCTTTCCTAACAACCTGAGAGTTGATCACAAGCCCTTGGAGATCGGAGAAGCAAGCATGCCTTCCTCACATCGTTCATGTACTTTGGGAGCAAGCATGGTTCTTCTCCACTTTACAAGGAATGACATTTTCCTTCCTATATTGCGCTTGATCCACGAGGTACATAATTAACCTAATGTTTACTTTATTTCATGTTTTTGTTTCTCTATGATGATCAACTTAAGTACTCTTGAATCTCAATTCAGATATAGTTTCATTTTTAATATTTTGCTATCTTACACAATTTATTCTAAATCACAGGTGAGTAAAACGTACAAGAAACATATACTTGCGGTGGTATTCGTTTCGTTGGAGGCTATATCAATTATACTGGATATATTTGGAAGAAACAACAAGTTGGCTTTCCTCCTTGCTTCGTTTCTCTTATCAGCATTTGGTGTTGTCATGACCCTATGCAATTATTTTGTCATCGAGCAAGGAAATGGGAGTCGACTCACTGTAGTAGAGATTGTCTTCGCTTTTTCACAGTTGATTCTTACATACATTGATCTGGTAATGAATATTCTGAATGTCAAGACCTATTACAATTACAAAGCATCGGTTTTTCCATTTGCCTTTGCTATAATTGTTCTTGTTTTTGCGTTTAAATCTAATGAAGAAGAGGAGGTTTTGGATTTGTCAGACACAGATCATCCTGAAAACAGATCCCCACTAAGGAATATTATCGAGGTATGGTTTTTGAGCTTTTGGGTGTTTTTAATTGAGACTTATACACAATTTCAGAATATATATATATATATATATATTGTACGTTATATTTTTGATACTTGTCATATTCTTCTGCCTGCGTACATTGATTTTAATTTATAAAATCACTTTTTATCATGGAATTATAGATAATTACCGAGCATAGTTTGAGAAACAAGAGAGAGCCTAACAGCTTCACGCACAAAAGAAAGAAAGAAGGAAGAAAAGAAATTAAAGAGGAAATAACAAGATAAAAAGAGGAAATCTCAAGCTGCAGAGTTTTACTTTGATAAAATGAAAGATATTGAAGATTCAAAGGTTCACTGATCGGTCAGATCGCCAACACGACAATAGTTTTATCCGAAGAAGATTCAGATCCTACGTCTTCTCCATGGATTGATTCAACGCCTAGTACTACTTCCAGTGATTGTGAGCTTAAATGTTTTGGATCACCGTGTCAAGAAATTACGTACAAGTCTATTTTGAAATGTGACTCATAAAAAAAACATCAGTTGAGGTAAGATATGTAAGCTAGACCCCCTTCTGTCTATACATATCGTACTTCATATATACCAAAAGGGAGTGACTAAGTTAATTTTGTTAGCTGATATTATCTAAATCAACATATTTGTAAGACTGCTTACTTTTTTTCCAGGATCAAGAGCCAGGGACTACCGCCACGCAAAGTAATAATGGGCAGCTGAGCATTGAGCAATCTATGGATGATGATGGCGTACAGCTGTTCGACGTTGAGGGATCTATGGATGAAGATGGCGATGACTTCATGGAGATAGCAGAGGAGGATCCATGAAGGTGAGTGCAAATATTTTTTTCTTGTTCATGCACTTCTCGATCTATTGTGTGTCACCTTTTATGTGAAAGTACTTCTTGAACAATGAAATATGATTTGCTTAAAAGTGTCAAAAAGTAAGTTTCGTGAAACAGTTTGAAACAAAAACATCATTTAAAATTTCCACTCAATTATGCTACTGGAATTTGGTACAGTAGAGCCTCAAGGTTAGCACCCAATGTTGACAGGTAAACTTAACCAACATAAAGTCAGTGGTTCAAGTTAGTAACATAAGTAAATACTCGGTATTCGATACCTGATTATAAGGATAGCTCACCTATTTATATAGAGGAATCCAAGGCCTTTGGGGCATATCGAGAGGCGGAACTCCTTTGGGCTGGGCTGCAGTAATATATATAGTTTTAGTAAATATTAATTTATTAAAAAAAAATATAGTAATTTAAAGTTTTTTCAAGCTACACCCGTGGGTATAACGACGGTTCTACCTCGGGTTTTGTTTGTCATGGGACAGCCAGAAATTATTGTGTCTCGATTCTTCGATCTTAAGATGATGACATTAATATCATAAATCTATCTATCTATCTAAATGGACTGCTCCTTACCGGAAACATCAAGAAGACGACAGAAAACAGTTTGGGGTGATGTCTCCGGCTGTTTGGAGCAAAGCAAATAGACACTAACAAACAATAAAGAAGCCGAGTAATCAAGTGAGTAATCAACAAATGCATTTACTCAAAATATATTCTATATATTTCTGGGATTTAATTTGTTTTGTTGTTTTAGGTAAAAGATAAGGACAAAGATTATGATAATGATACTGATTATAAAGACATGACAACGACCACAACCACGACCCAACAGCTGGTTGGTACATGCTGCAGCAGCCGATGGTTGTAGTAACCAAATGGGGCTAGGGTCCAGCGAAAGCGCATGGCAATGCCCTTCTCCTCATTGAATTGCCTTGTCTCTTTTTGTCTATTAACACATTTGCATTTGGGTGTGTCCTTCAATTCAATTCAATTCTTCTTCTTGTTTTGATGTTTGTATAGGTGATAATTATAATTTATAATCTAGGCATGGGCTGTCCATAGAAATGGAATGGGGAACAACTTGTTGCCCACTTGTTTCATGTTTTCTACTGCTCTCTTTAAGTTTAACCCTAACGTGATTTTTTGGATATTTGGGATACTTGCTCTCCTTTTGTGGGTCCATATGGTTAAATTAAATAAATTTAGGCTTTGAGCCAGACTATCCAATTCGTTTATTTAGATGCGAAGAATCTGTGTAGTTCTTGCACCGGACTAAATTTATGTCAGCTCGTATATATGAAAATATTTTTGGCAACCCTGTTTGCAAAGTAACAATGGAATATTCGTTGTGGGGAATTTTTGTGTTTTGAAAAACTTTAAATAGTCTAAAGTATTTATGCCACAATATATGTAAGACTAAGTTTGTTGCTTTTCCTTGTATAGTATCCTCATCTTCATAAGTAAACTCCTGGAATCTAGATTCTTCTCTATCTTGGATATCACGTAGATAATCATCATTTGTCTTAGGGCTAAGAAAAATCCAATGTATTGGATATTACAGCAATGGCCGATCAAGATTCCTGATGAATATGGACATATGAGGAGTTTGTCCCACTAGCCTTGGTCTATATGAGTTTATACAATCAAAATACTTTTGAGTTTTGTATTGTTGACAAGGAAGCACGGATACGGATACGGATACGGATACGGGATACGGATACGGCACGATACGGGGATACGGTAAATCTCCAAAAACTAGGATACGGATACGGCAGGATACGTCAATTAAAATAATATATATTTATATTTTTAAAAAATAAGAATATATAAAAAGATATTCGATAATTCATTTAAAAATCAAAACATATTCATATCCAATCATCCAAATAAAACATATCACATAACAACCTAAGCCATAACAATTTAACATATTACAATATCCAAATTAAGTCGTAACATATTACAAAATTAAAAATCCAAATAAAACATACATCACATAAGTTATAGTATATTACAAAATCCAAATAATACATAAAATAAACTCATAAAATAGCTACTAAATTCCTAATTAACTTCATTATCATTATTCACGTTGTTAAAGGATCTAAATAATTCGGCAACTAACTCTGGTTCATCAAGTGAAAGGTTTGTAATCTCAAGTATCATGTTATTCTCCATGTCAATGGAATTTAAGCCAAATTTTCTTTACAGTTTCATTTTAACCCCTAAAATTTTGAAATTATAATTTAACCCCGTTTTATACTAAAATAATTATAATATTGCCCCAAACGTATCCTCGAAGTATCCCCCAAGTATCCTCGAAGTATCACTCAAGTATCCTCCAGTCAAACTTATGAAAAAGTCAACGGATACGCCATTTGGTGTATCAGATATGTATCCTGAAGTATCCGGGAAGTATCGGAACTGGATACGAGTTCGATACGAGTTACCTCCACCAAATGAAGTATCCGTGCTTCCTAGATTGTTGAAGATACTTAATTAACACAAAAGTCATGATTCGTTTATGGTTGTGGTCCTTCTATGATAATTCTCAGACTTTATTTTTAAGGGAGTCTATTTTTAAATTAAGCTTTTCTACATGCTCTTTTTACTTTTATACTTATTCCATAAATTGGAACTTGGCTTCTGTAATAGTTTTAAAAAATTTCGTAAAAGCTAGGACTTGATTTCTATCATAATTCATAAAGGCAATCTTGAAAACTTAAAATTGGTTATGTACCACTTTGATTTTCTAAATATAGCTTTAATGCTCTTTCAGCTTCTTTATAAGTGTAATAGCCTTTGAAAAATAGGGTTTGGAAAATTTTCCATATAATATATGGCTTCTAACCCAATTGAATAAATACTATTTTTCTACCTTTAAAAATCACATAATAAGAAAATTTGTTATTTTCTGCAAAATAATAACTTAAAATATTTAAAGAATCAACTAAACCCTTTTTATCATTTCGAAAATACCATATGTTATTTAATATTGCATGCTGAGCTTTACTAAGACATGCTTGATGCTATGCAAGGGTTCAAATGGAACTCCGGGGTACGTAATTACTAATAGTATAAGGTCCTATAACGGTAGGGTTTGCTTTTGAACTTTGAGCTGTCATTCCTGCAAAGAATTTGACTTTAAAAAAATCATCAATCTTGATAAAATATCGGCTAAATTATTATTATTATTTTTTTCCTTTTATATGTTCAAAATTTGCTTTATAACCTCTACCTGCTATGATTTCAAAAAAATATAGCCATCTTTTACTAATACAAGAAATTTTCTTTTCAAACTCTAGTACGTACTTGTTGAAAGTTTCAAATGGATCTATATATAGCTAAACTCTTTACACATTTATTTTCTAATGTTCAGAAGCTTTAACGAATTCTTAACATACTGATGACTTTAGGCATTTGTTGTTTTTGTTAGTATTTGAAGATAGTTGAAGCTTAATGAACACAATGAAGGAAAGGATTTAGTTGGGAAATGGTTGTAGAAAGTAAGGAGCTTTTTATCTCCTCTAATTTATTGAAGTAGTTGTGGTTTCTATTTTTCAAGTGATACAAATTACAAACATTGAAGCCTATTTATAGGCTCTTTAGGAAGTGTTTGAATCTTCTAGAATCCTCTCTATAATTCTACATAATTAGCTAATTGAAAAATCTAGAAGCTACTACAATTTATTTTACACAATTGTTTTAGATTATGCTAGAATTATCTAGAATTTATGATCACCTTCTAGAATGTGCATCACATATTTCATCACTCCTCCTTGATGCACATTCTGGTGACTCCTATCATGCTTCGAAGTAGTTTGAATCTTGCTTTCGGTAATGCCTTAGTGAAAATGTCAGCTAATTGTTCTTCAGTCCTGCAATACTCTAGCTCAATTTCTTTGTTTGCTTCAGCTTCTCTCAGGAAGTGATACTTGATTGCAATGTGTTTTGTTCGACTATGGAAGACAGGATTTTTGGCCATTGCAATTGCGGATTTGCTGTCGCAATGGATCTTTGTAGCTTGATTATATTTTTCTCCCATATCTTCGAATATTCTTCTTAACCATATAGCTTGACTAGCTGTAGTTGCCGCTGCGACGTATTCTGCTTCTGCTGATGATTGCGCTACACTGTCTTGTTTCTTGGATGTCCATGAGAATATTCCTGAGCCCAAAGAGAATGTATATCCTGAAGTACTCTTCATGTCATCCACCGATCCTGCCCAATCACTGTCGGTGTAGCCAATCAATGTAAACTTATCCGTAGGTTTGAACCAAATGCCATATTCTTTTGTGCCTTGCAAATATCTGAGTATCCGCTTTGCTGCCCCGTAGTGAACTTGAGTCGGATTCTGTATAAATCTTGAAAGTAGACTTGTAGCATACATAATATCTGGTCTTGTGGCGGTCAGATACAACAGGCTTCCAATAAGACTTCTGTAAAGTGACACTTCTGCCTTGTTTGACCCATCTTCCTTTTTGAATTTCTCATTAGTAACGAGAGGAGTTGCTACTAGCTTGCATTCACTCATTTTGAATTTCTTGAGTAGACTCTCCATATATTTCTTCTGAGACACGAAGATTCCAGATTTTTCTTGGTTTATCTCAATACCAAGAAAGTAGTGCATCAAACCTAAGTTTGTCATTTCAAAAGTCTTCATCATATTTTCTTTAAATTGTTTCATTATCTTCTCATTGTTTCCTGTATAGATGAGATCATCTACGTATAAAGAAACAATAAGAATATTGTTACCTTGGGTTTTGATGTATAGTGTTGGCTCACTTTTGCTCCTCCTGAATTCATGACTTGTAAAGTACTCATCAATTCTGCTGTACCAGGCTCTTGGTGCTTGCTTTAACCCGTACAACGCTTTCTTCAATTTGAGAACTTTGTCTTCTTTTCCTGGAGTCACGAACCCTTGAGGTTGCTCTACATATATCTCTTCTTCAAGATACCCGTTTAGAAATGCTGACTTCACATCTAGTTGATGGATTTGCCATTTCTTTTATGCAGCAAGGGCAACAAGAGCTCTAATTGTATCCAGGCGAGCAACAGGAGCAAAGGTTTCATTGTAGTCGACTCAGTATTGTTGAGAGTATCCTTTTGCGACTAGCCTTGCTTTATGTTTCTATATAGAACCATCAGAGTTGAGCTTCGTCTTGTAAACCCACTTGACTCCAATGATTTCTTTATCATTTGGATAGTCCACCAACTCCCAAGTTTTGTTTTTCTCAATCATCTTTATCTCTTCCTGTATAGCTTTGACCCAAACTTCTTGTTTGGATGCTGCTTCATAATTTTCTGGTTCAAGAGTCACAAAATTGCAACTCTCATAAATTTCTGTTAAAGATCTTACTCTCCCTAGTGTTGTTTCTGGAGAGGACACTTCGTGCTGGGTAGTTGTTGTTTGTGTTGGACTCTCTAATGCTTCCGGTTCAGCTGCCGTTTCTTCTTCTGGTTGTCGTGGTACTACTGATTGCAGATGAATCTTTTTCTTCTCAATCTTCTGTTCATCCCAATTCCATGCTGCATTTTCATCAAACTCCACGTCTCTGCTAATAATGATTTTATTAGATTTTAGATTGTAGATGCGGTAGCCTTTTGACTGAGAGTTGTATCCCACAAATATTCCTTTCTTAGTTTTGTCATCCAGCTTGCTTCTTTTTTCTTTTGGAATGTGTACATAGCATATGCTTCCGAAAAACTCTTAGATGCTTTGCAGATGGCTTTCTTCCGCTCCACGCTTCAACTGGAGTTTTATTCTGAACTGCCTTAGTCGGACACCTGTTAAGTAAATATACTGCTGTGTAGACTGCTTCAGCCCAGAATGTATTTGGAAGACCCTTCTCTTTCAACATTGCTCTTGCCATCTCCATTACTGTTCGATTCTTCCTCTCGGAAACACCATTTTGTTCCGGTGCATAGCCGACAGTTAGTTGATGCTCTACGCCTTCATCCTCGCAGAACTTGTCGAATTCTTTTGAGTTGTATTCTTTGCCTCGATCACTTCTCAATACTTTTATGTGGTGACCACTTTGGTTTTCCATATAGTTCTTGAACTTCTTGAAAATTCTAAAGACTTGTGATCTTTCTCGAAGAAAATAGACCCAAGTCATTCTTGTATAGTCGTCGATGAAGAGGATGAAGTACCTGTTTTGGCCATGTGTAGGAGTTCTCATTGGACCGCAAACATCTGTATGCACCACCTCCAGCAACCTTTTGGCTCTTTGAGCTTTTCCTGTAGGGAATGCTAGGCGATGTTGCTTTCCGAGTAGACAACCTTCGCATACGTCATCTTTATCTTTGATGAAAGGTAAATCTTTCATCATCTTTTTCTGATGGAGTATCTTTAATCCTTGAAAGTTGAAGTGACCGAACCGCCGATGCCATAACCAAGAATCATCTAGTTGCGCCTTCATAGCTGCCTCTGTAGCATAGCTCCACCGAATAGGAAAATTCTGGTTCTCCATTTTCACTCGAGCTATCTCCTTGCTTTTATTGTTGCTGTCATAAATTGTGCAAGAATCTCCTTCAAAATGGAGAGAGTAGTCGTTCTGGATCATCTGTCCCACACTGAGCAAGTTTTGTTGCAACTTGGGTACTAGGAGAACATTTTTTATGAATCTTCTTCCCTTCTTGGTCTCGACGGCAATAGTACCTTTTCCTTTGACCTCCACCAGTGCACCATTTCCAAGCCTCACTTGTGACTTGTTAGATGCATCAATATCGCAAAAGATGCTTGCATTACCTGTCATGTGATTACTGCAACCGCTATCTATATACCACTTATCATTTTTCTCTTCACTTACAGCTTGACAAGCGTAGAAGAGAACTCCATCTTCATCTTTATTTTCAAAAAAATTAGCTTGATGATTTTGTTTTAAATGGCACACTTTTTCTACGTGTCCGAATTTTTTACAATTTCTACATTATGGTTTCCCACGAAACCAACAATCTTTTTCTAGGTGGCTATTTTTCTTACAAATACCACAAGGTGGGTATTTTGTATTTTTATCTTGATTATCATAGTTTCTAGAATTTTCTCTTCTAAAATTGCTTTTAGATTTTTTCCACCCAGATCCAGATTTCTGAGACTGAATATTTAGTTTAGACTGAAAAGCACTCTCTACAGAGTCTTCGTTTCTTTGACTAAGCCTATTTTCATAAGCTTCTAGAGAGCCCATTAATTCTGTCACTGAAAGTTTAGTTATATCTTTCGACTCTTCTATAGCCGTAATTATTGGATCATATTTTCCAGTGACACTAACTAATATTTTTTCTACAACTTTCTTATCAGAAACAGTTTCACCATAGGCTCTCATTTGATTAACTATTTCCTTTATTCTAGCATAATAATTTTTTGCAGTCTCAGAATCCTTCATTTTAATATTTTCTAACTCTCTTCTTAGAGTTTGTAGTTTTACGATGCGTACCTTCTCACTACCGTGGAACTTCCTCCTTCAAGATATCCCACGCTTCCTTGGCACTTGTTGCTCCCATGATCCTCGGAAACATCTCATCTGCTAAAGCTTCTTGAAGAAAGAACAATGCCTTGGAGCCTTTTTTCTTTTCATCTTTTGAAGTTCCGCACCCATCTTCGACTATCTCCCAAAGATCTTGAGACTGAAAGAATGTCTTCATCTTGATGCTCTAGAAATCGTAGTTGTCACCATTGAATATTGGAACCAACATTGAAACCGATGAATGACTTGATTCGACCATGATGACAGCTTATGAATGAACGCCCAACAACAAATGCTTGACAATGATCGAACCTGGCTCTGATACCACTGTTAGTATTTGAAGATAGTTGAAGCTTAATGAACACAATGAAGGAAAGGATTTAGTTGGGAAATGGTTGTAGAAAGCAAGGAGCTTTTTATCTCCTCTAATTTATTGAAGTAGTTGTTGTTTCTATTTTTCAAGTGATACAAATTACAAACATTAAAGCCTATTTATAGGCTCTTTAGGAAGTGTTTGAATCTTCTAGAATCCTCTCTATAATTCTACATAATTAACTAATTGAAAAATCTAGAAGCTACTACAATTTATTTTACACAATTGTTTTAGATTATGCTAGAATTATCTAGAATTTATGATTACCTTCTAGAATGTGCAGCATTCTAGAATGTGCATCACATATTTCATCGGTTTTTAGCTAGTGCATGCAGTTGTTATCTCTCCATATATCAGGATCGACATGAAGAGATCTTCAATGGAAGCTTGAGCCAAAGATCTATGCTATGCTTCAACACTATAACGAGCAACCATTTTCTGTTTTCTAGAACCCAATGATTACTACGTACCAAAGTATACAATCAAAGCATAATTATTGTTCAAGTCTAATGATGTAGCGTGATGGTGCTGATGTGACATAACATAATTAGTCCAAATAAAATAAAATTTAGTATAGGGTCAGTTGCATAAATAACCATATAATCAGGGTAGTTTCTAAATTAGTCAATTTCCAATAGTTTGATTATTTTTATAAAACAATCTACTTTTTGGACGAAAATACCCTTAATGAATTTTTGAAAAAAAAAAAAAAACCTTTCAGATTCGCCTGAAAAAAAATTATGATGGGAAATTTTGATAGTTTAAATAGAGTATTAGAGTTTGTCATAAGTTGTGAATTGTTTCTTCTTTGAATCGTGTAGGTCTCGTTATTGTCGTTTGTGATCATAAAGGAAAGGTTATGCTCTGTTGTGTCTGTAATTTTCGTACAGGTTTTTCTCCCCAACAGGCAAAAGCTTTGGCCATCCGAAGAAGTTTTGAGTTGGATTTGGAGTCGGGTCTGTGGCCTTGTGTGTTAGAATCAAATGTTGTGCAGTGGTGATTAATTTGATAAAGTCGAGATTAATTCTTGATGATATTTATCGGTTGCCAGATAAGCCGAGTGCAGTTGCTGTTTCCTTTGTGTCTAGGAATCTCAACTGTGTTGCTGATGGTTTTTTTTTTTTTGGACGCTAAACTTTTTTTTTATTAAATATGCTATGGTGGGATTAAACACTAAAAAGTTATGGGGATCTTTTTTTTAAAACTCACATAACTCCTTACATAAATTAAATACGCTAGTGTTTTAGATTAAACATGTTAAACTTTTTATTGTTATTAAACATGCTAAGCTTTTTTTTTTTTGGTTAGCGTTAAAGACACTTTTTCTTTTTTGATTGAGCAAACTAAAAAGAATCAGATCTTTTTTTTTTTTTTCAAAATTCATATACTTCCATCCATGGAGGTCTGTTGCAAACCTCCATGGAAAAGAGGTCTACGTGAACTCCATGAATCTCTGCATCACAGACCTCCATGAAAGTAAAATATGGTTAAGGGTAATTTTGTAAGTTTAGGAAAAATGATAATAAAAACAATAAAAACAATAATTCATGCTAAAAATTAAAAGAGTGGTGCTATTCACAACCCTCTAATGAACTAATAAAGCCCCATTTTTTTTAATTCAAAAATTATCTGATTCATTTTCAAAACTGCCCTTTTTTTTTTAAATAAAAACAAAAAAAACACCCCCCCCCCCCCCCCCCCCCCCCCCCCGGAACTAATAAAGCCCCATTTTTTTTAATTCAAAAAATTATCTGATTCATTTTCAAAACTGCCCTTTTTTTTTTTTAAATAAAAACAAAAAAAACACCCCCCCCCCCCCCCCCCCCCCCCCCCCCCCCCACCTCTTTTTTTTTGGTGCTATGTACTTTTTTATTTTTATTTTTCTATATTTTTGTTGTTCACATCAAGGCTCCAGCACCCATTCATTGCTTTTTCTTATGTTTTTTTTATTTTTTATTTTTTTTTATCATATTAGGGAAGATAAAAAAAATTATTTATACTTTTTAAATATATATTTTTTATCTTCCCTAATATAATAAAACAAAATGAAGGAAAAAAAAAAACCTAAGAAAAGACGATGAATGGATGCTAGAGGTAAGTAAAAAAAATACTGGAAAAAAAAAAAATACAAAGCTACTTAACTTAAAAAAAAAAAAAAAAGTATGAAATAAAAGGGTAGTTTTGTTTTCAAAAAAGAAGGGCAGTTTTGGAAAGAATCATATAATTTTTTAAATTTTAAAAAATGGGGTTTTATTAGTTCATTAGAGGGTTGACAATAGTACCACTCAAATTAAAAACCCCTTGTTTATAAGACTAAAAAGGGGTATTCTCTCTTAATATTTTTTTTTTTTTTTGAAGAGTATTCTCTCTTAATTATATATAGTTACTTCTGTTACATAATTAGCTAGTTGTACAATTCACGATTGAATAAAAAAGAATTTAGTTTCCAGAATCTTTTTTTTTTCTTTCCTCCGTAAATTTTCTTTTCTATTTCCTGTCACTTTCCCTAGTAAATCAAAAGTCAATATAATGAATGAAAGAACAGGAGAAAAAGATGTTTCCTATAATATGCATTTGGTCGAAAAGTATAGTTAAAATAAAGTATAGGTGGTAAGACTAGCTGTCCAGAGTCTAGCTAGGCCACCTCATACTTTATAGAGGAAAAAAAATCCCATAAACTTTTTAAAATGTTCCATTTTTAAAATTCCTTATACTTTACATCTTTACATGTCATTTAGACAATGCGACTAAGATGTATCATAATTAATGTACCTTTACATCTTTACATGTCATTTAGACAATGTTCAATATAAGTAATTGCGAAAAGTTAGATTTGAATTGAGATACTTAACTTAATTGCAATCCTCTAAAAAAAAATGTTATGTATACATTATACTTATTAAAATGTATCACTCAGGTCTCTTGCCAATGTGGTCGGACCCTCCCCTAGGAGCCTCCACCACCACGGTTCAACGTCCATTGTGTACGTGTATATATTTGATTATTTATCCCCCTTGGCTTTTTATCCCAAGGGTGGATGTAGTCCCACCAATTGTGGGTGCTCTCTCCCCGCTTGTGGGAGCTGTAGCCCGGGCTACGCTAGTAATCTCAATATATATATATATATATTAAAATGTATCAAAAATGATTTTCATATTTAATTTTACTATGATTTTCTAAAAACAACCTCTAATTTTATATAGTGAAGATTGTCAAAAATAATAACATAAATTATATAAATTTGGTTTTAACCATATACAAAATTTTAACTTTTAATAGCCACATTAAAATTTCTTTTACGTCCATATCATAATCATACATTACGAAATTGCTTTGTAATATTTACTACTTTTTATAAAAAATAAAAAATAAAATCTTGGTAAAAACGTGAAATCTGAAAATTTTTATATATATATATATATATATAAATGTTGACATCCTATTGAAAAACAAAACATGACATTATGGGGAAAACAATAAATCTTGACTTTTTTATTTTAGATTTTGTTTATTTGCTATTCAATATTTTGTATAATTTGATGAATCTGATTTTATTTTTAAATTTTGATCTTTTTATTTTTTATTTATTTTTTTACAATTCTATTATTAAATTATTTTTATTATTGATTTTTTATTTTAATATTTCGCTAAATTAATTTTAATTTGAGTATTTACCAGTTTACCCTTTTACTCTTACTTGTTTGAAATCTCTAACGGAATATTTAATGGTGGAGGGCATTTTAGGTATTTCATTAACGACAGGTGGAAGAAGGGGGAATATAATAAACTATAGTGGTGATAACGGCCATTAACGAAACTAAAGAGGGCAAACGGATAATAGGTTAAACTACAGGGGAAATTTTATAATATCCCATAATTATACTAGTTAGTCAATTAATAATACACTTGAGTGCTGCCAAACTTTATAGAAGTCATCTGGTCATTGTTCAATAATTCACAACTTTCCCTGCTGCTTTTTGTTCGACAAAATGTCTGAATGAAATATGCAGACTTTAAATCACCTCTCTGGCAACCCAATTGAGAGATGTAAAGACATGGACGATCTTCAAGGAAGGAGATCACATCGTCGCGGAATCAACCAGGTAAAAAGATTTAGATATTTGAATAAAAATTGAATATGATATCATCATAGCCAAGTTAGTCATATAATTAGATGTTTTCATGACTCAGTTAACAAAAAACAAAAACCCATTTCAGGTTTCAATCAAAATCATGTCAGTTGATCATTAACCATCATATATGTATAATAATAGTACAGAGTAGACTAAGATTGAAGTCACTTTTTATTAGAATTTGTTGAGGAATTGATTTGTTGTGATGAACAGGTTACTGGTGAAAATGGTTCTGATCAGCCCTGTTCTTCTTATCATTTGATTTGTACAAGATTGTTATATGTTTATTTCTTGATTACATTGAACTGAATTTAATGAGCATTTGGTTTTGTAGATTGATTAGTTTGATTATTGTTTGGTTTTGTAGATTGATTATTTTGATTATTGTTGCTGAACTTGGTTTTTATCTCTGTAATCGAAAGCCTAATTATCAAGGTGGAGAATCTAGCATGGATGTGCGTGATTGGAGAAATCAATTGCCTTCTGATTCACGAGAGAGAAGTGTCAACAAGATAAGGAATAGATTAGAAAGGCATCTTCTCTGTGGCCCCGAGGGATTTGCTGAACTTAAGAAAATCGCTGTAAGGTTTGAGGAAAAGATATTTTCTTCCGCCTCAAACCAGTCAGATTATTTAAACAAAATATCTTTGAAGTTGCTCTCAATGGAGCCTAAGAATCAAGCCGTGAATCAAGAGGTGACGCTTGATTGTGTGCCGTTCAACAAAGTTGAAGAGGTTATTAAAGAGATTGATTCTCAATTCAACTCCTTTGATCATTTGGTTGGTTCAAATTCTCATCTATTTATTTAATAAGCATTTATTTGTGTAGATTAATTTGCTTGTTTATTACTGCTGAACTTGTTCTATCTTTTTAACTGGAAGCCTACTTCTCAAGGTGAACAATCTAGCATCGATGCAATTGATTGGAGAAACCAATTGCTGACTGATTCACGAGAAAGAATCGTCAACAAGATAAGGGAGACATTAGAAAGGCATCTTCCATTCTCTGGCCCTGAGGGTCGCGCTGAACTTATGAAAATCGCTGGAAGGTTTGAGGAAAAGATGTTTTCTGCTGCCTCAAATCAGTCAGATTATTTCTGCAGAATATCTATGGAGATGGTCTCAATAGATTCAAAGAGTCAACGCTTAAATCAAGAGGTGACGACTGATTCTGTGCCAAATAACTGGAAGCCTACTCCTCGTGATTGGAGAGATGAATTGCTGCATGATTCACGAGAAAAAATGGTCAACAAGATAAGGGATACATTAGCAAGGAATCTTCCATTCTCTGGCCCAGAAGGATCCAAGGAAGTTAAGAGAATCGCTATAAGGTTTGAGAAAAAGATATTTTCTTCCGCCTCAAGTCATTCAAATTATTTGCAGATTATATCTTCGAAAATGCTCTCACTGGAGTCAAAGTGTCGAAATGGAAACAAACTACCCCTTGATTCAGCGTAAATATTTTCTTTGGTTTGCACAGAGCTAATAGTTGTTGTAGAAAATGGGATTTTGATACCATGATTTGAGTATCAAAATTTGGTTAAATTGTATCTGTAAGTGGGTGTGATTCTGAAAACCTTCAAGTTAAGGTTTTTCTCTGAATTGTCAAAGAAAAAGGAGTAGGTGCAGGATAGCTGATATTGGTTTTTAAACTCTCTGGAAGTTACTGAAGATTAGAAGTTACTGATGATGATCTTCCTTCATGTAGCAGTAAAATGTATATGTTCTGTTATTAATTCGAATTTTTATCTTTCATTTTTGTATCTTTACATTTCCTACGTGGTACTTTGCATTGATCCTCTTTGTGTTGTGCTTTGAAAGATTTTTTGAAACGTTTGCCTCTTAATATATTTTTTGAAATTTGACACAAACTCAATTGCTATGGAATTTAACTAATACATCAAAGGTGCGCACCATTGGACATTCCACATCCATTTCTGTTTCAAAAACTCACTTCAAACTCATAACTGAATTTCATGAGTTTTTCTCTTGTAGGCATATAACTGTGAGTATACTTACTCTTATTCACTTCATCACATTTTGATAGTCTTCGCTCTTTGAATTTTAATGCATTATTCTTTTCTCATAAAATTCTGAAATCTTAGAGGCGGATAGTAAACACACATAAACAGATTAATTGTCAATAATTATTTCATAAGGATTGGGTATCATATAGTATTTCAAAAACACTTTGTTTTCGGGTTCTATGAATTCGTCACACAGATTGCAACGATGTCCTGTGCACGAAATTACCAAAACAACCTTTTAAAGGGAATTTTCTGTAATTTTCCTTGAAAAAAATTAAGAACAAGGTTTCTGAAGGAATTTTTAGTAGTTTTCTGATTATTTTTTTCTATAAAAAAATAAAATAAAAAGGTTTCTCATTTTTTTTCCTAAGGTTTCACGTTTTTTTTTTCCAATGTTTCACATTTGTCTCCAGGATTTTTCGGTTTTCTCCCATGTTTCACATTTCTCTCGGGTTTTACATGAAATCTCTAGGTTTTACTTTTTTCACAAAAATAAAATAAAACGAAGTTGCAAGGAATTTTCATAATTTTGGTTATGGACTGCAAATAAATTTTAAAAAGTGGTTATTAATGCAGGAAATTAAAATTTAATTTCCAAGAAAAAATAAAATGCACAGCAGAAAAAATAATGGAAAGAATATTATAGATGAGTGAAGAACTCTGTAATTCTAATTGGAGAACAGATGATTCAAAAAAGTAAACATTAGCACCTATTTATAGGTGAATGCAGAAGTAAAACAAAACGACTTTTTCCTAAAAAACTTTAACTAAAACATACTTCACTGCCACTAAGTAACCACTGATCGGTCATTTATTGTATATGTTTTTGATCCTCATTCCTCTAATCAATTGCTTATTTCTCGAGTTATTTAGAGTTTTAATTTGTGTGTTTGAGCATTTTCAGGTTGTTAAATCCAAATGATGTGTTTGAAGAATTTCAGATAAAAAAAGCTATTTTAGAGGATCACGGGGACTTTTTAGCAAAAGGATATTTGCGATGTCAAGACCGCTATGTATTTTCGTATCGCCTATGGTAGTGTTTTCAAGGACAGTGTACACCGCTGTGTCGACCGCTTCTAAGTGCGCTCTCAAATCCACAATGCTGCGCCTAATGTGAAGACCATTGTCAAGACCGCTGTGGCTTTCGCAGCAGTACTCACAACGGTTTGGCAAATCTGCGCAGCGCGAGGAGTTTGATCTCATTCAGGAAACGAAGGCTTATAAATACATAAAGATTTTAAGGTTTTGGGGGTTGCTCACTCTGAGACCGTAGAACCGTTTCCACAACACACCACATAATTCTCTCATCTTTACACATAGAAGATTCAAAGTCGAAGAAGATTTCAACATCGAAGATTTCAAGAATTCGTTGAAAGCCTCAATGGGTTCTATCTGTTCTATCTTTTGTCTTTTTATTTCCATGATGCGTAACTAATCCTATAACTAGGGAATCAATGTGAACCTTTTGTGAAGTGCTCGTGTATGGATTAATTATTTTTTTCATCAATTTAATTCTTGATTTGTTCATTGTGCTTAACTATTTGATTCCTCATTATTTTCAATCTTCATTCACACCATAGATCAAAGGGTGAATGATGATTTGGCATGAATTTAGGGTCAAGATTATCTGAGAATTAGGGTTAGATAATAGATAAAATCCTAATCCTGATTAATGCTCACTTGAATAAATAAAATCTATCTTTAGTATAGATCAAAGCAAAGTTTAGATTTTGGTTATTTATTCTTGTACTTAATGGGCTTTCGATTATTGTTCACACCATAAATCAAAGGGTGGATAATGGTTGGGAACACGTGACTCATCCCGCGATTGTACGATAATAGTCGTGTTAAAGATAAAGAATGAACCCTTGAATTGATTGAATTTCTTACAAGTTATTTCCATACATTAAGTACTCATAATTGGGGATCATTGATGACCTAGTTCTCTCACCTCTTGATCACACACCAATTCTTTGTTAAGTTGCTTTCTTATTTTAATTTAGTTTTAATCCACTCAATCATCAAACAAAATCTTTTAGTTACTTTTAATTGTTTAGCTTTAATTAGAATTAGTTTAGTCAATAAATCACTTTTCCTCGTGGGAATGATCCCTACTTGTCACTGTACTTATCTCACAATTCGTGCACTTGCGAGTTAGGTTTTTATAACACGATTTTACACACCAAGTTTTTGGCACCACTGCCAAGGATTAATGAATTTATTGATTATTTCTAGTTTTCGTTTTAGTTGATAGGTTTAATCTAATTTAGGTAGTTGACTCATTAATTTTTAGCTTTTTAGATTTATTTATTTATTATTCTCTGTTTCTTTATTTCTTTCTTTTCGTAGTTTACTTGTGTTTGTCTTTTCTGATTTCAGGTGTTGATAGCAAATGGCAAGGTAGAAGATCTCAGCAGAGAGAATTATTACCTTTGAACGATAACATTGACTGCATTAGAAATTTAGCAAGGAAGACGATCCAAATTAGAACCAAGAAAAACTCCATCAGGGTCCTAACCCCATTTCCAACCTTGTTCCAAATCTGGCTTATGAACCAGAACCAGAGTCCATCAGAACTATGAAGGATTACAGTAGGCCAGTTATGAGCAACCATCTTTTGTGTATTATGCTAAAACCTGTAGCAAGAAATTATGAACTGAAAAGTATGCACTACAACTAGCTGCCTTTTTTCCATGGTAAACTAGATGAAGATGTGCTTCGGTTCATCAGAGAGTTCTACGCAGCAATACAATCCTTTCCGAACCATCGGATCACAGAAAATCAGCTGCACATGAGGTGCATTCCACATGCATTGAAAGATGAAGCAAAAACATGGTTGTTAATATTAGAACCGGCATCTTTGCAAATCTAGGATGAAGAAAGGGAAAAGCTCATTGATCAGTATTATGCACCTCAGAAAACTAGTGAAATCCTAGCAAAATTTTCAAGTTTCTTTCAACAAGACCAAGAAACTTTTTATGAGGCATATGAGCGTTTCAAGAAGTTTATCAGGGATTGCCCTCAGCACGGATTTCTTACTAATTAGCTATGTTAGTGGTTTTATAATGGTTTGAGTGAAGTCTCAGGTCTTTTATTGAACAATGACTAAGGAGGATCCATGTATGACAAGGAACCTGCGGATGTGTAAGCCATCTTTGAGAAGTTGTCTCAAAATTCTCATGACAAAAGTTCCAAAAGGAAAAAGGGAATCTATACCGTAGATGCCAACATGGAAAGTTCTATTCAGATGACACAGGTATTGAAGAAATTAGAAACTCTTACTGTCGATATAGGACAAGTGAAACAAAGAGTGTTTATGGGAGAACAACAAACAAGAGATCCTAGACCTACTGAAGAAGAAGAAGAAGAAGTTCAAGTCATGAACAACTATAATTTCAGATCACGGAATGATCCATATTCCAATGGATACAATCCGGGTTGGAGAAATCATCCAAATTTTTTGTGGTCCAACAACAATTAGAGTTCTGGAAACCAGTGGGGAAACAATAATTAGGGCATATGAAACCAATGGGGAAGCAATTCCCACAATCAAAGGTAAAACAATACTGGTGCTCAACAAAATTTTGAGCCCCAACCCAAGAAGCCATTAGTGGAAGATATGTTTCAACAAATCCAGCAACAAATGAAGCAAACCCAACAATATAATGAGGTACAATTTCATAATATTCATGCTTCAATAAAGAAGATGGACATGCAAATTGGGCAATTAGTCGAAGTTAATCAAAGAAACGAACATGGAAAATTTCCAAGTTACACTAAGCAAGCAAAGGCTATGACAATTCTCCGGAATGGTAAGATACAACTAATGGTAGACCTACTGAACTTTCTGATAAATTTGCTACTGTTTCAGGTCTTTAAAAAAAACAACATCATATCCCAGAAGGAAGAGATAGTGGTGGAAAAATCCAAAGTTTCACCATTCATACACAAGTCACCCAATCCATATGTTCCTCCAATTCCATTCCCATGAAGGTTGCAAAAGAGCAAGTTGGAAAAATCGTACAAAGACATATGACATTCTTTCAAAAGTCAATGTCAACTTACCCTTACCGGAGATGATTCAGAAGATGCCAGCATATGCCAAGTTTTTCAAGAGCCTTCATACCTACAAAACAAGATTAGTGGAAAATCATCAAGAGTTCATGACCGGAAGTGCTAATGTAGTCCTTCAAAAGTCGTTGCCACCAAAATTATAAGACCCATAGAGTTTTTGCATCAACATCACTATAGGAGGTACAACTTTGGAGAGAGCCATGTTAGATCTGGGAGCCAGTATTAATTTAATGCCTTCCACTATTTACGATCAATTGGGATTAAACGACTTGAAGAAGACAACCATGTCACTTTTGTTGGCCGATGGTTCTGTCAGATACCTGAGGGGTTATGTTGAAGATGTGTTAGTACATGTAGATAATCTCATCATTCCTACTGATTTTGTCGCACTAAACATGGATGAAGAAGCTAAAAATAGAAACTGCAAGCCTATTCTTGTAGGGAGACCTTTTATGGCTACTTTAAAGACTTTTATAGATGTCCAGAATGGAAAGATAATGATGGCTATGTTAGATGAAACTGTAGAGTTTAAAGTCTTTGAGTCTTTTAAGTTCCCTGAAGCAGTCGACAATTGTTACTCTGCTGAGTGTATTTCAATTGAATTGGTTAATTCGGCAGTACAAGTGGATTGTCAAAGGAAATATCAGAAGAACTGCTAGATTGGGTTTGTGATGTATTTGAAAATGATGAAGGAATTCAACAGGTTTGAGTTTCAGAAAAAGATTGTGATATTGAGAAAGTAAGTGCTGAAATAGAAGATGAGATCAACAAGTCGTTAATCCCATTTATGAGCTCTCCCTCTGCATTAGAGCTAAAACAACTTTCTTCCAATCTCAAGTATGCCTTTTTAGGGGTGAATGAGACTCTAGTTTCTGACTAGATGCAGAAAAAGAAGAGAGACTATTGAAGGTACTCCAAGAATATAAAACCGCCATTTGATAGACCATAGTGGATATTAAGGGAATAAGCTATGCCATTTGTATGCACCACATACTTTTAGAAGATGGTGTGAAGCCGTCTAGAGAGGCTCAATGAAGACTTAACCCGAACTTGAAAGAGGTCATAAAGGAAGAGGTCCTAAAGCTACTTAAGGTGGGTATCATATACCTTATATCTGATAGTAAGTGGGTGAGTCCGGTCCATGTTGTACCAAAGAAATCTGGGATCACGGTAGTAGCTAATGAGAACAATGAGTTGATTCCTACAAGAAAAACAACGGGATGGAGAGTGTGTATAGATTACCGCAAACTCAACACGACAACTAAAATGGATCACTTTCCTTTGCCGTTTGTTGGTCAGATGCTCGAGCATTTGGCGAGACATGCTTATTACTGCTTCTTGGATGGATTTTCAGGATACAATCAAATTGCCATAGCTCCAGAAGACCAAGAAAAGATGACATTCACATGCCCCTTTGGAACCTTTGCTTACCGAAGAATGCCTTTTGGGCTATGCAATGCCCCTGCCACTTTCCAAAGATGCATGATGTCAATCTTCTCTGACATGCTAGAGGGGTTTATTTAGGTATTTATGGATGGTTTTTCTATTTTTGGTAATTCTTTTGACCACTGCCTTGATAACTTGACTTGTGTTTTGAAAAGATGTACGGAGACCAGTTTGACTCTTAGTTAGGAGAAAAGTCATTTTATGGTGAAATCTAGAATAGTGATAGGACATGTGATATCTGATAAAGGCATAGAAGTAGATAAAGCAAAAATTGAAGTAATTGCTAAACTTCCACCTCTTACTTTGGTGAAGGGTATGGGGGTTTTCTTGGTCATATAGGTTTCTATAGGCGCTTTGTAAAAGATTTTTCAAAAATTAGTCATCCCCTATGTAACCTCTTGGCCAAGAAGTCTACATTTGTTTTCAATGATGAATGTTTGCATGCTTTTGAATCTTTGAAGAATAGATTGACATCTACTCCTGTAATCATGCCTCATGATTGGTCTCTTCCGTTTGAATTAATGTGTAATGCATCAGACTATGCTGTAGGCATTGCTTTAGGATAGCGAGTAGATAAAGTACCACATGTTATTTATTACACTAGTCGTACTTTAAATGATGCACAATTGAATTACTCCACTACAAAAAAAGAATTAGTTGCTATTGTTAGTGCCTTGGAAAAATTTCGTCCATACTTAATTGGATCCAAGGTCATTGTTTATTCTGATCATGCTACTTTAAAATATTTACTAATAAAGAATGAAGTGAAACCGAGATTACTTCGGTGGATCATTTTATTGCAAGAGTTTGATTTGGAAATCAGGGATAAGAAGGGCAGCGAGAATGTGGAAACTGATCACCTTTCTCGATTAGTGAAGGATGAGAACGTGGAAGGGAGTACTAAGCTCTTGCCAATCAATGAGAATTTTCCAGATGAATAGTTGATGGCTGTGGGAGTCAATGATCCATGGTATGCAAACATCTTGAATTTGTAGGGAAAAATATCGTAGTACACGCAGGCGGAAGCGAGACTAAAAAAAAATAGATTTAGTAGCTTTTAAATTTTTTCCTTTTTATGAACCTTAACCCTTTTAATTAATTAAACATACATATAATCCACAAAAGAAGAATACCATTTGTCGCGTGATCCGATTGACTTACGTCGATGGTAATCCGCAAGATCTTCAATCCTAGCACGAATGTGAATCACCTAGGAGCGTGGTCTCCCTTTTTCTTTGAATTGCAAACCTGAGAATGGACAAACAACTTTTCTTTTCTTTTGTTAGTCACAAAACAATCAAAAGAAGATTAAGATTATTCCGGTCACTTTTGAGTTCTCAATCTAATGATCGAAACTCGCGTGAACCTAAATCGATGTTGTACACACAAGCTTATTGATGAACAAGCAATTAGTGTACCATCAAAGAATAATCTATTCACTCTTTTTTGTTTTTAGTAGAATAAAAAATTCCTTTCTATGAGTTGAGAAGAAGAAGAAGAAGAAGAATTGTATCAAGCACCACAACCCTAGGTGGCCGAATTCTCTCTCTCATTTCTTTTAAGGGTGGCCGAAATCCTTATACCTAAAAGGACTAGGGTTGCCGCAATTTACACTCCAAAAATATAGGAGTTTTAGTTGCACCCTAATTCACTTCTAGTTTTAAGAGTTCAAACTCTAATCCAACTCATAGATATTTTATTCTTTTATTTTTGACTAAATAAAAAAACTTCTTATTTGATTAAATAAATAAAATTAATTATTTATTTTCTTGTCAAACAAGTCTTTTAATTTTAGTATACTACTACCAATAGTATAACTTTAGGAATCATATTTCCTAATAAGAAAAGATTTGTTTCTTAATTAAACCATTAATTAATAAATTAATTAATTATTATTTAATTAAAACAATGAAACAAAATAATATATTAGGTTAAATATGACCTAGCCGCCCCACTCATATAAAATGGGCCATATATTATTTTCTTATTTCATTTAATCCATTGGACTTTAAATAAAAAGCCCACATGTGAACCAGACCCATTATTACTAAAAGAAACAAGCCCACATGCCTTTCATTAATATATTAATATAGTTGAGCAGCCCATTAAATAAATAATGTGCAAATTATATTCTTAATATATTAAATGCAATTCTAAATAGACCCATAAATTGGTCCGGTAGAATATATCAAGTGATCCATACAAGTCCGTGTGGATTGGGGATCTTGGCAGGCTATCTAAATTTAAGCTTCAATAGACATAACCTAATCACAATCAACAAATGATTTACTTAGGTCCGATCCATTAATTTTAACTCATTCCACTAAAGAGCTAAAATTGAACTCTTAAATAAAGACAGAAAAGGAAGATGTTCCTCATTCATACCCTAGACAATCATGTTAGAGATAGTGTATCCTCGTGATTAATATCAGTAATCGCCAAGAGTTCATAGACCGCCTATAACTCTCCAAGTTACCATATTTACTCATATGACCACGTTTTGAACTTGGATATTTTGACTTGTCCAGAAGCCATGTTTTCAATAGACACTATCGAAAACTCAACGTTGAGATTTAATATCCAGTTACCTCAAAACATCCATATGATGATATTATACTCTCATTTAATAAATGGAGCCACGATGTCCATATCTATAAATGAAGTCCTTTATCGATTAACAAATGAATATCACCAAACTATCGAGGATAGACTATGCGATATAATCGTACTCATTGATAACTCAAATGATATCACTTGCAACCATAAGTTCATCATTTATCTTAGGATTAAGATAGACTCTCTGATTGTCCTGATAATGAAAAGACTTTTATCTACTGATGGTTATAGATAAAGTATTTCATTGTGATCCTGTTCAATGCACCCAGTGCACTAGATTTTTTTGCTCGAAGACACTCCGATGATTTTAGACTTATCATATCTCATTTGATCCCACTCAAATGCTAGCAAAAGAATTTTACAACTTTAACAAGATAAAGGTGCCCAACCTTTAACTTAAGTTGTGAACAATATTTAAGACTAACTAAGGAATTGTGTCTACCACATACATATCCAGATGTACGAACAATTCTTCTTTTCTCATAGTCTTTAGACCTTATGATTATTTACTTTGATAATTATAATATTAAACTATAAATGCTATAAGATTTGTTTAAACCAGAAATCACTTTATTAATATGAAAAAGATTGTTAATTACAATATTATACTCTTGCTATTGAGCATAATCCTAACAGAATTACCTTGCAAATGGTATCATACTATCTGATCTAAACTCTCAAGAAAAAAGAAGATTTATCCCCATTACTAGAAAATATTTTTGGGACGAGCTATACCTGTTCAAATATGGTGCTGATCATATTATTTGAAGATGCGTCCCTGAAGAAGAGCAACAAGACGTGCTAAAATTCTGCCACAACCTCAGTTGTGGAGGGCAATTTAGTGCTAAGAAGACTGCTCTGAAAGTTCTCCAATCAGGTTTCTTCTGGACCTCTTTATTTAAGGATGCTTATACCTTCTATATTTCTTGTGACAGGTGCCAGAGAACGGGGAACATTGGTAAAAGAGATGAGATGCCTCTTTCAAGCCAACTGGTTGTGGAGTATTTGATGTGTGGGGAATAGATTTCATGGAACCCTTCCTATCCTCACACAGGTTCACCTACATCTTGGTTGCCATGGACTATGTCTCAAAGTGGATCGAGGCAATCGCAACCAAGATGAATGATAGCAACGTGGTGGTGAAGTTTGTCAAAGAGAACATATTTAACAGATTCAGGGCACCCTGTGCAATCATAAGTGACGGTGGAAGCTATTTTTGTAACAATGTGCCTCATTAATGAAAAAGTATAGTGTCAAACACAAAGTGGCAACCCTGTACTATCCTTAGACTTTAGAGCAGGTTTAAGTGAGAAATAGATAGATTAAGTAGATACTAGAAAAGAATGTGCAACCAAATCAAAAGGATTGGTTAGCCAAGCTTAATAATGCTTTATGGGTGTACAGAACTACCTACAAAACCCCAAGAGGAATGAGCCCTTATAGGATAGTCTTTGGTAAGGCATGTCATCTGCTAGTGGAGCTGGAACACAACGTCTATTGGGCTTTGAAGAAGTTGAACTTCAATCTAGATAAGGCAGGATTGGAAAGAAGTTTGTAAATGAGTGAGCTTGATGATAATGCCTATTTCTACACTACTAAGCCCAGTTTCCTATCCTTTTGCATCCGTTTTCCAGGTAAAACCATGTATTTAACGGTTTAATAAGCTTATGCAGGCTTCCTAAGCAAACTAAAGGAAATCAAGCTAAGTTGGGCAACATTGGAGCTGAAGAAAGCGCCGGCGCATGACCACCAGCACCACAACCAGCGCAGATGAGGCAGAGATATAGCGCTGGTCATGCACTGGTGGTGGTGGTGGTGGTGGTCACTTCTTCAGCTCCAATGTTGCCCAACTTAGCTTGATTTCCTTTGGATTGCTTAGGAAGCATGCACAAGCTTATTAAATCATTAAATACTTGGTTTTACCCGAAAAACGGATGCAAAAGGATAGGAAACTGGGCTACACTAAGTGTAGAAATAGGCATTATCAAATACCTCCAAACCTATTTTTTGTTCGTACCCAAGCAAAATCAAATTAAACAAAACTAAAGTTAACCTATTAAAAAAAATAAAGAAAGGAAAACACCACTTCCGTGGGTGACACGGTGACACTTAGCATGTGCCACAAGCTTTTTAAACCCCTAGGTGATCCCTAGAGGACAAGTGAAGTCTCGTGAGGGCTTACAGAACGGTAGCCACAAACGTATTTTCTACCAAGCCAACTAAAGATGAGATGCAACATTGGGAGAACTGTAAAGTAGGCACAAGCATGCTAAGATCATTGAGTGCTAACTAGTGGTGTGTTAACCAAGGTGCTACAACACTAATGCTTACAATTCCGGACTTCTTAGTGAATTTAGTATCAAAAGCATCAAACACAAGAGTCATTAGATAACATTTTGCTTTAACTCTAAGCCTCTCTTGGGTTCTCTCATTATTTTATCACACCGAACCTATGCTTACTCATCAAACATATGCGAGTTGGAGTTTAAGCACAAAGAAATTTTCAAAATTAAAACACATATGAAAAGTTATTAAGAACGCTCATACTTTCATGCAAATGAACCTCAAGAATGGAATCAAGCATTAAGAACACCCTTAGCCCAAGAAGGGCAACATTGGAGCAAAAACGGGCAACATTAGAGTTGAAGAATGCACCGACGCATGACCACTAACGCCACTACCAGCGTAGACGAGGCAGAGATGTAGCACTGGTCGTGCGCCAGTGGTGGCGCTAGTGGTCATGCACTGGTGCTTTCTTTAGCTCCAATGTTGTCCGTTTCTGCTCCAATGTTGCCCAACTTAGCTTGATTTCCTTTGGATTGCTTAGGAAGCATACATAAGCTTATTAAACCTTTAAATACTTGGTTTTACCAGGAGAACGGATGCAAAAGGATAGGAAACGGGGCTACACTAAGTGTAGAAATAGGTATTATCACTTGAGGAGCTCCGGAATAATGCCTATGAAAGCGCGAAGATATACAAGGAAAGGACAAAAATATTGCATGACAATAAGATCCTTCATAAAGAGTTTCATCCAGGGGTGCTAGTCTTATTGTATCGATCACGTTTGTGGTTTTTTCCAGGAAAGTTGAGGTCAAAATGGGTAGGACCATTGGGAGTTAAAAAGGTTTTCCCTCATGAAGCAATGGAAATAGAAAATTTGAGGACTAAAGTGTTATTTAAAGTCAATGGTCACAGACTGAAACCATACTTGGGCATTCGACAAGGAGATCAAGCCGTTGATTTGGTCGTTCTCAATTTGCCGTAAGGCTCCTATGCGTCTCGCCTAGACGTTAAATAAAGTGCTTGGTGGGAGGCAACCCCTAGGTATTTTCTTTTCCCTTTATTTATGTTGAGTCGTAATTTAGTGTTCCCTTAACTTAAGTTTAGGTTTAGGGGTGTTAAAAAAAATAAAAAAATTGCATCAAGTCTCAACCGCTCTCGTGATCGCTGTCAAAGCCAGAGCGCTTTTGACAATGGTATCCTTTAGACTGAAAGCGCTATCACGTGCACTGCGAAAACCAAGAGTGGTCATAGAAGCGATATCCTTTAGACTGAAAACACTGTCATGTGCACTGCGAAAACCTATAGCGGTCTTGATAGCATGAATTCCTAGTCGAAACTGTAGTGGGAACGCTGTCATAACCGTTGTGTAACCCATAACGGTCCCTTAGTTAAATGGTGCGTTTCGCACCTGTCAGACAGCTGCCCAATAAGAGTGAACCGCAGCGAATTCTGCTGTGGCTTTCATAGCGGTAAGCGTTGCGATCGAGCCCTAATTATAAAAACACGCCAGTTCATGTGAGACCTAATTTCTTTTCTCCTCTCTTTTAAAATTTTCTTCTTCCTTCATCTTCTTCTTCACTCAGTCACACCTAAACCATCAAGGTATGCTCTTAAATCTTCTTCTATTTGGTTTATGTTATGCTTATTGCCAATAATTGCATGTTCCCATCACTTTTTCTCCCATATAGTTCTTCAGTTTGTTTATCTAGAGTTTATAGACCGAATTTGGGGATTTCAGATTTGGGAATTTTTTTTCCATTGCATGTGTTCTTTAATGATTGTTTATGGTTTAAGCAATAGTTTGAAGTGAAGTTGAGCTATTAATTTTCAATAACATGGTTTCTAGTAATTAATTTGGGAATTTGAGTGAATATTGTTAAGCATTGTTATGCCATGTATGTTTATGGTTGTGTTCAATGAATGTAGGCGAAGATATGTGCAAGTAAGGCACATGGTTTGATGTTTTTACTACTACAGTGCTGTCGAAATTTTGTTAAAATTATGTTTCCCCATATTGGATTGTATCACCTTTGTTTGCTTGTTTATGACCCAAATATGTCAAGGACAACGTCCTGTAGAGGTGCTAATCCTTCGGATCTGAACAGAAGAAAAGAGAAGAGGCCTATTGAGTAGACATTTATGGGGAATCCAGAGTATAAAGATAATTTGAAAGAAAAACGCAATTACATTTTGGAGAGAGGAATTAATGTGGAAGAATTGGGGGAGACCATTATCCCTGCGGTTGTTGAGGCTAAAGGATAGGCAGGATATGTGCATCGGCCTTGTAATGCCAACACTACTCTAACCCGTGAGTTCTATACCAATATGGTGGACACACAATTCGCTAAGCACAGTGTGGTTATAGTTAGAAGACTACTCGTGGTGGTATCCATTGAAAAGATCAATGAATATTATAACCAGCCGCCAACTAAGCGTATGGAGATAGAGTGGCCAAATAGGTACGATTTAGGATGCGCGCTTCACAAGGAAGGTGTAGTTGGATGGGTTGGGCGCAAATTACAAATGGGTGGTTTGCATCTGGACAGTGCCTTCTGGAACTTTTTATTTCAACTTCACTTAAGCTGACAAAACATACTGGGAGATTTTCAAGGAGGTGTTCTAGATATTATATGCAATTATGATGGGAAGGTGTTATGATGTTGCCAACTTCATTAAGAAGGAGAATCTGCGGTTGTGGGCGACAAGTGGAAACAAATATAATCTTTCCCTGCTTAATTACAGCCATGTGTGCTACGGCTGGTTTGGTGGTGGATGACGACGCCAGGGATTTTACAACTGAGCTTGATACTCCGTTGTCGCTGATAACATGGAATACCTAGGCAAGCATATATGGACTACCCATGATTGGTGAGTTCCCTGCACGTAAGAGGCGTCGAGATGGGGATAACATGGATGAGCTGGACCAGCAGAATTTGGAGCAATAGTTACACGATCCAGCTTAACACATTGATGGAGATTTTATACCTGATCCTTATCCAGATTCAGGAGCCGGGTCGTCGCAGTAGAGACCTAAGTTGGTAGAGTACATGCTATGCACGATAAGAGGCTACGTAGATACATGGGTAGTAGACTTGAGGAATGAAATGATCACACGCTTGGACACCATGCAGATTTCGACTGATAAGATCCATCGAGCCACAGCTCACCTCGTTCAACCTTTTGACCCCTCTCATTCCCATGTTGTTTCAGGTTATGACGCTACTGATTCATAAATGGCAACCCAGCAACAACACAGAGTTTTCTTCACCGCGCCTCTTGGAGGTGACATGTTTGGGACTGGCCCAAGCCAGCAACATGATAATGGTTGTTAGAGACATTGTAGACGGACCTGAGTCTGCAGCATGATATGTTTATTTTTTTTATTTTATTTCTCTTTTATTTTCCTTTTTCCTTTTTAGTTTTTAAAATTGTGATATTTAGGATTTACTTTGTAGATTTGTTTTATTATGATTTGTTTTTTGCTATTTTATAGTGTCCTTATTGCTCTGCTTTCTCTTTATCCTTTTTGTCGTGTGCTTCAATTTCATACATTGAGGACAATGTTAGATTTAGGTTTGGGGGTGTGATATTTTGTTTTTGAGTTAATTTTTGTTTTGTTTTTAGAGTATGTCGTTTCTGCATCTTCCAAGACAAGATACTTTGATGTTTGCCTTAGAGATGATATGCATTAATCAATGGGTTTACACTAACATCTTGCCATTTAGGGTACTGCATTGCATTTTTCAAAACTTATGACATGCTCTTAATATGATAGTGGATAGGATGCTGAGTTAGATTGCCATGATTAATAGTGGAGACTACCCTTGTGAGTTCACTAAACCAAAAAGTGTACATAAATGACATACTATGAGGGTCCTATTGTTTCTACTCTTTAAACACTCAGTAGGTTCTTAGTATTAGATTCGATCTCTATAGGTTGTACATTGAGCATTATAGAGCTTTCATCATAAAAGATTTCACATGTTAAATTTTGATCTTGAGTAAGATGAACCAGTGGAAGTGATGCTAGACTATGTGTGCTTGAGTTGCTTAAAAGGCCTTAAATATTTCCTACATGTATATGTGAAAGTTCACACAAATTAACTCGGTGTGTTTACAATATATTAATCTGGGGGGGGTTGATTGAATAGATTTTAACAATTTTACCTAATTTTCGCATATAGTCAATATTACGAAAATACTCCAATCTAGTCAATAATAATAACAAGTGTAATATGGTGCGGAATACAATATATTAATCTAGAGGGGGGGAGGGGGGGGGTGGTTGAATAGATTTTAACAATTTTGCCCAATTTTCGCGTATAGTCAATATTACGAAAATACCCCAATCTAGTCAATAATAATAACAAGTGTAATATGGTGTGGAATTATAAATGACACTTGATATTTACGTGGAAACCCTCACGAGAAAAACCACGAGCTGTATAGTGCACCACACTCGAACCTCGAATCCACTAAATGTGTTAAACGATTACAACCTACTCCCGGTATATAATCACACACCTACCTAATCCCGGTATAAGTGAACCTAGTCCAATTGCTTGTGTGACCACCTAATCCCGGTGTCCGACCTAATCCCGGTCTATCACACAAGACTTCAATTGCTTGCGATCTAAGCAACCTAATCCCGGAAGCTACACGCTAGACTTACTTCTCAATGAAGAGATTATAACCTATGTGAACATATATAATACTCAACAAATGCAATGAGAGCTAGGCAACTCTATATGCTTATCTAGGATGATAAGATGGCAACAAATGCAATCCTAGATATCAATAGCTAAATGACATGTCATAAAGCTTAGCAAATCATAGATTAAATAACCTAGATGTTGCTATCAAAATACAACACTCAATCATGTCAACACAACAATCTCTATTTTGTATCTAGAATATATTCTAAGAGCATACAAATAATATAAGAGATTTCTTTGATAAATAAAACACTAAACTTAGATGAGATTAGTGAAGAACATACCAAAGGATGTGTGTTGAACAAAACCCATTCAAATAAGCAAACAAACTATGCTAGAAAATGCTTAGATGATCTTTATGCACATGTATGTGGTTTGAGTGTATAAAAATGAGTTCTTGATTTGATTTTCTCTCAAGTATCTCTCTTTGAAGCTTAGGGTTCTTTAGAGTCAGAGAACTGAGTTAGAGATTAGAGAAAGTGTGATATTTATAGACATCAAGAACAGGGCATGTTAAAAGACAAGATTGCCCTTGAAAACGCACGATCGACGGTTTCATTCTACGGCCAGACTGCTGATCATAACCGCAGAATTGGTCCCGAGAGAAATAGGGGAGCAACGGCGGTTTCATTCGGCAGCCAGACCGCCGATCGTAACCGTCGATTCACCAAAAGAGGTGAAACCAAGGAGAAGCCAAGGGCATTCTCTGTGAGCGGTCTTCGCGTAAAACCAAGCACATTATCATGCACACGCGGCGTTTCCGAACACATTCGGGAAACGAATTGCAAGACACAAAAACACACAACAAGATATAACAATCATAGTGCTAGTGTGAAATGTGACATGTGAAGAGAATGCACACATATGCAAGTATGCTAAGTGTGTGTGTGCTTCTAAATCTCTTCAAAGAAAAACTAAGCACAAGAAAATATACCTTTGGAGTGCTTATCACCTTGAGGTCTTGAAAAAGGCTTTTGAGCTTGATCTTTTAACACTTAATCTACCCTTACAATTCAAACCCCAATATGTGGTTTGTCCACGAAATAAGCCAATCAATAATGGGAATCGTTACAATCTCCCCCTTTGGCTATTTCATGACAAAACCACCACTCACATTGATCCTCACAATATAAATGAAGCTACGGGATATTCTACATTACAAAGAGATAAGAAAATAAAACTTCAAGTCTTCAATCTCTTGTAGAATTACCAAACCTTCAAAACAATTAGATTACACTTCCAAAGCAAGTGTATGTGAGACGATCAAGTGAAAATAAAACAAGCATTTGCATATTAAACTTTTAAACACAACATCATGCAATGTATATGTATGCAATGCTCCCCCTCAACGGGTTACCCCCCCTCAATATGTACTCTCTCCAATATGCACAATTGCTACAACAATTTAACATCTCCCCTCACCACATTCGACTCCCCATTTTTGTCATGATATAGGCAAATGAGTAGTCTCCAATAAGATCACTTAAGGCAAAGAGAGATAGTAGCATACAAGATATTTGCATAATCATATAAGCCACTTTATGCTAATTAATTAATTGAAGAGAAACAAGGAGATTTATTTTGATTAAAACGTGTCAATCAAAAATGCTTTGCATACAAGACATGTAGCATTCAAGTCCAAAATACAATGGTATTTGGCAAAGCAAATGACAAAAGTTTCTAATAAGAATTCAAACCAATTTCACCAATGTCATGAGAGAAGCAAAAATATAGTGAATTTATTGATTTTCAATTTAATAAACACTATATCCAACTTTATAAGCGAAACATGGCATGAGCGACTATGCACCCTATTTGATTTTTCCGGATATGAAACCCGTATGATGGTAGCCATGTTCAATAAATAAAGAAAGAGAGACATTTGGATTGTAAAATCCTTTGACCGGATACAAGATCCTTTAATCAATTTGAGTCTCATAAGCTTTTTCACACAAGTTTTGCATTTAAGAAGAATGCAATCATCAATTCATGCTTTTTCATTTTAGCATGTCATTTGAATTTCATGCTTTTCATATGGCATTTAGCATGTCAATTTAAGAATCATCATGTCATGGAAATAACTATAGGTCATTCAAATCATACTTCCTATGTAGATTTCCTAGTCCAAAAATGCATGTTTGAACATAAATATGGCATGGATTGTAATACAAGCATGGTTCACACTTATTGAATAGAAAACATATATACATAGGTGCAACCAAGCTTACTCAAGCAATCAACAAAGAAGCATAAGATCTTTAAAATATTTTGCATACATCAAGTATGCAAAAACTCTCTTTGCTTGAGTTCCCCATATGGGGTCAAAAACCACCCTTCATCAATGAAGGTCATGAGGTCCTATGGACCTACCAAGTTCATTGGACTCGGTTGAACCTATATAAGAGTTGTTAGTCTCGTAGCAAGCGGGTTCATTAATTTTCCTTATCCATTTAGGTGATATAGATTTCTTCCTAGTGGACAAAGGTTCAAGAGATCTAGATATCATAGGATCATGCAATCTAGCTCTTGCCTTCTTTTTCTCAATCATGCTTTTAATCCTACACAATCTAATGTAATGAAAGCAATTTGGTCTAATATGACCATCAATACCACAATGATGACATGTAGGGATGAATTTAGGAATCATACCATGTCCTTGTGCATGCATAGGAGCCTTCCCATGTCTTTGTGGTTGTCTTGGTAGTTGGATAGGATCTCTCCTTCTTTGTTGTTGACCAAGACTTGGTTGCTTCCTCGGTTGATTTTGCATGATTGGTCTCTTCCCTTGATGAATTTGAGCTTGAGGGAAGTTAGCAAGAGGAACTTTTTGAGCTTGAGGTTGTCTTCTTGAAGCTACCTTCACTTGTGCACTATTAGAACATTGTCCTAGATCAATCTTCTTCCTAGGAGTTTGCATGAGTGAAGTCTTTTTGTTACCTAAGCTTTTGACAAATACGGTCTTGTTAAGAGTGGAGGACTCCTCACTATCTTCAAATCCAAGACCTCTTTTGTCACAAGGGCTCTTTCCAACACCAAGCATGTTGTCAAGCTTCTTGGTGCTTGTGGCCATCCTAGTCAATGACTTTTTGGCTTCATCAAGCTCCCTCTTCAACCCCTCTTCATTCCTCTTAGACAAAGCTAGCTCATCTCTTAGCTTGTCTTCAATATTCTTGAATCTCTCCACTTGTTCACTTAAGTGGTCATTATGAGCTAAAAGGTCTAAATTCTCTTCTCTCAATCTTTGAGTCTTCTCCTTGGTCTTCTTTTCTATGTTCTTAAACTCAATGAGAAATTCATCTAGAACCTTTTTCTCCACATATCCATATGTGGAGTTACATGAAGAGTCATCTTCACTAGAGTCATTTGCTTCTTGACTCTCACTCTCACTCTCTTCTTCATTGTAGAAGATCGGAAAGGCAAAATAATTGTTCTCACAAACATTTAAGCTCGTGGGACTTTCTTCAACAATTTTCACTTTGTTGTCCCACTTGTGAGAGCTAGCAAGTGCCAAAAATTTAGCCACAACCTCTTCATCACTTAAAGAGTCATTTGAAGTGGCATCCATTTCCTTTCCTTCTCTTCCATCCCTCAAGTTAGCACATTCGAGGGAGATATGCCCGAATCCTCCACATTCGTAGCATTGAATCTTCTCTCTTGAAGATATCTCATGGTTTGGCTTGACATTCTTGATAGTGGTCTTCTTCTTCTTGAAGTTATCCCCCTTTAAGCCATAACCTCTCTTTTGTAGATTCAAGAACTTCTTGAATCCCTTGACAATGAGTGCCATATCTTCATTTGAGTCATCCTCCTCCTTTTCCACCTTCGAATTTTTCAAGGCTAGATTCTTTTTCTTCTTAGGAGGTGAAATGATAGCCTTTCTTGATTCATAGGCTAGAAGTCTTCCAATGACTTCACTCAGCTTTATATCCTTGTAAGAGTCATTTTCTTCTAAAGCCGTCACTTTAGGTTCAAACCTTTCGGGTAGAGATCTCATAATCTTCTGCTTGATTCTCCTATCCGAATACGGGTCTCCAAGTTGATGGCTTTGATTTACAATGTCCATTAGCCTAACTTGAAAGTCATTGAAGTGCTCGTGCTCTTCCATCCGAATAGTCTCAAAAAGAGTTTGTAGAACTTGTAGCTTGGAGTCCTTGACCACTTGGATTCCTTCATGAGCAACTTCTAGGATATCCCATGCCTCTTTGGCAATCCTAGTAATTTAAATCAACTTATATTGATTCTCATCGACTGTGCAACGGATAGCATGTATGGCTTTGTTGTTCCACATGGAATCAACAAATTCTTGCACGTCCCACTGTGCCTTAAGCTTAAGCACTTCTTCTCCTCCTGGAGCATATCCATCTTCAACCGCCATCCATGCCCTATCATGGATTTGGCACAAGTATGCTTCCATCTTCCCCTTCCACGAGGAGTAATTATCGTCGGTGAGCAACGGTGGCCTCACACTCGACGCTCCCTCTTTGCTCATCCCAAAACCACTCATAGTGTTTGGATGAATGCAAATGAGATGAATGCAAAATGTATGAAGAAATCAAACAATCACACACAATGCAAAAACACACCAAAAGTGAGCAAGGATCACCTAAGTATATCTAGAAACCCGCTCTGATACCAATTGAAAGTTCACAAATTAACTCGGTGTGTTTACAATATATTAATCTAGAGGGGGGATGAATAGATTTTAACAATTTCACCCAATTTTCGCGTATAGTCAATATTACGAAAATACCCCAATCTAGTCAATAATAATAACAAGTGTAATATGGTGCGGAATTATAAATGACACTTGATATTTACGTGGAACCCCTCACGGGAAAAAGCACGGGTTGTATAGTGCGCCACACTCGAACCTCGAATCCACTAAATGTGTTAAACGATTACAACCTACTCCCGGTATATAATCACACACCTACCTAATCCCGGTATAAGTGAACCTAGTCCAATTGCTTGTGTGACCACCTAATCCCGGTGTCCGACCTAATCCCGGTCTATCACACAAGACTTCAATTGCTTGCGATCTAAGCAACCTAATCCTGGAAGCTACACGTAATACTTACTTCTCAATGAAGAGATTACAACCTATGTGAATATATATAATACTCAACAAATGCAATGAGAGCTAGGCAACTCTATATGCTTATCTAGGATGATAAGATGGCAAAAAATGCAATCCTAGATATCAATAGCTAAATGACATGTCATAAAGCTTAGCAAATCATAGACTAAATAACCTAGATGTTGCTATCAAAATACAACACTCAATCATGTCAACACAACAATCTCTATTTTGTATCTAGAATATATTCTAAGAGCATACAAATAATATAAGAGATTTCTTTGATAAATAAAACACTAAACTTAGATGAGATTAGTGAAGAACATACCAAAGGATGTGTGTTGAACAAAACCCATTCAAATAAGCAAACAAACTATGCTAGAAAATGCTTAGATGATCTTTATGCACATGTATGTGGTTTGAGTGTATAAAAATGAGTTCTTGATTTGATTTTCTCTCAAGTATCTCTCTTTGAAGCTTAGGGTTCTTTAGAGTCAGAGAACTGAGTTAGAGATTAGAGAAAGTGTGATATTTATAGACATCAAGAACAGGGCATGTTAAAAGACAAGATTGCCCTTGAAAACACATGATCGGCGGTTTCATTCCGTGGCCAGACCGCCGATCATAACCGCAGAATTGGTCCCGAGAGAAACAGGGGAGCAACGGCGGTTTTGTAACCGCCGATCTAATCGCAGAATCAGACCCGAGATATTAAATGCATTAGGTCTGATCGGCGGTTTCAATTCGACGACTAGACCGCCGATTGTAACCGTCGATTCACCAAAAGAGGTGAAACCAAGGAGAAGCCAAGGGCATTCTCTGTGAGCGGTCTTCGCGTAAAACCAAGCACATTATCATGCACGCGCGGATGTTTTCGAACACATTTGGGAAACGAATTACAAGACACAAAAACACACAACAAGATATAACAATCAAAATGCTAGTGTGAAATGTGACATGTGAAGAGAATGCACACATATGCAAGTATGCTAAGTGTGTGTGTGTGCTTCTAAATCTCTTCAAAGACTAAGCATAAGAAAATATACCTTTGGAGTGCTTATCACCTTGAGGTCTTGAAAAGGGCTTTTGAGCTTGATCTTCAAACACTTAATCTACCCTTACAATTCAAACCCCAATATGTGGTTTGTCCACGAAATAAGCCAATCAATAATGGGAATCCTTACAATATGTGTGCTCCATAGCCTTGTTTGAAGCCAAACACTGATAGCCTTTTTCTTTCTTCACCATATTAAATGTAACCCAAATAAGCCAATGTTATAGCCATATCTTATAGCTTGGGATCATGCTTCAGATTGTGAAGACATACTAGTTTTACATGTAACTTTGTGCATAATTTGATGCTAAGGCCGAGGAAAGGAAGAGTTGCATTCAATCCAAAAGTTTTGAAGCTGAAAGTAATACACTATATGTAATCTCTGATTCTCTACATTCGAAAAAAAAAAGTTGGCCACCACAATGAATGGTGCGTTGAGAGATTTAGATAATAGAATGTTAAAAAATGCAATAAATTCAATTAAGATTGCAAAGTTTGTATCTACTCAAAAAGAGTTTGATAAAGGGAAGAAAGGTGAATTTTGAGGAATTAAACAATATGTGGTATCATCCCACTTGTAAATGAGACCACGAGACTTGTGCGAAGCCGAAAAGGAAATAGAAGACTCTCATGCTATGATCCTAGGTTTTTGAATTCCAATTTTCCGTTCTTTCTTAGCCTTCACCTAATGGCCTTGTTACAGCCTGAATGAAAGTCTATTTGATTTGCTAGTTATCCTTGCTATGAAAGTAGAAATATGACATGTGATTATCTTATTCATAATGTTTGATTCTTGTCATGAGATCTTTTGCTTTCAAATCAAGCGTTATTTCATTGATATACTTTTATGTGATAATAATTTGAAATTTTCTTGTGCATAACTTCCAATCCCATATTCTTGATGATTGTATTTGCCTAGGTTCTGTGAGAAATATTGAGCGACATCTTGTGAGAATTAGAGTTGAAGCGAATTATATTTATGGCATTTGACGAATGCATCTTTGAAGCTAGAATGTCTTGAGCTTAGGCTTTTCTATAAAAATTGAGCAAGGTTTTTAGATTTATGACTTAATTTTAGTCTTTACTTATTGGCTGTTGCATGCATTATCTCAATATGGGCACATATCGTTGTATTTTGGATGACAGGTTTTCGTAGGATATGTTTATGTGAGTCATAGTTGTAAACCCTCAGGAGACAAAACTCCTCCTACTAGGGACTCCTAGAGGTTTAAAAGCTTGTAGCTTACGCTCAATGCTATCTTGTTCCTTACAAAAGTAGCTTAGTTAGGATTTTTGTTTTTATTTTTGTTTTTATTTTTTGTTGTATTAGTTTTGCTTGAGGACTAGCAAAAGATAGGTTTGGGGGTATTTGATCGGTCATTTATTGTATATGTTTTTTATCCATATTCCCCCAATAAATTGCTTGTTTCTCGAGTCATTTAGGGTTTTAATTTGTGTGTTAGAGCATTTTCAAGTTGTTGGATCTAAATGACGTGTTTGAAGAATTTCAGATAAAAAGAGCTATTTTAGAGGATCTCAGGGACTTTTCAGCAAAAGGACATTTGCGATGTCAAGAACGCTGTGGGTTTTTGCAGCGTTTTAAGGACAGTGTACACCGCTGAGTCGACCGCTTCAGATTGCACTCTTAAAGCCACAATGTTGCGCCTAACGTGAAGACCGTTGTCGAGACCACTATAGCTTTCGCAGCGGTACTCGCAGCGATTTGGCAAATCTGCATAGCACAAGGAGTCTGATCTTGTTCAAGAAACGAAGGCTTATAAATGCATAAAGATTTTAAGGTTTAAGGGGTTGCTCACTCTAAGACCGCATAACCATTTCCACAACACACCACAGAATTCTCTCATTTTTACACATAGAAGATTCAAAGATGAAAAAGATTTCAACATCGAAAATTTGAAGAATTCTTTGAAGGCCTCAATGGGTTCTATCTTTTCTATCTCTTGTCTTTTTATTTCCATGATGTGTAACTAATCCCATAACTAGGGAATCAATGTGAACCTTTTGTGAAGTGCTCATGTATGGATTGATTATTCTTTCATCAATTTAATTCTTGATTTATTCATTGTGCTTAACTATTTGATTCCTCATTATTTTCAATCTTCATTCACACCATAGATCAAAGGGTGAATGATGATTTGGCATGAATTTAGGGTCAAGATTATCTTAGAATTAGGGTTAGAGAATAGATCTTATCCTAATCCTGATTAATGCTTACTTGAATAAATAAAATCTTTTAGCATATATCAAAGCAAAGTTTAGATTTCGGTTCTCTATTCTTGCACTTAATGGGTTTTCGATTATTGTACACACCATAGATCATAGAGTGGATAATGGTTGGGAACACGTGACTCATTCCACGATTGTATGGTAATAGTCGTATTGAAGATAAAGAATGAACCCTTGAATTGATTGAATTTCTTATAATTTAATTCCATACATTGAGTACTCATAATTGAGGATCATTGATGATCTAATTCTCTCACCTCTTGGTCACACACCAATTCTTTGTTAAGTTGCTTTCTTAGTTTAATTTAGTTTTTATCCACTCATTCATCAAAAAAAAATCTCTTTGTTACTTTTAATTACTTATCTTTAATTAGAATTAGTTTAGTTAATAAATCGTTTTTCCTCATGGGAACGATCCCTACTTGTCGTTATATTTATCTCACGATTCGTGCACTTGCAAGTTAGGTTTTTATAACACGATTTTACACATCAACCACCCACTAATTGCATAACAGTGCCTACAAATATGCAGACTTATTAAAAACAAGACTTATTGAACAAAATAATTTGAGTTTAATCAAATTCCAACAACCTCCCTTAAACTCAAACTTTCAGAGCTACACATGCCTATCTTCTACTTCAATTTGTAGAAAGTTTCAGCTTTCAACGGTTTTGTGAGAATGCCAGCAATCTGATCTTCAGACTTGCATAATTCCATTGCAATTTCATCTTCTTTCACAAGGTCACAAATGTAATGAAATTTGATGTCATTATGCTTGCTTCTCCCATGAAACGCTGAATTCTTTTTTAGAGAAATCGCCAACTTGTTGTCACAATAAATCTTTGTAGGAAGTAGGTTGCTCTTGTTTCAACTCATCGCATAATCACCGTAGCCAAACAACTTGACATGTAACGGATGCAGCTGCCATATATTCTGCTTCGGCAGTTGAAAGTGCAACAACTTGTTGTTTCTTAGAAGACCAAGAATTTGCTTCTGAACCCATGTGAAACACAAAGCCAGAAGTACTTTTTATGTCCTTTACATCTCCTGCCCAATCACTATCTGTGTATCTAAGAAGATCACAATTGTTAACATGTGTATAAAAGAAACCATGATTTTGAGTACCTTTTATGTAGCATAAAATTTGTTTCGTATTTTGCAAGTGAACTTGACTTAGTGTCTCCATAAACCAGCTAATAAAACCAACTCCAAACGTAATGTCAGGTCTAATAGAAGTCAAATAACGTAGACTACCTACGAAACTTTGAAAATAAGTTGGATTGAAAAACTCACTATTTCCGATTGTATCCATCTACAATCTTGTTTCAATAGGTGTTTTGATAGGATTACAAGATTCCATCTTGAACCGCTTTAAGATATCTACTGTAAATTTCTTCTATGAGAGAAATAAACCATCCCGTGTCTGCTGAATCTCAAGGCTAAGAAAGTAAGACATCAGTCCTCTATCACTCATTTCAAAATTGCTATTCATATCCTTTCATTCCCACGGAGCTTGATTTAACCGTACAAAGCTTTCTTCTGAAAACTTTATCTTCATGGTATTTCTTCACATAACTAGCTAGTTTATCGATGAAAACTTGTTCATTAAGGAATTCGTTCATAAACGTAGATTTGACATCCATTTGATGTATCTTCCATTTCTTTTGGGCAGATAAGGTAATCACTGTACGAATTGTATCCATTTGAGCTACAGGTGCAAAAACTTCGTAGTAGTTGATACCTGGATTTTGTTTGTAGCCTTTCACAACTTATCCACCTGACCATCAGATTTGTACTTTGTTTTATACACCCATTTAACGACAATCGTTTAGTATCATTTTTTTTCCATGGATTGAATTTCTACATCCATAGCCTGTAGCCATTCATCATGTTGTGCTACTTCTGCAAAAGTGAGAGAGTCACAATCTATAAACAAAGTAAAATTTACAAGTTCCTCATCAGTTACATTATTATCATTAGTCATGACATAATCATGTAAGCATGCAGACAGCACACGAGGATGTGTCGATATACGAGTGTCACTTGGATTCTACATTGGTGCAACATGTTGTAGCTCTCCACTAATTGATACTTCATTCCAAGAAATACCAATTTGTGACTTCTCTACATTCTACCGATCCCAATCCTCAACTTCACTAAATTCAACATCCCTACTTATGATGACTTCATTTGTTTGCGGATTAAACAACTTATAGCTTTTGGTTTGTTCACTATAAACAATAAAAATACATTTTGTACTTTTACCATCAAACTTCTTCCTTTTCTCAGCTAGTATATGGGTATATGCTACACACCCAAAAACTCAAAGAGCTTCAACATTTGGCTTATAGCTGTTTCATGCTTCCTCAGGTGTCATATCAAGAACAATCTTAACGAACACCTGTTCAATAGATAAACAACACAAGATATGGCTTCTACCCAAAAAACTTTTGGTAAGTTTTTACCTTTCAATATACCACGTGCCATTTCGACAATTGTTCTTTTTTTCCTCTATGATATCCTGTTTTGCTGTAGCGAGTAGCTAGAAGTAAGATGATGCTTAATTCCATGATTTTTCAAAAATCAAAAAAGCATTAGAAGTGTACTCTCCTCCTCTGTCTATTTGAAGACACCTCAAACTCAACTCACTTTGTTTTTCCATATAGACTTTGAATTCTACAAAAGCTTCTAAGTTTTGCTTCAAAAAATAAACCCAAGTTTTTCCTACTGTAATCTTCAATGAAAGCAAGAAAGTAACGATTACCTTCATGTGATTCAGTCTCTATTAGTCCGCATATATCAAAATGCACAAGTTGTAATTTCTGCTTTGCTCTACATGACTTCTCCAATGGAAAAGAATCCATGTGTTGCTTACCAAGAGTACAGCCTTCACACAGATGATTAGAATTTTCTAACAAAGGTAACCCAATAACCATTTCCTTCTTTGTCAATACCCTTAAGCCATTAAAATTTAAATGGCCAAAACAAAAATGCCAAAGCCAATTTGTATCCATAACAATAGCACTAAAAGAATGAATTATTTCACTCTGTAAGGGTAAAGGAAACATGTGATTTTTGGTCATCTTAACCTCTACAACAAGCTCATTTTTCATGTTCTTAATAGTGCAAACACCTTTATCAATGATGATTTTAAGTCCCTTTTTAGAGAGTTGACCCATACTCAATAAATTCCAGTGTAAACTAGGAACATAAAATACATCAGAGATATGCTCGTATGAACCATCTTTCAATTGTATGAGAACATTACCTTTTCCCCATAATTGAAACTCTAGCTTTGTTTCCAAAATTTACCTCCCCACACACCGGTTCATCCAGGTAAGAGAAAAACTCCTTCTTTCCACACATGTGATTACTACACCCGATATCTAAATACCATTTGTCGAGATGTTCTTCTTCTGAAGAGCTGCAAGCTAAAAACAAGGTTTCTTTTTCTTGGACATCATTAGCATAGTTAGCAAGATCATAAATTCTTTTTGGAAGTTTAACTCTATACTGTGATCAAAAATGCCCAAACTTCTTACAATGAAAACATTAAATTTTGGTTTCAACATACCTTGCTTTTTGAAGAGCTTGCTGCCCGAAATTATTTTTCTCTGTGGAGGCATGATTCTTATAGCTTTTAGTCTTAACCTCATTGCCTTGGCTTGATGTTTTATCACCGCTAAAACTACTTGTGCTTAACAAATTGACTTTACTTTGAAAATCTTACTCTATAGGTGGCATAATGTTGTGATTCATTCTATGTTCATGAGAACATAATGAACCCAACAATCCTTCAATTGTTATAGTAGAAAGATACCTTCCTTCTTCGATTGCAGCAACAACATAATCGAAACAATTCGTCAAAGATCTCATAATCCTTTTGATTGCACGTACATCCTCCAATTTTTCACCATTAACTCGTAATTGATTCACAACATATTGGACTAGTGAAAAATAATCAGATATAGTTTCAGAATCTTTCATAGAAAGAGTTTCGAATTCACCTTGTAAAGTTTGCAACCTTACACTCTTTACCTTTTCATCACCTTTGTAGGATTTTTACAACATCTCCCAAGCATCTTTAGCTGTTGTTGCGCTTGAAATCTTTTCAAAGACAATCTCTTCCATGGCTTGGTAGAGGAAGAATAACGCCTTCTTATCCTTCTTTCTATTCTCTCTCAAATTGTCTTTCTGAATTTGAGAGTGTAGGGAAAAATAACCGTTTTGAAAATAAATGTATTTGCTGAGCTTAAAAAAAAAACAATTATAAAACATCGCCGGATCGTATTCTAAATATAATGCAGTTGAATTAATTTAAAGATTACCTTTGTAGTTTAGTCTCCGTAAATCTTCTACACTTAGCACAAGATCTGTAAGGACCTCAATTTTATGATTGGTTTATTTTATGACAAACCAGATTGGGATTATTATGTAACTGATAGCTTAGGTCTATAATTGTGGTTCTTTATCAACAAGCTTCTGAGGTCCCAAAGAACTTCAAGAAAGGTAGTTCACTTGTTCTTGACTTCTTGAAGAGATTAGTGCACACACACACACAATTCATTCGTATGTGTCCTTGCATCATTCTACAATGCATAACACACACATATTAATCATATATTCATGCATTAAGAATTTAGATTTGATTTCTAGACTTGTTGCATCATTGGATTGTGTTGTGTTTATTCACGACGTTTTATCGCGATTTGGTTATCATACTAACACACTTACACATTTGATTTGTGTGATCATGCATTGTATTTTATGATGTGATATCTTGTTATATGCATGTGTTAGATATGATGTGGTTGTTTGGGGCAAAGTGTCTAATTTCAAAAGATTGGTTTTTCAATGTATGGTTTAAATATTTTTAAAAACTTACATTTATGTGGTCTTGTGACCATAACATTTTATGCAAATATTAGAATTGAGTTTCAAAATATTTTGAACAAACTGGACACTCATACCTTTCCAACGGTATATTATTTGTAATATTTAATGACCGTTTGGATTGGTTTTGAAATATCCAAATAGGCCACTAAAACAGGGCAACTTTGTTGTTGTCCGAATCTGACCGTTGGTCACTCAAATTACCATAAATCTTTCTACAGACATCTAAATCTTGTTTAATGAAAATGAGTAAAAACTAAACATCCATACCTTTCCAATGATATATTATACGATTGGTGTTGATGTCATTTAGTCATGTTTTGAGTCGCTTGAAAATCAAGCTACTGTGATAGGGCACTAGGTCTCGAGACAATTCATTTACTTGACCCGTGAAAACTTTCCTACGAAGAAAAAATATTAGTGTTTTTTGCGGCCATAAGTTCATCTACTAGTGTAGCAACATTTGTCCTTCAAAAGATACCGTTTTTGCCCAGAATTGTTTTGTAACTTTTTCAAAATGACATAGTTTCATCTGGGGCTTCTATATAAACCCCCTTTTCTCATCTTCTTCGTTTTTAGAGCTCAAAAATCATATTTTAGAAAGAGAAAAGAGATCCAAGTGAGAGGAAGCTCCAAGACTCTATTTTTACTTATTCAATCTCAAAACCTCCAGCATTTCTATTCATCATCCAATCATGGGTCTTCTTTGTTTTCATGACTAGGTAAGTTGAACATGTTCTAGATTTCATTTATTGCAATTATTGTTCATTCTTGCCTAGGTTTAGCATTTATTGTGTGATTAAATACTGACTTTTTTTCTTGAACATATTTGAATATGTATTGAGTCATTGATTGTTGATTGAGATTGTTTGTTTATGATAGCTTGCATTTATAACATTTATACCCTTATTAGCTAAGTCTTTACGTTTTGCAATTAGACATTGATAATTGGGAGTTATTGATTGCATCTTTAATTTCCTAATTAAGCATTTTAGTGTTTGCTTAGCATTAATTGCATTTAGAATATGTTAATATATTCACTTAGATTGTTTAATCTCTTCTTGAGTCAAGTCTTGCGACTAAGAGTGTTAGTGCACAAGCAATTGAACTAGAATCACTATTAAAGGCCCGTGGATAGAATGGAATGTGTTAGTGACCAAGAACGGTGTGATTATAGGTCAACATAGGTTGTAAACTTTCATTACAATAGTGGATTTGAGGAACGAAAGTGGCTAGATGGATAGCCCGTGAGTTTTGTTCAGTTGGAAGGTTTCTCACGTAAATAATCAACGTGTTTTTATTGTTTTCCACACTTATATTTCGTTGATTGTTTGTCTGTCTGTTGTGTTTTGGGTTAATTGTGATAAATATTGAATAATCGAAAAAGTTGGTAAGTAATCAATTAAAACCTATTCACCCCCCATCTAGGTTGTATTAGACACACTTCGTGTATTTTCAAGATCAAATCACCTATGAGTGTGGGCTCCTTTTTCTTTGAACCAAGGTGTAAATCCACTTACAAGATTTCAAGCTTGTGTCAATGAGAATGACAAGTTTTGTGTAAATCTATTCATTCACTTAAGCTACCTATTTATAGGTTTAGAAAAGAATAATTTGTTTTCTCATAGGACATAATAATCACAGATCCTATTGTGATTTAGTAATTCTAATCTTATTAGAAGTCTTTTCCTTTAATTTTTATTTTATTTTATTTATTTTATTTATTTTTCCATCAAAATCCTATTTTGATTTATTTTCAATTCCTAATGGGAAATAAAATAAATAGAAGTAAGATGGATATTTATCTTGGAACTCAACATTTGAGCCCAATAGGTTCCTTTAAGATGATTCAATTTAACTTGTGAAGTTTAGGGATCAATGGGTTATTTTAATTACAAGCTCTAATATATTTGGTCCAAGTACCAATTAACTCTTAACTAATTGAGCCCAAATATATTAATTTTAGTTTAGTCTACCAAAAAACTGAAATTGTACTCTTTAATTAAAATAAAATATATTAAATATTTTTACCCCAAACAATTGTGTGAAATATGTATCCTCATGAAGAATATCAATAATTAAAATGCATTTTGATCATTGCATTATTAATTATTTTATTCCTTAGTACCATCCTTACGTCTAATGAATAATTTTGGTTTATCATAAATCGTAATAACTCCTTATTGAATACTTGGTACTAAGATTTATTATCCAAGTCTTTTTTTTTTTTTTTGAAATATTAAAACAAGTCTTTTATTTCTGCATTTTAATGATGAGTGTATTAATTATAAAGAGATTGATGTACGAGACAACAAGAGGAAAATGTTGCCGGGAAATTTGACTTGTTTAAATCAATCGATTAACTTTTGAGTGCAGATATTAACACTCATAAATAAGATAAAAGCACTTATATTTTAATAAAAAAATTTAATTATAAAAATATCCCAATAGAAATTTACTAATAAGGACAAAATAGTTTAATTAAAAATAAACCAGATACTATGTACATCCATTAATTACACACATATCTTCAACAATATCACTTTATTTATAAAATAAAAAATAAAAAATTAAAACAAAAAATAGACCCTAATTAAACCCTAATTCTATTTCAAGTATCAAAATCTCTTATTATAATATAACAAAGTAATGGAAAAAGAATTTCCAGAGGACTATGATCATACAAAGGTACGTATTTCTTTGTATATATATATATATATATATTTTATGAACTCTATAAATAAAAAAAGTGAGAAGTAATTTTTTTTTTTTTTTAAAAAAAATGAAAAAAGATAGCATTACATATCCCATTGTTGGAACAATGATTGAATTTTTGTGAATTCTCAACAGAACATGAACAATATTGGAGTAGAATACTCGAATGTAATATAGACTACAGCATTGAATTTACAAATTACAAGGTATAAATAAACTGGGTGTTGGACTCTACTGTCTCTAAGACTAAAGTTTTCTTTTTTGCTGTCGTTCTTGTGTTACAACTGTAAACAATCAAACATATCTGTATCTCACTTTGCTCTCTCTATCTCTAAAGATTTCTTTAATTTTTTGCTTTCGTTGTTGCTTCTTGCAATTCAGAAGATGTCTCTAAGACTAAAGTTTTCTTTTTTTCTGTCGTTCTTGTGTTACAACTGTAAACAATCAAACATATCTGTATCTCACTTTGCTCTCTCTATCTCTAAAGATTTCTTTAATTTTTTGCTTTCGTTGTTGCTTCTTGCAATTCAGAAGATGAATTTAGTCAAAATCAGATAGATTTGAAGTTTTAATTTGAATCAAGAACTATTATTGTTCGATCAATCCTTACAGTGTCACAGTTTGATCTCCGTTGACACTGAATTTGCATCACAATGTTTTCGAATCTAAAGAACTTAAGAATTTATTATTTATGAAATTGGGCGTGTTAATAACTTAAGAGGATTTATAAATAAATTGTATTAAAATGAAAACATTGTACTATTGAGATGATTGTTTATAGTAATGTTTTAATTTTAAATTTTAGACATTTATATACTTATAAATATGGGTGTGCTCATATTTATGAGTGTCAATATCGACACCCTTAACTTTTACAAAATTCAGACTAACCTTGCACCGTTCAAAACACTTAATTGAAGAAATTTTACAACCCCGTCGTTTTGTACCAGATTTGTCCCTACATGACATACCCCACCATTGAGCTCACTTTAGTCATCTTCTATGCGTTATCTTTCCGTATGTATTTACCAGTGGTGAAACTCACATGCCTAGTATTTGGTCGTTCTTTCTTCTCTGGTCTCACAATCACAAGTCATCTTAACTCAGATTGAGTGAGTTTCACAAGATTAATTATTGATCAGAACTCACAATTTCATTAATATATAAATGTGAAGGATCGAGTAAGATAACCGTGTTGTAATTTTCATCAAAATTCTCAAGGTTCTGAAATATATAAATTCTACCTAGCTAGTCTTGAAATAATTTGAATAGTGGTATTAAAACAGGCCCGTGCCAGGCATAGCATGTTAGGGAGGCAGGCCGTTGTGGGCCGGCCTATTTGGGGGGAGGGTGGGCCCGGCCTGGGCACGTGGCTTGTGCAGGGGCGTGCCCAGGGCAGGCCGGCCCGTTAAGGCCTTAACGAGCTTTGATTTTTTTTAAAAAAAATTGAAATTTTGAATTCTGATGGGCCCTAACAAGTCGGCCCGCACGCTGGCCTGTTAGGGTCCGCTAGAATTCATTTTTTCAAAAAAGTTTTTGATCCACAGGCTTGACGGACCTTGCCGGGCCGGCCTACAGGGCGTGCCACCTGGGCGCCACCTGGGCCCAGGATGGCACGCCAGCTTAACAGGCTTGGGCTTGGCCTGTTAAGCTGGCGTACTAGGCCGGCCCAGGCCCGCGACCGAAACAGGCCTGGCCTGTTTTGCTAGCACTAAATTTGAACATTTTAGTAACTACAGGTAATAGTACAACTTTAATTACTAATAAAGTTTAGTTAAAACAACTTCAATAGTATTTAAGAGAAATAACAAACTGGTTGGCGAAGCATGTGGAAAATGATTCCTAATATATGTAACAAGGGGTGAAGCCTGGATTTTGGCTCGAGGGCAAAAACTTGAACACATATATAAATTATATATAAAAAAAAAATTCGAAGGTCTGGTAATATGATTAATAATAAATAAAAAACAAACCATATCATCTAGTCTCAATAATAAATGAAATGAAATGAAATAAAAAAAAAAAATCTATATATGCAATTTAAAATGGAACTTTTCGCTCTTTTAGATCACGAAAGTCATCTATAATCGATTCAATACTAAATTTCTATGCGATTTTTCTTTCAATGTATATGATCAAAGAGTTGTTGAGAAATGCATCCTCCATCTTGTTGTGAAGCCTAGTCTTGACAATCCGAATGACCGAAAATGATCATTCAGTAGTTGAAATCTGAAGAGTAACCACAAGGACAATTATTTTTGTGAACAACCTACCAACCAAGAACTTTTGTTCCTTGCAACATTCGTTTTCTTGCAAAAAATTTACTATATCACTCAATAATTCTTTAAAGAGTCACTACAACAAAAAATGCAAAAGAAATCGGTTATTTTACATGGAAGAAATTGGTTTTTCAAAATTTTAAAACCAATGTCTATTTGAATGATTTAGAAAAAAACGCGATAAAGACATCGGTTTTTAACTGATGTAAAAACATGCTAAAACACACCTCTGATAATAATGACAATTGATGTATTATGAAAATTAATCCCGCTGTCCGGCCCCACCTCTGATAATAATGACAATTAATTGTTATTATGAGGAATTGAACTTGCAACCTCTAAGTCAATGTGGTAAGTCTTTATCGCCTGACTACAAGTTTGTATGTGTTAACAATTGCACAATATTTATAAATATTTATATATAACCTATGAGTTGTTAAAAAAAAAAAAAAAAAGACTTGTTTGATAAATTTAAATTTACTCAACTAATCAAAATTCTAATTTCTACTACAAACATATATTAAAAAATATATATATATATTGTTGGGTTTATTTTTCATTTCATTTTTTGTGTGGTTTTATGTTCTGCTGGAGATATTTTTGTGCAAACTTTTTCCTTAAAAATGCATCTTTTGGCAAGGAAATAATTGTTTTTTTTTTTATTTTTTGATACAAATCTAACGATATAAAGAACGTAAAATTCTGGGTGATATTTTGAAAGTTATGATCAATTATTCAGTCAAAGGTCAGAAGCGATTGGAGATATTTTTGTGAAAAAGTTTTCCTTAAAACTGTATCTTTTGGAAAGGAAATAATTTTTTTCGTCTATATTGGGTTCTTTAATTTTTCGATACGAATCCAACGGTATAAAGAACGTAAAATTATGGGCGGTATTTTGAAAGTTATGATCAATTATTCAGTCAAAGGTCAGAAGCGATTGGAGATGATCAATTTTTGTTCAAACTTTTTCCTTAAAACTGTATCTTTTGGAAAGGAAACAAATTTTTTTGTCCATGTTGGATTTTTTCAATAAAAATCCAATGATATAAAGAACGTAAAATTCTGGTTGGTATTTTGAAAGTTATGATCAATTATTCAGTCAAAAGTCAGAAGCGACACGAATCCGCGAGTGAGATGTTTTCATCGCTCATTTTAACACTTTTCTAAATCGATTTTTGAATATTTTTTGAACAAAAAGTGTTTATTTTTATGTCTACTTTTTTGTATCAAAATTTGAGCAAATAACGTTGAGTATTTTTAGAGATGCGCACTTGAATGTGGACATAGGTCAGATTTGAATTTCAACAGAATTTTGTTTTTGAATCCATATTGGTTTTCCCAAAAATTGTTGTCTTTTCAAACCATAATGTTTAAGACATCAGTTTTAATAGAAACTAATTTCTTATCGGAAAAAAAATCCATATCGGTTTTCCCAAAAACTGTTGTCTTTTCAAACAGTAATATTTAAGGCATCGGTTTTGAAGGCAAACCAATTTCTTATTGGAAAATAAGTCCATATTGATTTTCCTTTATTTTCCCAAAAACTGTTGTCTTTTTAAACCACAATATTTAAGAAATCGGTTTTTATAAAATCCGATTTCTAAAAGTTTTTTTAAATCGGTTATTTAAAAACCGATGTAAACAACTGATGTCTTTTAACATTTTTGTAGTAGTGAGTGGTGCTATTGGTACACCTCATAATGGTCTATTTATGCCCCACTTTTTAAAATTTTGATTTAATTAAATAAAGTTAAATGATTTTATTAATTTATTTTATTTATTTCCAAAACTACAATTTTTATTTATTTTTCAAACTTAATACACCACATCTACTGGTATTGTCTTTCTCTCACCTCCGATGAACGAATTTATTTTTTCTCTACCACTATATCTCTCTCTCTCTCTCTCTGCCATAACACACACCACCAACATTTTTTAAAAAAACAACAAACTTTATTCTCAAAGAAGAAAGGCAAGAAGCCTATAAGCACACAAATAACAAGTAAAAACCACTGCACAAAGCAAAAACAAACAACAGCCAATGAAACAGCATAGCAAAAGAAACAAACAACAAAAACACTGCACCAAAAGGTGAGCAAGCACCAAAAACGAACCATCTGAAAAAAGCGAAGACTGCCCATTCTAATCCATCCCAATCACTATACAAGTGTTTTTGGATTTATGTATTTGTATTTTGTTTATTGCAGAGGAAATGTCTATATTATGATATTCATAGAATATAAAAGTATAATTTATATTTTTTTAATTGTTTGTAGAATTTTTAGTGTCGATTAAAAAACGTTTTGGTTTTTTTTTTTTTTTTTTTTTTTTTTTTTTTTTTTTTTTTGGGAAAAGGAACGTGGGGTTTTATTAGATTTACTGTATAGAATTTTTTTTTTTTTTTTTTTTTTTTTTTTTTAGCACCACTCTTCTTTAAATGCTTACAAAATTATTTAAGATCATGAAACATAAAAGACCAATTACAAGTTTTGGTTCATGTGAATTCACCAAGTTGAACTTGATTATAAAATTTTACTCACATTCAATAGAATGGTTAAGTCACATTTATCAAAGAAGCAATTATACATATGTACTTGGCTTTGCATTATTACATGGAGAAACCACTTTTCCAAAAGTCATCGATGATATTAGTTAAAGTTATTCTAATTTAACTGTTTAAAGGGTATTTTAATCTTTTCATCTTAATTTTTATTTTTCTTTTAAAAAAAATTAAAACTGAAAGTAGTAAAAAAAATAAAAATAAAAATAAAATCAAAAATCAAAAAAATTCAAAAACAAGAAAAGAAAATAAAAATGTGGAAATACAATCAATCTAGATAACAAATGGATTATTTTAATGAGGACATATAAAACAAAACGACACGACCTTAAAGTAAAAAATCGTCATTTCTTACAAGTGCTTCACAAAAATCGTTGCTTCTGGCTCCGTCCAAGTGCTTCACAAAAATCGTCATTTCTGGTCACAGTTTTACGATGATCTTTGATGAATATAAATTTTCTTCACAGAGTCACAAAATTCACTGCAATCAAGTAAAAAGTAAAATATCACAGACAGTTTTAATAATTATAAATGGTCCGAATAATTAATATATATTACGTAGTAGTAGTAACACTAAAACGTTCAATAGACCAGTAGATATACAAACTTTCAGCTAATTATAATAAACAAATTGTTTTTAATATTGGAGAAAGAGGTAGTTCGGCAACCACCGTCCAATGAGTTTCAGTTGTAAAAACGCTCATTCAATCTGATAATAATATTCCATATTCGAATTGCCACCGTTGCAATTGATATATATATATATAAAAACTAACCCGGCCCATAATTTATTAAAATACAATAATTAACAACACATTTGATGTCCGTACAAGAAGAAGTTGAGGGGGAGATCGATGTAATCTTCAAGTCTATTAATTAATTAGCAAGGAAAGTTTGATTGACCAAATTGGACTAGTAGATACTAGATATACAAACAATTTTTCTTCACAAACAGATAAACAACACATAACAGTCACATTTGGCCTTTAGATACACACTATTATAATTTATACACATACAATATATATAAAATCAATAAAAACAATTATATTTATTATTTCAATATATATATATTCTTTTATTTTTATAGAATATTTATTTATTTTTCAAAAATGAGTTAAATGCACTTACTCCCATGAAATATCTCCAAGCAATTCGCGAATGTTGTAGTGAATGTCGAGGTAGAAAACATCCCATTTCCGTTTTGGACCCCAGAGCTCTCCGGCAATGTTGAAAATCTCTACCAGCTCCGTAAAAAGATCCGCATAGCATTCCAACTCCGTCAAATCAATATATTTTATTTCAATATCAGTTCCCGTCAATTGTACCTGGAAATAGATTAATGCTTCTTTCATCAAACTGATCACAATAGAGAACACATGAATTCTTTCTTTTAACGACAGAAAAAATAATTAGTAATTTTTTTTTTTTTCAAAATACATAAAAAGTATACTGAATTATATCGAAGAAAAAAAATGACGAGATAGGTTAGTCTAGTGGTACCCCTCACACCTACACAATGAGGTTATACGCTCGAGTCATCCACCCTCCCTAAACCCCAAATTTATGTAATACTTTTAATAATTTTTAGGGTTAATTGCACACACACCCTGCATTTAGGAAAAATTACATGCATATTCAACTTTTGTTTTTATTACACAAACCTCTCTTGAAAATTTTGAGTCTCCTAAAAAAAGTACACAACTACAGTTCATCATCAAATTAATGAGGCTCTATCTGTTTCAAAATTAAGTATATCTACCTGCAATTAAATTAAACCATGAGAGATTAAAGGAACTTAATTATGATCTTTGAGTGTTACATTCATACCTCAATTTTCTGCAATCGATAATTGTGTTCGATGTGTTGATCATGATCTGGAGATGATGATGAAACCAAAGAGGTATGGCTGGACATTGGTACAAAAGAGGTACGGCTGGAAGTAGGTTTGTGCACGAAATCTGCCAAGGTTTTGACTAGAACATCCGAAATATCATTAGACACAGGATTCGTATTTATCGGATGGTATCCCTCCGCAGAATTTTCAAACGAAGAATTATTAGTAATCTCTTCTTCATTATGATCCTTCCGGAAAGCAAAAGCAACAGCAGTCATAGCGAAAGCTATAGGGAATATCGATGCATCGTAATTGTTTTTGACATTCAAAACTGCCAGAATAAAGTGAGTGAAAGTAGCAATCAATTGGATCACAGAGAAGACGATCTCCACCGCAACAAGTTGGTTCTCAGATGACGGTACTGGTGGCGCGGATGCTGATCGGGTGGCGGTTCTTGCTTTGATACTAGTGTAAAGAGTTACAGCGAAACCGATTTCTGACAAGACAAAGGCAGCAAAAAGGAAACCAAGCTTGATTCTTCCAAGTTGGTCAAGCACAACAGAAATTCCCTCCAACACAAAGAAAAATATCCCAAGTGTGCGTTTCTTGTATTTTTTTAGTAGCTCACATCCCTGCATTGCAAGACCAATAGACTTAACACGCGGTCGCTTTGCTTGTTTATAAGTTCAGTCTTTCTAGAATGAAAGCCAGTAAACCCCGTAAAAGAAAAAAAAGCTTTTATATATATATATATATATCTGTAGAATCATGTAATTCATGTTACCTTGCAAATCGACTGAAAAGAACAATGGAATATGTTTCTCAAAGAAACAAAAACGTCCCTCCTTCCTCGACCACAGCGCCGTATTATATTTTCTTCTATGTCCATGTCTGTAGTCTGTGAAAAACTCTGTATATACTCGGATTCCAGAAACGTTTTTTGGGGGACAAAATTATTAATTATAACATATAGAATATTAGATGAAAAAATCAATATTGTTTCTTATAATTAGTTGAATGCATTTGGCTAGAATTGGAAGAAAAGTTGAAGGAATCTCAATATTGTTAGAAAATAATAATGATGGTGACTTTATTAAACTTCCTAGAAATACTTCAAGAATCAAGCAAACCATTGACTATTGACTAGCAATAATCTTGGTTCAATGGATCTTCGAAGAGAAAACAAAAAACCAAAAATGAGTTGGTAGGTGAGTGACTCAACGATAGTATAATAAATTAAAGAGTGGCTCTATTGTCACCCAAAAAAAATCTCTTCACACCTAATTTTTAATGAAAAAATTATTAATAAAATGTAAATTTAATAAATTATTTAAAATATCCATTTAATAAATTACTCACATAATTTTATTCTGTCAGTCTGGTTTCATATATAGTTTGTATAATCAAATCCTTCATCAACACTAAAATTTATCGAATCAAAGAAATTTTAAGGAATAATTAACTCTTTGTCCTATCAATTCAGTTAATGGTGTTCGTTTGGTTAGTGTTCGGAAAAATAGTTAAATATCCCAAAAGTTCAATCCTTTACACAATCATCCACCAACAAAACTTTAAATGTATTCTTTCTGCAGAAAACTCCAACTACCTTTGTATCAAGATGAGTTGAAGGAGAAGAAGATATATTGAGTTGATGTTTGATATATTATTTGTGTTAGGTTTGCACTGTTCTTTCTAATATATTTTTCCGGAGAAAAAAAACACTAAATCTAATTAAATAGGTTGAAAGACCGAGAGAGATGAATGAAATGAGTGTAACTTTACTCGCCTACCTTAACTAGAGGTAAGCATTACCTCCCTCCTTAAATGTTGCCAGGTGTCTCAAACTTAACCCAAAGTCCAAACTTAATCCAAAGTTAACTTAAAGTTTGGGACATGTGGCAATATTTGAGAAGGGAGGTAATATTTACCTCTAGTTAAGGTGAGTTAGCAAAGTTACACCAGAATGAAATATGTTTTTTTGTCCCCTTGAAATGGGTATAGAACACCTATAATATATTATTGAGAGACAAGATCTTAGACAAAGATTGGACAGAAGAATGGAATAGTTATCATTGAGGATCACAAAGTCAACACACAAAAATGTTATTTAGACTCATCTAGTTGATTGTTAATTTGAACTAAATGAAAAAAAATAAAAATAAATAAATAAATAATAATAATCTCCACCAAATAAGAATTTTATAGAAGGATATCAAATCAAGCTGGATACTCCACACAAAAAAGTCAAAAACAATGTAGTTTGTTTGACCAACATGTGAATCAAGATTTCACTTTTCTTTTGCCGTGTATTTAGTCACCTTTTCAAGATAGAATTCTCACTAAAAATACAAGGAAAATGAGCATTCAAAATAGGCATCAGAATTCTGCTCCTCATCGGAAGTTTTGAAGTGCGGAGCTGCAGAGACTAATCCACAGAAAACCCCCACAGGAAGCCAACTCATCATAAATGTCTAAGAAATGGATCAATGATCAAATGAGGGTATATTTCAGCTAAGATAAAATGAAAGCTTTACCAATCATGTGTTGGTGTGAGTGGTTCGGCACTCTCATCCCTTAAGCAATGTCGTGGGTTCAACCCCCTTGTGAATGAAGCTACACATATTGGGAGCACTTTACCCCTTAGTGGGCCGACCCGGTGCGAGTCCGGATTAGTCGGGGTGTGGTTGGGCTGATTGCACCGTATGGTGGATCCGTCCCACCCGGAAACCGGATGGTGTAAGCCAAAAAAAAAAATGAAAGCTTTTTTTTTAAGAATAGAATAGTTAACATTGAGGCTCACAAAGTCAACACACAAAAATGCTATTTAGACTCATTTAGTTGATTGTTAATTTGAACTAAAAAAAATTAATTAATTAATTAATTAAAAAAAAAAAAAAAAAAAAAAAAAAAACCATCTCCACCAAATAAGAATTTTATTGAAGGATATCAAATCAAAGGCAAAATTACAAGATTATGATTACATGAGATGAAATCTATAAGTAGAGAAATTTAATATGCAAATTATGTAAGTATATATATTATAATTTATAAATTCAACTCAAAAAGTCGGTTTTAAGGTGACGATTAGGTTGCTCAACATGGTGAGGGTGCGAGGCTACTCATTTTCAATAGAAAAAGTGAAAGAAAAAAAAAAAATTGAAGCAAAATGAATTTGATGGTGAAACTTAGTTGATAATCAAATTGAATGAAATATCAAAAATTTGATCAACAGAATGTGTTTTAAGGTAATTCATACCAATAGTGAAGGGAACTCGGTGGCAAATATTCTTTGTAACGAAGGGTAAACATTTTCAGATTTAATTTTGGTGGGATACACTCTTTTGACTTAATTTTTGATGGTTAAACACTACCAAATATGTAAATTGATCATTTTGCTCTTAATTTTAATTGAAGGGTTTAAAAGTGGAGAGCTTTTCCTTACACTCCACAAATTATCTATTTACACTCCAATTTAATTTTTTTTTATTAATGACAATTTTAACCTAAATTAAAATTACTAAACAAGACAAAAAAATTTAAAGACACTCCAAACTAATTAAATTACATTAAAAAAAAAATAAAAAATTCTCTCTCCTAAATCATTAGATTAAATATTATGTATTAAACTCTCTCTCCTAAATCTTTTATTACCATATTAATCTCTCTCTCCATTTTTCCAAAAAAAAAAAAAAAAAAAAATCATATTTCCATACTTTTTCTGATCATTCTCTGATTAACAGTTAAAGAAAAAAAAACTTATGAATATTTTAGTTTATATATAAATATATTAAAAAGTCAATTTAAATATATATATATATATATATATATGAAAGCTTGAATTGTTTCAACTAGATTCGATTAAACTTAGAATTTATAAGACTAATGAAAGAATTAAAGTTCTATAGGTAATCACATGCATACAAGAGTAACAAAAAACATTTTCATATTTCGATTTTAAAAAATAAAATAAAAAACCAGGTACTTATTTTTTGAGTTTTTTTTTAGTATATACATATATATGATTCTTAAAAATCAAGGTTATTAGTAAGCTTTTTTCCTTAACTGTTAGGCCCCATTTGATTTTTTGTCTGAAGACTGAACAGTGCTGAATGTTACTGAAGACTGAATAGTAATTGAAAACTGAAAACTGAAAAACATGTTTGTTTTTTTTCACTGAAAGCTGAACATACGTGATAAGTTGTTTGTTTTTTTAAGTTATAAATATCTGAAAATAGATACTTTTACCTTTATACCCTTCTAACTATTATTTGTTATATATTTATATTTTAATATATTAAGGACAACTCTAACATGTAAATTAATTATAAAATAAATTTATTTAGTTATTAATAATTATTCAAATTTATATTATTCTGGATCGGTTGGTTTGTGAATAGATTGTTTTTTTTTTTTTTTTTGGTTCTAAATTTAATATCATTATCAATGAATAACAACATGAATATCATTTTTTTTTTTTGAATAGTAAACATTTATTAAAAGGGCAACAACAACCCAAGAGCAGAGCACAAACCGTGACAAAAGCAAACAAAAAAAAAAAAAAGAGAAAGGAAAAGGCGAGAGCAGGAAATAGATTAAATTATAAATACAATTAGAGCTTTAACATAAGACAAAATTGGAAATAGATTAAATTGGTGAGTATAGTTTTGGAAGTAAAACTTTGTATTAAATTCTCCTGAATTTGTGTTTAAGTTAAAAGTGAAAAATTTTCACTTTTCAAAACAAGTGGTGTTTGGTTGGTTGGAATGGAAAGGAATGGAAAGGAATGGAATTCATTCCATATGTTTGGTTGGTTAAAATTCAATGGAATGGGCATTCCATTGGAATGGTGATTCCACCATTTTGGTGGAATGGGCATTCCATCCAAAAACCAATGGAATGCCCATTCCATTCCAATGTAAAAAAATTATTCCACAAAAGCCCTCATATACACAAACTACATTCCAAAAATACCCTCTTTTCCAAAAATAATATATTATCAATATATATTATATTAATGATATATAAATATATATTATATAATTATATTATTATATATATTATATATACTATTTATAACGATATATAATATATATTATATATTATTTAATATATTATGTAATATTATATATATTATATAATTATATTATATTATATTATATATTTATATAATATAAATATATAATATATATTATTTCATATATTAATATATAATATATAATACATATAATACATATAATAATATATATATAATATATTATTACATATAATATATATATATATATATTATAATATATAATATATATTATTTAATTTATTAATATATAATATATAATGTATTATATAATATATATAATATATATTATATTATATTATATTATATATATTTATTATATTATATTATATTATAATATATAATAATGTAATATATAAATATATAATATATAATGCATATTTTGGATAATAATAATAAAATATAAAATAAAATTATATATTATTTAATATAATAATAATATATATAATATAATATAATATAATATATTATTTAATATAATAATATATATAATATATACTTTTATATTTTATTATTATTATCCAAAATATATATTATATATTATTATATTAAATAATATATATATTATAAATGATAATATATAATATTCGTATTATATAATATATAATAATATTAATATTAAAAATATTAATATTACTAATAAATAATATATATTATATATAAACATATATTAAAAAATATATAATAATATTTATATTATATATATTATTATGTAATATATATTATTTTATTATATATTTTTCATATTAATATTATTATAATAATATATCATGTTATTATGAACGTTTTATAATTAGGGGTATTTTGGTCAAAATACAGTTAATTCCATTCCATTCAGTTGTTAACCAAACAAAATAATACTGATTCAGATGTTAATTCTAAAGTCCCAACCAAACAAAGAAATCAGCTTTCCATTCCATTCCATTCCCATTCCCATTCCGATTACCATTCCGATTACCATTCCGTCGTTTAACCAAACGCCACCTAAGTGATTTTACTACTTAAAACATCAAACAAAATAACTGAATATAACACATTAAGTGTCATTCAGTGTTAAGTAGAAAAATCAAACATGGCCTTAGTCTTACTTGAGAAAGAATGGAGATAGGAAATTATAGATACGTATTTGAGGAGAGAGAGTCTAATATGGTAATTAAAAATTTAAGAGAGTATTTAATATGTAATAATTAATCTAATGATTTATGAGAGATAATTTTTTTTTTTAATAATTTAATTCAAAAAAGATAAAAAAAGATAATCTTTTAACAAAATGAAGTGTCTTTAGAATTTTTTTTTAAAATTTAAATTTTGAGAATAAAGTGTTTTTAGAAAAGAAGTATAAAAAGAAAAAATTGGATTGTAAAAAAAAAAGCTCTCTTAAAAGTACGTTTTTATCTCTGATCTTTTAAAATTTTACAATTTAACACATCCTGTGATGCAATAAATTTAATACAGAACATGTTACTAAATTTTAAATTGTTAAAATTAAAATGAACAAAATGAGATGGATCTTCACCATCCATCTCTGAAATGGACAATGAAGATCAAATTAAATACTAATAACAATTAAAATAAAAAAAATCAAATCTCTTTCCACAAATAAATCATCTACATGAAAATAGTTATCTTCAATAATCTAAAAAAAAAAAAAAAACTCAAGCTGGATACTCCACACAAAAAAGTAAAAAAAAAAAAAAAAAAAAATGTAGTTTTTTTGACCAACATGTGAATCAAGATTTCACTTTTCTTTTGCCGTGTATTATCGACATTCGACAGTAAACAATCAAATAATTAAAATTTATTTTCAATGTCAAAATTTCGTCACCTTTTCAAGATAGAATTCTCACTAAAAATACAAGGAAAATGAGCATTCAAAATAGGCATCAGAACTCTGCTCCTCATCGGAAGTTTTGAGGTGCGGAGCTGCGGAGACAAATCCACAGAAAACCCCCACAGGAAGCCAACTCATCATAAATGTCTAAGAAATGGATCAATTATCAAATGAGGGTATATTTCAGCAAAGATAAAATGAAAGCTTTTTCCATGTGAAAAAGTCGGACATAAGCATTAGAGATCCTTAGAGCAACTCCAATGTTGGACACCAAACCCTACTCTAACTTGGAATTGAAAGGGAATCTTTTGGGAATATGTTTTCACCAAAAAAAAATTTTCACTCCTATGTTCCACACCAAAAAAAGTATACTTAAAGAATATTCTCTCAATAAATATTTCTAAAATACCAATTAATTTCTATTAATTAACTTATACAATATTCATTAAACTTTTTTGACATAAAATTATTCTTCAATAATGACTCATATAATGTCAAAAAATATATATATATTAATTACAAAAATTTTCTCTAATTTTTTCACCAAATATTATTCAACTTATTTATCCTACTAATTTTCACTTAATTATTTTAACTAATTTTTTATTTATATCATGTATATAAGTGCACTAAATTAAGTTTTATTTTTTAAAATCATTTAAATAAAGTTAAGGATAAAATGGTCAATTTAAATAATCCTTTGACTTTTCAATTTTTGGTCAATCCAGAACCTTATAGGTGAAAGCTATTATAAATGTGAACTGGCCAACCAAAAGACATGATTCATTGATTTTATGCTTTCGCATTTGTAGTGGTGTCAAAATTGGTTGTGTTTGGTAGGCCCCAGCTAACACGGCCCACATGCAGAGGCCTATTATTATTATTTTTACCTTTTTAATGGTGTCAATATATGGTGGGAATCGAATCAGGAATTGGGTTAAGGAAATTGAGTAAGTTCAGCTTTGTTAAGTTATAAATATTTATATATATATATGAATTTTTTTTTAATTTGATGTATTAATATGAATATATTCATTTCAATAAGGGTACTATTGGTATTATTATGGGTACTTATAGTAATATTTATATTTTAAATTTTAAACATGGGTGATTGGGTGTATTTATAAAAATAAGTGTACTTATTAGTTTTATAAGTAGCAATATATTATTTGAATTTTTTTTATTTTTTTTTTACCGGTTTGAACACTTAAAAAAATATATTAAAATAGATCAAAAATAAAATTATTAAAAACTTATTAAATAATATATATATATATATATATGAAAATATGTATAACCTAAAAAAACTGAATTTGTAGAGAAATGTTTAAGTCACACAATCTCTTTCTCAAAAGCATTGGTTCGATTCCCACTCATTACAACTTTACAATTATTAAAAAAAAAAAATGTGTGTATATAGGCCGGCCCAAGACTATGCCTCGACAGATCCTAACCGGAATCACACATTATCCTTATACTCGGCAACAATCACTCTCTTGACAGATTCTAACATGGTCAAATATTATCCTTGATTCTTGGCAATAATCATTCTCTGTAATCATTAGTTAACTGTTTACATTTATCACTAAATCAATGTATATACTTTCTCTTATTGAGACACAATAGCTGTATATATACGTATCATACAGATGAATAAAATATATCATTATCATTCATCAATACTCTATTTAGGCCTATGGGCCGACTCGGCCTGTGGATACCAAGCCTGTGGACCAGGCAGGTCTTCTAGTCTTAATAGGTCTGCCTATGGCCATCCTGTTAAGAAGGCTAGGCCTCTTTTACACGGCTTGTTAGAAAGCCCGGTCGGGCCGGACCGTCTGTTTTGCCACCACTATTAATTTGAAGGGAGAAAGTGAAAGACAAATTGGGATTTAATATATATATATATACATACTTGATACTTTTCAAAATCTTCTCTTTTTTCATAACTTTTTCATTTTTATCGAGACGACTAGTTTATTTAGTTAAACTGTACTTACAAACTGTTGAAACGATAAATAAACCCTTTAAACTTGAGTACCAGAGGTGACCTACTTATTTTGTTTAAAAAAAAAAAAAAAAAAATTAATAGTCTTTAATATTTGTTTTCTACAACATTAATATATATATATATATATATATTTTAGTTTTAATATTCATTTGCATATAAATGGTATTGATTTTTCAATACAATCAAATGGACACTTAATAACTAAGAAGTTTTTTTATTTTTTATTTTTATTTTTTATTATTCTTAGCAATTCAGGGTCAAACATGGAAACCAAACATTAATTAGAAAGAATATAGGGATATTAATTTCTAAAGGGGGAATTACAGTTTGGTCCCAATCTTTTAATGAAACATTGTGTCTTTACTTAACTTATGTGTATTAGGGTTTTTGATTCTCATCTTTTTAAAAATACATCAAAATGGTCCTTTGACCAAAAACGTAATGGTCAAAAATAATGGATGTTATAAAAGTACTATTTTCCTCTTGTTTAAAATAATTGTGTATTTTCAAAATAATTAATTGAAAAATAGATAGAAAATGAATCTCCACCATCTATATATATCTAGAGATGGACAGAGGAGATCAAATAATGTTTATATATATATATAATTACTTTAAAAAGCAAAAAATTTAAATAAAGGAATTTTTTTTTTTTTAAAAAAAATAGAAGTTATCTTTACTTTTTCTTTTTTTTTTTTGAAAAAAAAAGTTGTTTGTAAAAAAAAAGATTAAAAAATAAATAAATAAATAAATAAAAATCAGGTGGAGATTGGATCTCCACTTGATCGAGAGCAAACCATCTGATGGGTATCTTCATATGAGATGCTCCGATGGTTCATCTTAGATGGAAATTGCTAAATGCTAGAAGGAGGATCTCCCATTTGAGATGGAGGAGGGGAGCCTCAAACTTCAACGAAGTAGATTATTACGCGACGCCTCCATCTCCAACAAAGCAGATCATTGATGAAACCTCCATCTCCAACGAAGCGGATTGTCGCGCTAAGCCTTCATCTTAGACGGAGATGAAGGAGAGAGGAAGATCATCATGAGAGGAGGAACGGATCCTTGTATTTTTTTTATTTTTTTTTTTGTTGGTTATGGTGATATTTGATAATAAAATATTGTCTGGGTGATGTAGATGGAGTTCGTAAATTTCTTCTTTTTATTTTGTGTGTGTTGATTTGAATGTGCCAAAAGAATGCAAGTATATGAAGGTTTCTTCTTCTTCTTCTTCTTCTTCTTCTTCTTCTTCTTCTTCTTCTTCTTCTTCTTCTTCTTCTTCTTCTTCTTCTTCAAACTAAAGAGAAATATGGCGTTTAGAATTGATGGTGTTTGATTGAAGATGAATTTTATTTTATTTTCTAGATTGATAAACAATCAGTTTCAGAAGAAAAAAAAATCTGATTGGATATTCTACTTGGATTTTCTAGATTGAAGAAAAATGGTGATTGTTTAATCTGATTGTATCAAACCATATATTTTCCTTTTTCTAGATCGATGAACAATAGGTTTCTAAAGTATAAAATAAAAAAATTATTTTTTTTAGTTTTTTTTTATTAAATAAAATATATAATTAAATAAGTAATGATATATTTTTTTAAATCTATTTTTAATGAAAAAAAAATTCATTTTTTGTTTTTTAAGATAATATTTTTATTTGATCTCCACCATCACTACAAGAAAATAATAGGTTTATTGACAGTTAAAAACTGTCAAGAAAAGTATTTTTGACAGCTTTAAAAACTGTCAACAATACTAATGTTAAGAAAAGTCTTAACAGTATAGTTTGTTTCTTGACAATTTTTAACTATCAAGATATGTTTATAATATTTAATTAAAAAAATGTCATTAGTTAATTTTTAATTATAATATTTTTTATATTTATACACCACTTCCCCCGCCGTCGCCACCATCTGGCCACTGCCGCTCGGCCTTGTCCACTTCTTATAATAATGACAATTAAGAATTGAACTTAACACCGCAAGTCAAAAGTTGAAAGTCTTTACCACTTGACTACAAGATTTGATTTATTAACAATTGAACAATATTTATATATAACCTATATGAGCAAGAAATAATAATAAATAAATAAATAAATAAACCTTTTTAGATAAATTTAAATTTATTCAACTAATCAAAATTATAATTTCTATGATAGACATATATTCAAAAATATTTATTGAAACTTTTAATAAAATTACATTTTTTAAAACATATATAGTCAAGTTATTGGTTAATACTCTTTGATTATGTTTGGTTACATGGTGGAATGGTAATCGGAATGGGAATGAGAATAGAAAGGAAAGGAAAACTAAGTTTTTTGTTTGGTTGGAACTTTAGAATTAGTCTCTGAATCAGTATTATTTTGTTTGGTTAACAATGGAATGGAATGAAGTTAATTGTATTTTGACCAAAATACCCCTAATTATAAAACATTCATAATAACATGATATATTATGGATAATAATAATAAAATATTTAATATAATAATATATTATATATAATATATAATACATATATAATACATATAATAATATATATATTGTTAACCACCAAAATTGGTGGAGGACCAAAGAATAATTTTTCACCTTTATACAAAAGAATCCAGACAGCATTGCTCTGAGACGGGCTACCAGCTACCCCGTGAGAGGCGGTGTCCCAACTAATCTGGAAGAAGGGGGACCCCGACTGATCCAAGTGTATACCCCCTCTAGCGGGGTCCGGTCCAGCTTCTCCCCAGCTTCTTAAAGACCCCGCCAGCATCTTAATTCAGAAATATGGCCGTGAGCCGGACTACTCACTAGAACTCACAGCGGGATCCAACCTCGCTATGACCGGGCTTCCTATAGACCCGCAGCACCCCGACATAGCTCCCTATGGACCCCGCAGTACCCCGACACAGTTTCCTATGAACCTCGCAGCACCCCGACACGGAGTACCACTAAGCATCCCGATAAGGTATTGGCTAGATCCTCCCCTGTTTCAATAGTAGGACGCGCTAGTGGTTCACACCCTCCAAAATAACTACCGCGCCAAGCAGGAAGATACCAAATAGCAAGACTCTTATGCCAGGATTAAAAGCGCCACATTTAAACGCCGTTGTTCAAATAAAACAGAGGAGATATACTCCTTCTTGCCAGAGAGTCCTATTTTGAGCAGGTCAACACATTTAGAGTTCTCCTAGGAAGGAAAGATTTACCTACGAGATTGACTCCTCCTAGGAAGGAAAGTCTGGATTCTACACTTAAGAGCTCCGAGATTATCTCCTAGAAAGGAAAAAAGGTCCGGCAGCGGCCAAACCCTAGACCGAAATCATAGAAGTGCATGACAAGTAACATGACCTACATATACAAACAGTTTATTCACAGAAAGGGGGATCGAAAAAGAAGAAAATAAAACCCTACGTTCAAATTCTATTTATCGACAGGCACAGATTCATCACCACCATCTCCATTACTTACCAAATCTCCATACCTTGTTGTAAACCCTTAAAAACATAGTTCGTATATCTGTAATGCAAAGTGATAATCAACAAAAGCTCATTCTTATTTGATTTCATGTGTTCTATATCATACTTGCATTGACAGGGACATAGTCGGTATCAAACTACGTGATACCCCTCCGACTAGGAACAATCTTGATGATGGTCCTTTTAAAGTTGTTATTTGGAATTTCATCTCATTGGCGATTTTCTGATAACACTTTTGGCGCCGTATGTGGGGACTATATCCTAACCATTGTTCAAAATAGCCTAGTTCTACTTAGATACCTGCAGAATGAGACTCCGATTCTCTCAGGGCCATCCCAAACCATCAGGACCCCAATCCCTCGCTTCCACTGAAAGGGTTCAAACACGGGGTAAGGGTACCAGGAATGAGAATCCACCGTCGTTGCCTCCACCAGCTGTAGGCCCTATACCACAAGACCTCACTAGGCAGCAAGCCAGTCGAGATGTTTTAGAACAACATGCTGCAGCATACGTAGAAACCATCTGACTCCGGATGATAGCCCAAGGCATCCCCTTCGAAGCTGCCAGGGTCCCAGGGGAAGCTGGCCTAAGTACCCGGTTGCCAGTGTTTGATCGATTGGGTCCACCTCTCCCAGTCTGACAGGCAGAACTCAGACCCAGATTAGTGAAGTCTGCGATTGAGATTCCTCCTATGAGGGATCAATCCCTACCAAAACGAAGGGAAAAGGAGAAAGAGCCACATCCCGACTAGGAAGAAAGCGTCAAATCTCGAAAGAGCTCCAAAGAAAGGCATCAGAAGCCCGGTCCAGAACCAGGAAATCTCAGTGCTTTGAGGATCAAATGACAAGGATGGTGAAGGAGTTAGAGCAGCTAAAGAAGGGAAAGCACCAAGGAGTCCAGAAGAACCCATTGGGTGAAATGAATGCACCTTTCTCCAAAAGATTTAGGGAGGCGGGGTTACCTCTTAAGTTCAGGATGCCTTCAGAAAAGTATCCCAGGACAGAAGACCCAGTCAGCCACCTGGAAAGCTTTATACATCAGATGGAGGTTCAAAATGCGACCAGGCTAGCCATGTGCAGAATGTTTCCTTCAACCTTGACCGACTGTGCCAAGACATGGTTTAGAAAGTTACCACCAGGTAGTGTTGATTCTTTTTCTAAACTCACCAAAGCTTTCTGTGCACAGTTTCAGAGGATCAAGCCCCATCCCAATGATCCTATCTTGCTACAATACGTGGTTTAGGAGTGGGGTTAAACTCTGAGATCCTATGTGGAGAAGTTCCATAAGGAGGTTATCCAGATGGGCATATTCAATGAGAATAAAACCTTAGCCAACTTTCGGAGGAACTTGTGGGCTGGAAGAATGTTCCGTTCTTTTGCCAAACACCCTCTAGAGACGTATCTGGAAGCCTATAATCGGTCTCTGGAACAGGTGGACATTGAGGAACAGCTCCGGATTAAAATCGAGCACGATGAAGCCCGATTAGCACCATGCCATAAGAAGGAAGCTTTGAAGCCCACATCAGCTAGGAAGTTCCAAAATCAGCCTCCGAACCAATCCACTTATAGGCCGCCTCCTAGACCTTCATACCAAGAAAGGTACCGAGCCAGGAGATCACCCCCAGGGAGATTCCCCTAAAGGAAGTGTCCAGAGTATCCAGAGAAGAGGAAGGATACAATCATTACACCCCTCTCAATGTTTCGTGAGAAACCATCTATCTCGCCATTCAAGATAAGGATCTGCTCAGAAAGCCCGTCCCATGAAAATCTCGGTTCACAGGAGGAATCAATACAAGTATTGTGATTTCCACGAAGATATAGGACGCAACACCTCAGAGTGCTTCAGCCTCCGCAATCAGATTGAAGGGTTGGTAAAAGGGGGACTTTTAACTGAATTTCTACAGCAGGTGCGGGACAGCATCAAAGAAGAGAAGCAGGTACAAAGCGGGATTCAGGAGGCAGCAGACAGAAGAAGAGATGGTGAGAAGGATTTGATGTAGCAGATCCAGGTGATCCACACCATCAGTGGAGGCCCCTAGCTGGAACCTCTAATAATTTGAGAAAGAATCACGCAAGAAAGATTCACAGACTTAATGCTGACCACGAGATACTCAAAGTCAATAGTGGATCCCAGGATCTATCCCGCTCCACCAAAATCATCTTCACGGAGGAGGACGTCTATAATACAGTTCAGCCACATGATGACCCTATGGTAATCACGGTACAAATCGCCAACTGCTTGGTACACCACATCCTGATTGATACATGAAGCAGTGTTGATATTTTGTTCAAAGGGGCTCATGAGCAGCTCAACTTGAAGAATTCTTGCTATAACAGTTGCACTTCCCTTATGTATGGATTCACAGGAGACTCAGTGATGCCGATGGGGACGAAGATTCTGCCGGTGATAGTCGGAGAAGCTCCTCTACAACAGAACATAATGACAGAATTCATTGTAGTAGACACCCCGTCTACATATAATACGATCTTGGGCAGGCCTTTCTTGTCAGGGATCAGAGGGGTGCTGTCAATTTACCACAATGTGTTAAAGTTTCTGGTGGGAACAGGAGTAGGAGAAGTAAGAGGAGACTAGCAGGCAGCTCGCAATTGTTATGAGGTGTCCACCAACCCCGCTACATTAGCTAAACAATACGCACAGGTGACTAGCGACCCAGGTCAGAGAGCGACGGAGCGGGATGATTATGTCTTGGAAGAAGGAGAGGTGCCAGACATAATCGTGGAGAAGCTAGAAGAAGAAGAGCGTGGTTGGACCAGTGGGCACCCCGCAGAGCAGTTAGAGGAGGTCCTAATCCGGAGCGAAGATCTAACAAAGACAGTAAAAGTGGGAGGAGGTCTGGACCCCAAAATCAAGAAGGATTTGGTAGAACTCCTCAAAGAGTACAACGACATCTTTGCTTGGAGTAATGAGGAGATGCTTGGAATTCCTCTTAGCCTGGCTACCCACAGGTTGGTAGTGGATGCAACCTTCAAGCCGGTAAAGCAGAAAAGAAGACACTTCAACGCCGAGTCGAATGCTGCTGTCCAGGAAGAGGTTGACAAGCTCTCGAAGGCCGGGTTCATCAGGGAATCCCGGTACCCTGAATGGATCGCCAACGTGGTCATGGTGACCAAATCTAAAGGGAAGTGGCGGATGTGTGTGGATTACACCGATCTCAACCGGGCTTGCCCCAATGATAGCTTCCCTCTACCTAAGATCGATCAACTCATTGATTCCACTGCAGGGAACAAGCTCCTAAGCTTCATGGATGCTTTCTTGGGGTACAATCAAATTATGATGCATCCTTCAGATCAGGACAAGACTAGCTTCATCACTGCACAAGGCCTCTACTGCTATAAGGTAATGCCCTTCGAACTCAAAAATGCAGGTGCCACCTACCAACGTATGGTGAACAAACTATTCAAGGAACAGATAGGGAGAACCATGGAGGTTTACATAGATGACATGATTACAAAATCCCCAGAAGCCTGATAACATACTGGGGACTTACGCCAGACTTTTCAGGTTGAACCCCGCTAAATGTGCATTCGGGGTAGCTGCAGGCAAATTCTTGGGATTCATGGTGCATGAGAGGGGAATTGAGGCTAATCCTGAGAAGATTAAAGCCATTCTAGATCTCGAGTCCCCTACAACTCTCAAGCAGGCACAAGGATTAACCGGACGAATAGCAGCCCTGAACCGGTTCATATCCCGCTCCACAGATAAATGTCTCCTATTTTTCAAAGTCATCAATCAGGGGAAGAAGATGAAGTAAGATGAGCAAAGCGAGCAGGCTTTTCAAGCTTTAAAGAAATACTTGTCAAGTCCGCCTCTATTGGTAAAGTCGACCCCGAGGGAAGAGCTCCTACTCTACCTAGCAGTTTCTGAAGTTGCTACTAGTGGAGCTTTGGTGAAAGAATGCAATGACGGGGTGTAGAGACCAATCTACTATGTGAGCCGGGCTTTTACTAAGTCCGAGAAAAACTACACTCTACTAGAGAATCTCGCTTACGCCTTGGTGACCACATCCAGAAAGCTCCGGTCTTATTTTCAAGCTCACACCATCGCAGTTGTCATAGATCAACCATTGAGACAATTCCTCCAGAGGCCGGATGTGTCAGGCAGATTGGTTCTATGGGCCCTAGAGCTCACACAATTAGACATCAAATACAAGGCAAGAACCACGATCAAAGCCCAAGCCCTGACGGACTTCATAGTGGAGTTTAGCCCGATTCCAAACCCTAGCAAATCAATAGACCCAGATTCGGATCAAACCAATCCGGAATGGCCTGAAGACAACAAGATTTGAGTTCTTTACACGGATAAAACTTCGAACCAGTTGGGATGCGGAGCCGGGATCGTCTTGATCGACCCCGTTGGAGCTGAGTGTAGTCATTGTTTCAAGTTTGAGTTCAGAGCTACCAACAACGAAACGGAGTATGAAGCTCTATTAGCAGGAATGAAAGTAGCAAGAGCCTTGGAAGCTGAGTACCTTCTGATCAAGAATGACTCCTAACTAGTGGTCAATCAGGTGACAGGGTTGTACCAAGCAAAAGGTGACAACATGGTGGCCTATCTGGCTAAAGTTCAAGAAGCCATGAAGAAGTTTAAGGGTGTAAGGATAGAACAAGTACCCAGAGAGAGGAACCATCATGCAGATGTCCTGGCTAAAATTGCTACAAGAGAAGGACATGCTCTACCAAAAGGAGTACCCCTCCAATTGGTTCCTTTCTCCAGTATAGCTAAGGAGGCAGAGGTCCTTCCCGTGAGCCGTCCCCCATGTTGGATGGATCCAATGGCAGATTATCTCTAAACTGGCATTCTCTCTATAGATCCAGATCAAGCCCGCAGGCTCAAAAGGATAGCTACTCGATACTGCTTGGTGGAAGGATACCTATACCGTAAGGGGAAATCTCTCCCTCTACTCAGATGTCTCCATCCCGATGACGCGCGTTGGGCGCTCGACGAGGTACATTCAGGGGACTGTGGTAACCATGTATCAAGGGAAACTTTGGTTTACAAGGTAATCAGGATGGGCTACCACTGGCCGACTATACACCAGGATGCAAGGTAGTTTGTGCGATCCTGCGAAGCTTGTTAGAAAACAGCAAACCTCCATCATCTCCCACCAGAAAAGCTCTCATTTATCAGTACTCCTTACCCCTTTGCGATCTGGGGACTAGACCTGATCGGGCCACTTCCCACTACACCCGGCCAAGCCAAACATGCAGTGGTGGCGATAGATTATTTTACTCGGTGGGTAGAAGCCAAGGCCCTCACCTGGAAAACTGAAGAAAAAACCACCTTGTCAAGGAGAACATTGTCTACCGATTTGGCACCCTGATGGCCATCATAACGGACTTGGGAAAGCAGTTTGACAATGCCAACTTCAGAAAATTCTGTGAAGACCGGAACATCAATCTTCGTTTTGTATCAGTGGCTCATCCTCAAACCAATAGGCTAGTTGAAGCTACCAACAAGACCATTAAGAAGCTCCTGAAGAAGAAGCTCCAACAGAAGAAAGGGTTATGGGTTGTAGAGTTACCCAATGTACTGTGGGCTTACAGAACAACCAGGCAGACTGCAACAGGAGAGACTCCCTACTCCCTAGTGTTCAGAACAGAAGCGGTCTTGCCCATTGAGCATAAACTCATATCTTTCCGGGTCCAAAATTATGAACTGGAAGACAATGAGGCTAAATTAAGAGCTAGCTTGGACTTACTGGAGAAAAGACAAAGCAGGGTCGCTGAGAAGGTGGCAGATAGCCCGACATTTCAACAAAAATGTGAGGATCCAGAATTTCAAAGAAGGAGACTTGGTTCTCAGGAAAGTAACTCAAAACACACGAAGAAGGTCTAACGGGGTGCTAGCTCCAAACTGGGAAGGTCCATACTTGATTAAGGCATTGCTCCGGGGTGGAGTTTACAAGCTGGAAGACATGGAGGGATACCTAGTGGATCACACTTGGAAAGCCGATCACCTCAGGAAATTCTACCCTTAGAAATTTAGGTCATATCAGCGGGAATGCTCACCCTGACTTCATATTGTACTAATTAAAGAAATTCAATAAAAGCAGTTTCTTCTCCCATATGGTTCTCTTATGTTCAATGTTCAATGTTCAAAGTCTCCTACTTGATTCTCCAGTATCTCCTACTTAATACTTTTACTTCGCCATTACTGACTCGCCATCTCAAGACCAGGAAGAAGCCTAAGGGCGCTCATGCTACCTTGGTCGGGGAATACCCTCCTCCAAGAATCCTGGTGCTAAAGTGGCCTTAGTTGCCTACCAGAACAGACTTACAGTAAGATCGGGATGCCTCAGGGTACCTGGATCTTTACTTCGCCATTTCAAGACCAGGAAAAAGCCTCAGGGCGCTCATACTGTCTTGGTCGGGGAATACCCTTCTCCAAGAAGCCTGGTGCTAAAGTGGCTTTAGTTGCCTACCAGGACAGACTTACAATAAGATCGGGATGCCTCAGGGTACCTGGATCCTTACTTCACCATTTTTAAGACTAGGAAAAAGCCTCAAGGCGCTCCTGCTGCCTTGGTCGGGGAATACCCTCCTCCAAGAAGCCTGGTGCTAAAGTGGCCTTAGTTGCCTACCAAGACAGACTTACAGTAAGATTGGGATGTCTCAGGGTACTTGGATCCTTACTTCGCCATTTCAAGACCAAGAAATAGCCTCAGGGCGCTCCTGCTGCCTTGGTCTGGGAATAACCTCCTCCAAGAAGCCTAATGCTAAAGTGGCCTTAGTTGCCTACCAAGACAGACCTACAGTAAGATCGGATGCCTCAGGGTACCTAGATCCTTACTTCGCCATTTCAAGACCAGGAAATAGCCTCAGGGCGCTCCTGCTGCCTTGGTCGGGAAATACCCTCCTCCAAGAAGCCTAATGCTAAAGTGGCCTTAATTGCCTACCAGGACAGACCTACAGTAAGATCGGGATGCCTCATCGAGATGCCTGGTCTCTTAATTCTTCACATTCTACCCCGACAGAAGATCAACACTCAACGGGAACTCAGAAGTTCATCAAGTCAAATTGTTATAAGTACTGGGTTACCCCGACAGAAGGCCGAAAGTCAAAGATGCTTGATAAGTTCATCAAGTGAGTTTATAATCTTACATTAAGGGAATATTTTGGCAGGGTACCTGGTTCCTTACTCCACTTTTTCTCCTAGAAGGCCGACAATTAAGAAGGATTGAGGAGTTCATCAAATCAAATTACTTGAAGTATCGGGCTACCTAGACAGGACACTCGATACTTCAAGTTATTATACGTTCATGAGAGTCTAATTAAGAAGGACATGACAAGTATCAAAATCCCTCTAGTCTTGTGACTTCAGAATATGAAGGATAAGGCAGTCAAACGTTCTGAGATTTGTCATAGTCAAAATTACCCATCGGGGTCCAGTTATTCATCAGGATTCCAGCTATTAACAAGTTTATATGCTATGGAAAGTTTCTAAATACAAAAGTAACAAGACACAAGTATGAAGCAAATAACGAAAATTGTTATATTAATAAGCGGGGTGCCTAGCCCCCATTCGGGCTACAAAAAATTATAAAGGAAGATTTACAAAAAAAAAAAAAAAAAAAAAAAAAAAAAAAAAAAAAAAAAAAAGATCAAAGGCCAGGTCTTTTTTCCTACTCCTCCTCCAGCTGCTCCCTTTGATCGACTGCTTCTACCTCGGTATTGACAGCCTCAACAATTTTCGGGGTCATTCAATAACTGGAACCTGGTAGCTAGCTGGGTCATCCTCCACAACAGCAGACTTATCCTTAACTGTAGGGACCCCGGATCTATCTGGCTCCTCATCCTCCTCCACCAGGACTACTCCTGAGGTAGACACGGGATCCACCACTTTTTCTTCAAGGGTAGGAGGATCTTGAGCAGCTCCCTCAGTGCCATCAAGTTGGATCCCTGTAGCTGTGCTAGCTCCTTGACCCGGTTGAGCTGCCTCCTGTGGAGGAGCCTCTGTTTCTTGATCCCCTCCTGCTAGCTGGGCAGCCTTCGCCGTTATTTGTTCCCGGTCTTAGTTCAAGGCTGCTGCGAGGTCGAAGGGAGGAGGCAAAACTGTGGCTACTTCGTAACAGGCTGTGAAATAGCCATCCTCAAATGAAGGCCCTTGTTGAGCCTCCAGGTCAGCTATGGCATCCCGTAGAAGTTGGTTCTCATCAAGCAGCAACTTCTTCTCAACTTTTAAGCGCTCCCTCTCCTCTCTACGGCGTAAGGACTTGACGATTTCCGTGTCTAAGCAACGCTCAAGGCGCCTAATAACCACCAAGCCCTCCTGCCTCGCATCTTCAGATTCCTTGGCCTCCTGAAGCAAAAGGGCCACACTCTGCTGTGTCTGAACCAGCTCCTGTTGAGTGTCTTCCAGCTTCGCTTGGAGGCCGATGTAAACCTCTCTCAAAGTCAACAGTTGTCTCTCCATGGCCAGGGCAAACTTGAAGCCCTGCAAGAAGAAAGAAAGTTAGTTTTTTGCCAAAAGAAAGAAAGAAATAGTGAGAAAGAAGTAGAAGTTTACCTCAGTCAGAACCGATGCCCCCTTGGTGACCAAGATGTCTGAAGGAAGCTTGGCCATATCCATCAAACTTCCACCAGGGCATGAGGTTGCAAATCGGGATACCACTTCGTGAAAGGCAGTACCCCCTGACCCCGATCCAGAGGGAACATCAGCAGGAGGGGCAGGAAGGAAGGCAGTTTCTCCCCTGTCCGCAGTTCTAGCACGGTCTTTGGAGGATGCTGCAGAAGGAGAGGCAACAAATAGCTTCTTGGCAGTAGGAGGAACAGCAACTCGGCCTTTTTTCTGAGCTTGCTTCCTAGATTCCCGGGATTTAGCTGCTCGAGCAAGCATCTCCTTGATTTTTGAACGTGAGGTGGGAGCAGTAGAAAGTCGAACAGGAGTCTTGGCCCTAGACCCCACTGGAGTAAGAAAGGAAGTAGCACTTGATGGAGCTAGAGGAGGAACGAGGTCAATTCCAGTCTGTGTGGACCCCGACACGACTCTGACCGTGATAGAAGGAGGAGGGGAAGGAGCAAGAGAGTTACAAGTCAACAGAGCTTGCCCCCCTGTCCTAGAGAAGGATGGAGACCCCACTACCATCGGGGTAGCTGATACTGCAAGAAGAAAAGATACTCAATGAGAAGGAGAAGAAAGAGAATATGTACGTAATAAAAAATAAAAAAATAAAAAAAATAAGGAAAAAATAGGGGAATTAGATGTAGTCAACTTACCAGGAAGAGCGATGGATATTCTTAGGTACCGCTCTAGTCGGCCTCCTTCAAAGGGGTCTAATGTAGTATATTGCATATTGATATATCCCCTCTTCGTGATCCTCGTAAGGATATCCCAGGATTCATGAGCAAGCACCATCTTCGCCCACTTATCCCTCAGTGTGAATTGAGTAGGGACGGGGTATTCATATCCCCCGATGAAGGCAGTACGCCCCCACTGGCCTTCCACCACAATCCATTCCTCCTTCCAGGATGCTGGGTACTTTACATTCGCTCCATGGATAGTGAACCTCAAGTCATTTGATGCCCACAGGTAAAACTGACCCCGGGGCACCATGCTAGTAATGTTGAAGAGGTAACGGAGTTCATCCAATCCCGGCTCCCTCGCAATGTGATCCTTCTCACACTGCTCCTTCCAGAGCACCAGGAACCCCGTCAAATGCTTCCAGAACCCCGGTGAGATCTGGAGGGGGGCCAATTCAAGCGCCACGAGAGCCTAGTGGAGAGAAGGATGCAGCGGTAGCTGGACTCCACACTCAAATGCCGCCTTATAGATCAACAGACGATCTTGAGGCGGGGTGTATACATCGTAACCCCGATGAGGAAGAGAGAGAGTGATGTCGTCTGGGATCTTGTACTCCTTCCTCAACTTGGCTAGGGTATCCAAGGTGCATACAGAGTCGGAGACTATCCTCCCGTCATGAAAAAGGCCAAGAGAGCCGGATTGGACCCCGACTAGAGTGACGCCCCCATCACTGCCTCCTTCGCCGCTACCTGCCTGGGCATCATCCCCTTCCTCGTTTATTAGAACTGGGTCTTCTGGCTGGTTATGGAAACCCGACCCGACCCGATTTGAGGATTTCACGTAGAGCGACGGCGCTGAGTCGGCAGGGAATCCTCAGTCGCCTCATCTCCACCCCAACTTCTTTTCCTCCCCAGTCACCGGCTGACACACATATTAGGAATTTAATGATAGTGTATTTAAAAAAGATTTCCTCCTCCACAGCAAAAACTAGTCGGGTAAGGAATTATACAGACAGATAAGGCAGAAAATCCTTCAAGTATAATCAAGATCCTGACCCCGACCCTGACAAGGTATCAGTGTCAAAGTCAGGGGGGACTACTGTTAACCACCAAAATTGTTGGAGGACCAAAGAATAATTTTCCACCTTGATACAAAAGAATCCAGACAACATTGCTCTGAAACGGGCTACCAGCTACCCCGTGAGAGACGGTGTCCCAACTAATCCAGAAGAAGGGGGACCCCGACTGATCCAAGTGTATACCCCCTCCAGCGGGGTCCGGTCTGGCTTCTCCCTAGCTTCTCAAGGACCCCGTCAGCATCTTAATTCAGAAATATGGTCGCGGGCCAGACTACTCACTAGAACTCACAGCGGGATCCAACCTCGCTATGACCGGGCTTCCTATAGACCCCGCAGCACCCCGACACAGCTCCCTATGGACCCCGCAGCACCCCGACACAGTTTCCTATGGACCCCGCAGCACCCCGACATGGAGTACCACTAAGCATCCCGATAAGGTATCAGCTAGATCCTCCCCTGTTTCAATAGCAGGACACACTAGTGGTTCACACCCTCTGAAATAACTACCCCGCCAAGCAAGAAAATACCAAATAGCAAGACTCTTATGCCAGGATTAAAAGCTCCACATTTAAACGCTGCCGTTCAAATAAAACAGAGTAGATATACTCCTTCTTGCCAGAGAGTCCTATTTTGAGCAGGTCAGCACATTTAGAGTCCTCCTAGGAAGGAAAGATTTGCTTACGAGATTGACTCCTCCTAGGAAGGAAAGTATGGATTCTACACTTAAGAGCTCCGAGATTATCTCCTAGAAAGGAAAAAAGGTCCGGCAGCGGCCAAACCCTAGACCGAAATCATAGTAGTGCATGACAAGTAACAGGACCTACATATACAAACAGTTTATTCACAGAAAGGGGGATCGAAAAAGAAGAAAAAAAAAACCCTACGTTCAAATTCTACTTATCGACAGGCACAGATTCACCATCACCACCATCTCCATTACTCACCAAATCTCCATACCTTGTTGTTAACCCTTAAAAACATAGTTCGTATATCTGTAATGCAAAGTGACGATCAACAAAAGCTCATTCTTATTTGATTTCCTGTGTTCTATATCATACTTGCATTGACAGGGACATAGTCGGTATCAAACTACATGATACCCCTCTGACTAGGATCATTCTCGATCGTGGTCCTTTTAAAGTTGGTATTTGGAATTTCATCCCATTGACGATTTTCTGATAACATATATATTATATTTATATAATATATATAATAATAATATAATATATAATACATATAATGCATATAATAATATATAAATATAAGTATATATAACATTATTATATATAATAATAATTTACATATTATATTATATTATATATCTATATAATATAATATATATAATATATATTAATATATTAATATTATATATATATGTTATATATAATATATGTAATAATATATAATATAATATATAAATATATTATATTATATATGTTTATATATCATTATATATGTTATAATAATATAATATATAATAATATATATAATTAATATAATAATATAATATATGTTTATATATATTTATATAATATATAATAATAATATATTATTTTTTAAAAGGAGGGTATTTTTGGATGGAGTTGGGGCATATGAGGGTATTTATGGAATATAAATTTTAGTTTGGAATGATAGGGCATTCCATTAGTTTTTGGATGGAATCCCCATTCCAATGGAATCACCATTCTATTGCATTTTAACAAATCTAACGAATGGAATGACTTTCTTTCCATTCCATTACATCCAACCAAACATGGCATATATGAGACTCGTGACATCAATTGTAATAAGCATAATTTGGAATACAACTCTCATTACAAGGGAGATATTTCTCAATATGCATCTTGCAATTTAATGAACAAATGTAAGACTCAAATTACTAATTTATATTGGTAATTGAATTATTAACGTGTCCCTTAGTATGAAACAAGAGGGTGCAAAAATAAATAAACAATTTTTTTGAATTTTTTAAAAGTAAATGATTTAAAAGTAAATTTATTAAATTTAAAATTTTACTTATCCAATATCGGTTTGCCCAAAAACCAATATCTTACTGTAAAATAAATCAATATCGTGATTTTGTTTGGTGCTGAAAATAGGAAATAAAAGTTAAAAAAAATTATTAAAGATAAATAAAAAATTTGAAAAAACTGTTAAGAAAGACAATTTTTCTTGTAGTACATCCACGATCCATCAAAGATGAATGGTGGAGATCCATTTAAAAAAATTATTTGTTTTTCATTTTTCAAATAAATTTTGAGAAAAATACAGTTTAACATGACTAGCTGCAAGTACCTTTTTACACCTAGATCGACCAATTAACTTTGACTAACTATTGACTGATGGAATGACCTGCTTGATATATTTCCAAAAAGATGAGGACCAAAGACCCTAATATATATTAGTCGGATAAAAAAGCTACATTTTTTTTAAAACATATGTAAGGATTTAACTGTAATTCCCCTGTTTCCAAAAGTTTTCTTAAAAAAAATTCGGTATAGATTTTTGGGTGAAATAATTCAACTTGCCTTTTACTTTCTCCCTTTGACATGGCTCATCAAACAATCATGCACAGTGTAGACAGTTCACATTCTCCTTCCTTGCAGGAACTAGTGGAAATGAGAAATAACATCTTGCAAGTAATGGTATCAAAATGTGTCGGGGCTGAAAGGCCCGACACGGTCGACCCGCCAAGAATGGCAAGGCACGGCCTGCTTGTTTTGCGGGCCGGGCCAGGCACGACTCCATGCTTAGCATGGGCCAGGTTTGAGAATTCGACCTGTCGGGCCGGGCAAGCCCGGCGGGCTCGGCCCACCAAGCTGACCATTGGCTTGCCCAATATATATATACCGTTGAACGGTTGAAAGCCAATTTTTTATTGTTTTTTTTTTAAAGAAAAATTTGACCATTGCTAATGTCAGCAAATGGTCAAATTTTTTAAAATTGTCACAAATTACAATTTGCCCCCTCATCTCTTCTATTTTATATTTTTATCCACATTTCAAATTTTTCTATAAATATCCCCACCCATTCCAATTTCCCTACACTTGCTCTCAATCTCTCATTTTCTCCATTCTCCAACTCTCCATTACTCTCTCTAATCTCTATTCTCTACACCATTTCATATTTTAATAATTACATTCTTACTCTCTCTCTCTCTCTCTCTCTCTCTCTCTCTCTCTCTCTCTCTCTCTCTCTCTCTCTCTATTCTCTACACTACTAATCTACTATTCTAAATTTCTAATACTATATTACTAATATTATTCTCTAATCTCTCCACCAAAGCTCAAAGGTATCTTTTTCCTTTAAATGTTATTAATTAATTTTATGTTTTAGTTTTTAAATTTGATATTTATACTTAATATATTTATGCTTAGTTATTAATTTTGATATTTATTCTTATGTTTTATGTATATTTAATATTTATGGCTTTATGCTTAGTATATTTATGAGTTAATATTTTTATGCTTTGTTATAAATTTTAATATTTAATCTTAGATACTTTGATTTTAGTAAATTTATCATTTTATGATTTATGTCTAGTAATTAATTTTAATATTTGTATATTTTAATTTTTTGTTTAGTTAGTAAATTGATGATTTTATGTTTAGTAGTTAATTTTAATATTTATGGTTAGTAAATTGATGATTTTATGTTTAGTAATTAATTTTAATATTTTTATGCTTAGTATATTTATGATTAAATGCTTAGTAATTAATTTTAATATTTTTATGCTTAGTTATTAATTTTGATATTTATTCTTATGTTTTATGTATATTTAATATTTATGGCTTTATGCTTAGTATATTTATTAGTTAATATTTTTATTCTTTGTTATAAACTTTAATATTTAATCTTAGAATCTTTGATTTTAGTAAATTTATCATTTTATGAATTTATGTCTAGTAATTAATTTTAATATTTGTATATTTTAATTTTTTGTTTAGTTAGTAAATTGATGATTTTATGTTTAGTAGTTAATTTTAATTTTTATGGTTAGTAAATTGATTATTTTGTGTTTAGTAACTAATTTTAATATTGTATGCTTTGTTATAGATTTTAATATTTAATCTTAGAATCTTAGATTTTAGTAAATTTATCATTTTATGAATTTATGAATTTATGTCTAGTAATTAATTTTAATATTTGTATATTTTAATTTTTTGTTTAGTTAGTAAATTGATGATTTTATGTTTAGTAATTAATTTTAATATGGTTAGTAAATTGATGATTTTATGTTTAGTAATTAATTTTAATATTTTTATGTTTAGTATATTTATGATTAAATGCTTAGTAATTATTTTTAATATTTTTATGCTTAGTCTATTTATGATTAAATGCTTAGTAATTAATTAAGTTTAATATTTTAGTAAATTTATGATTAAATGCTTAGGAAGATTTATGCTTAGTTTTTAATGACTAATGAGTTAATATTTGTATTGTAGAAAATGGATCACAATCATCCTCAATTTCTAGACAGTCTTTACATGGGGGACGATTATTTTGACCTTTCCAAGCCGATAAAAATGGTAGCAGAACCTTCTTGTTCGGGTGCAACACCGACATCACGTCCTCCTAAACTTAAAAAGCACACATCAAACATATGGTAGTGTTTTGACAAAGAAGAAATACCAAACCCAGACGGTAGGGTCACAACAAAATATCACTGTAAGTTTTGTAAACTTTTATATGCCAGTTCTACTTCTAAGTCGGGAACCGGTCATTTGAAAAGGTATATGGTGCATGGCTCGACACGAACAAGTAGACACTATAACCCAGACATAACTACAACGGAACCGAGCAACTTCACGTATGCTAGAGATTGCACTCTTTTTCCCTTACCAAATTTTTATCGCACTGGGTTTTTATAGGTAGGTTTTTAATGAGGCAATCATGTAATACTGAAAATCCAAAATAAATAAATCATTCTTCATTTCATATTTTCATAATTTCATGTATTTTTTATTTTCTTTAATATTTTATCTTTATTTATTCTTTGAATTATTTTATTAAATAAAATAATAAATCTATCTATTTTTTTAATTACTCTAAAATAATCAATAAGATAGACAAATTTCAATTAAAATTACATAATTCAAATTGTTTAAACAATATTATATTGTACTATAATTGAATTAAATTTTAAAAAAATAAATTTGTGGGCCTGCGTGCCAGCCCAGCTCGGCCCACCGACACTGTACATGAGGCATGTGCCGGGCCCCCAGTTTTTTAAAATGGGCCGGCCCAGCCCGGTATGGCAACTTGTTGTGTCGTGCCAGGCCGAGCCCATTTTCAAAAACGGGCTCCTTCAGCCCAACACAAATGGACGGTGCCGGTCCACATTGCCCCATTACCTGCAGGGCCGTCATTTCCCAAGTCAAGAATGTAAGCATGTGATGTGAGGTGGCCAAGCAAAACACACGCATTTTACTCTATCAAATACATGATTAGATTAAATTTTAATATCTTTCGCAAAATATTGAGATTTTTATCTGACATTTTTAGATAGGAGTTGACAAGTATTTCGAAAATCAAGCATGCACTACAAGAAATTTGGCATTTCGCAACGTGCAAAATGTGTTGTGAAAGGTTTTCGTAACGCACGCCCGTGCGTTGTCTTAGAACAACGACAACATACTAAATGCATTGTGAAAGAGACATACATTGTCGTAGACATTTATTGCAACGCACATTGTACGTTACCTTAGGCCATGGAAAAAAAAAATAAACATAAATGATCCTCCATTGGACTCCCTCTACTAGGCCCTAACACCATCGGGCCTCCGACAATATAGGACCAATATTTTATTAAATCTCACCATTATTGAGTTGAACCTGAGATAATGAAGACTGTGAAAAGTAACTTTACCATTTGGCTAGAAATTTAACTTTGTTAAATAACGCATAACTATTTATATATATCATATATATGCTACTAATCTCCTTATTATTATTATTATTATTATTGGAATTTATATTTTATTAAAAATATATATTAATTTTTATTACTTGGCAATATAAACTCATTTTAGTAATCTCTTGTAATTATTTTGTACGATAGAGACTTAGATATTAAAAAAAAAATTAGTGTAGCATTTAATTAATGTATTTTTTTTATTTGAAATTAAATACAATCGAGTTAGAGTTTATTGAAACTTGATAATAACAAACGTTGCAAACTCAAGACTCTTGTACGGTCTCAAGCAAGCTCCAAGGTCATGGTTTCATAAACTTAAAGCAGCCCTACTCAGTTGGGGTTTTATCAATTCTGCAGCTAATGTCTCTTTGTTCATTCAACATAAAGGATTGACTGTTCTATATCTATTGGTGTATATGGATGATATTTTGATCACTGGCAACAACTCGAGCCTTATTCGTCAGCTCTTCTCTCAGCTCCATTCCACTTTTGCTTTGAAGGCTTTTGGGTTCAGATGATTATTCCTTAGGTTTTGAGGTATTTTGTAACTCTTCCAGTATTTATCTTACTCGATCTAAATATATTGATGATTTGCTGAGGAAGAATACCATGGCTGATTGTAAGCCTTGTGATATGCCCATTGGTGCTGGAGTTAAGTTAACCTTGAGAGAGAGTGAACCCTTTGATGATCCCTCACAATATAGGAATACCATTGGTGCATTACAATACATTTCTCACACCGGACTTGACATCTCGTTTATTGTTAATAAACTGAGTCAATTTTTGGTAGCACCATCTCAGGCTCACTGGCTTGCATGTAAAAGAGTGGTGAGATACTTGAAGGGAACCATTCATAAAGGTTTGTAGTTCAAACTAGCTGCCAAATATGTGTTGGAGGCCTTCACAGTTGCTGATTGGGCTAGTAGTCTTAATGATCGTCACTCTACAAGTGGAAATTGTCTCTTCTTAGGTGGGAACCTGATTTCATGGAGTTCAAAGAAGCAACAAGTGGTTGCCAGGTCTAGCACAGAAGTTGAATATCGAGCAATGGCTCAGATCACCACTGATGTGCTCTGGCTTCAGTCTCTTTTTGCTGAACTTCAACTGCCTCTTGTTGGTCTTGCCATAGTTTGGTGTGACAATATTGGTGTCAACTCTTTGGCTCAAAATCCATTTTTCCATTCTCGCACCAAACACATTGAAATAGATATACATTTCATCAGAGAGAAGGTTGCTTTTGGTTTATTGAGCCACGTTATGTTCCCACAAATTTTCAAGTTGCTGATGTTCTGACAAAAGGCTTATGTAAGGATCGTTTTCGGCTTTTATGTTCCACATTAAACCTTGTTGAATCACCAAGGTTCACTTTGCGGGGAAATGTGAAGGTAGCTGAAAATCAAGCTCACTTGGCTCACTCTGTCCTTGCCTATAGTCGAGCATCATCTAGGACTCATATTGGTCACAACAAGCCTAACCATAGCAAATGGACAAACTATGGTTAAGGAATGGTTAGTTAACCATTGATTCTAGTTAACAGTTAAAATAACATAATTGTGATGTCAACTGATGTCATAGTTAGTTGTAAATTGATTGATTCAGGAAACACAATTTCCATGTTTTGTTACTGGTATAAATACCAAACTTCTCTATAAGAATATTATATAGTTGAAATACAATTTTAGAGAGCTTTTGCTCTGTCTTGCGGCAATTAATGGAAAATGTTGTGTTCTTAGTTTTCTCTAAGGATTAAACACAAACACATTGCAGTTACACTTAATTTCATTAGTTTTTCCCATTTGACAGAGCAACCAGTAGGATCAAAATAATTTTATTATTAATTTCCTCGTAAAGTCAAGGTTCACCAAATTAAAAAATGGTTGAAAAATATGTGCCTCTGATTATATTGGTGGACTTATATATTGCAGGTACACAAGCAACCATGTCATATTGTTTATACTTATTATCAACCAACACCCCTTCAGCACTACATTTTCCCTGCTGGAGGGCATGGTCGATACCTGGTGTTGGATGAAAAGGGAAAATTCTACGAGGACAGTTTTCATAAAGCTTTGAATGCATTAATCCCTCCAGGGGAAGGCAATAAGAAAAGGAAGAATGGGAAGCAGCAGAAAGGTTTGGTGGCCGGCAAAGTCGGTGAAGAAAGTAACATCTTCTAGATGGTGAAAATGATCATCCAGCGTCAATATGACCCTGTCATAATTTTCAGCTTTAGTAAAAGGGAATGTGAATTTCTTGCCATGCAGGTTAGTGACTTTCCAGTGTTAATATAAGTTTTTTGGGTCAGTGCCTCAGTGGGGTTGATTACGTGCATGCGTTCACCAGTAATATATTTTCCATGCCCAACTAGTCGTAGCTTGGTGAGTGTTGTTAGTTGTTGACACACAAAAATGTGCTAACACTAATGTCAAAGGTCAGATCTGCCACGTATGCAGAGTTTGACTTATCTTTGAAATATCACCTGTGCGATTTGGTCTGACAAGTGAAATTTGCTGTGGGTGTTTGGGAATGGTACGTCGGGCCGAATAGGTCCCGAGGGATTTGTGGTTGGGTTTTATGCTTCAAGGTTTTGAACAATATAAATCACAAGATATCAAGATATGATCAATAGTAATTTTTTTTACCCTCCTTATTTCTGAGACTTCCTTTATTTATAGGTGGGATTGCGTGAATCCCTTTTTTACACTAGAGTAGTCATGATGTTTTTTATGGGTTCTGGTCATAGTGACCTCAGCCTTGGGTGGTGGGTTGGCCCAGGTTCAACTTCTTTTAGAGTGTTGAGCTGGGTTACCTCATACACGCCGTACACCTGTCCCTCTGAGATCTAAGTAGGCTGTCAACCTTGATGGGCGCAGTTTTTGGGGCCAGAAGTGACATGAGGACTAGAAACACTTGCTCTGCTAGTAAGCTTTTGACCTCAAGACGCCCTAAACCGGACTGACGTAGGGTCTATTCTTTTGTGTTGCCCAAGTAAGGTGGGCCTTCTCTTTTTTGATAACCGAGTTTCTTCTGGACTTGTTTCTTGGGCTTTTCCCTATATAGTTTGCGGAAACGAAAAGCGTTGGGCCCAATTTCTTCTGAAGCCTGAGAAGAGGAGGCTTTGACTAGCCAATAATCTCCACTTGCGAAATGTGTTGGGCCATTGACTTGTCAATGTCACTGGTATGGAATTTCAATATGCCAAAATCTCCTTATAACATTTACCCCCGAGCTCTTCGGAAAGGAAGAATTTCCATCTGGAGAGATAATCCTACCATGCGTCTCAGGCTTTCCATTTGCCGGGCCTAAAAGCGGCTATTAAAGGCTGATGGTGTCCTTACCCCTTCGTCGGGTCTTATGGTGGCAATGGACTGATGGTATTCTTACCGATTAGTCGGGTCTGATGGTGGCAACGGACTGATGGTATCCTTACCAATTAGTCGGGTCTGATGGTGGCAATGGATTGACGGTATCCTTACGCATTCGTCGGGCCTATCTGTTTCCCAGGGACGCATGCATTAAATGCGAAGTGATGCGTAGCTTACGTGTCTCACATTTGACCCATCGAACGTGGTAACAGCTGTTTACCTGACATGATGTGCACGCTCCCCGCTGAATCCGAAGCCGTTGGATCTCACTCCCCCTATTTTTTTTTCAACAGCTGAGATGAAAAAGGCTGCCCCATATATATATATATATATCAGAGGCTCTTCCCGCTTTTTCCATTTCAGACCTGGTCTTGATTTTTGGAGACCAAAAACTCTTCGTTTTCCAAGCCAAGAAAATCCTATAAACTCTAGGTTTCTTTCTTCTTGCTATAAAAAGGCTTTTATTACTTCTCTTTTCGTGGGTCTCAACTTCTGGCAATTTTTCTGGTAAGTTTTTCTTATTCATCTTTCTCTTTTTTGGATTCCTGGAGAAGCGGTGCTAATAGCCTGGAATCTTCTTCTCTTCTCTCCTTCTCCATTTTTTTTGTTAATTCCTACACAAATTTTGCATTTGTATAGGTTCATCATTGGACATGGCACCCAAAGTTTCAAAAGTAACCAAGGGCCGACCCGTGATAAAGCCTCAAGTATCCGAATCATCAGATGACGATGAAAACGAGAGGAGCCGACGGGAATTTTCGTTTGATGATCCTTCGTTTGCAGACTTTGTAAGAAACCAAGTTCGCCAAGAACACTTGAAGGAATATCGAGAGTATTTTCAGATCCCAGAGGATGTCGACCTAGTTCACCCAGGTGATCGGGCCGCTTGGAATCCTCTTGAGGGTTGTGCAGCCGTTTACGGGTATATGCTAGCCTGTGGGATTTCTCTTCCCCTTCCGCCCTTTATCGCAAGGTTTCTTGTGTCAGTAAAACTGGCTCCTATGCAGCTGTCACCCAATGGATATCGCTCTTTGCTTGGCACGTATTTCCTTTGGAAAGAGGTTAACGGGACCGAGCCAACGGTGAATGAGCTAAAACATTGTTGTTTGGCAAGGCCCATTTTTCACGAGCCGGGATCTTTTTTCTTGGCCTCTCTAGTGCCTGACAAATGGATGCCTCTCGGGCCTGACCGTAAGAGAATGCGAGGCCAATTGGACCTCCCTAGGGAAGATGAAAAAAGAAAATCGGGGATCATCTGGGAGGTTACTTCTTCGAATAAATACTGGAAAGGTAGCTGGTTCTTTGTTGGAGGGAATTGGGGTCGATTAGTAAAAGGTGATGACCCGAATGTCACTCTGAAAGTCCCTCGCCATTTCTGTGAAGCAGGTAGAATTTCTTAGACATTCTCCTTGATTCATCCGCACCTGATTGGCTTTTCCCCGTATATTTATCATATATATACCATTTTTTTTTATTATTTTTTTTTTAGTATCATATAAGGATTCTACGGATTTGTCTGATGATGAAAAGAAGAGGGTAGCCAAGGCTGTGCAAACCAAGATGCCAACCCGTCAGTACGCCTTTCTTGTTACTGAGGAAAAGCTGCAAGGACATGGCTTGATCCCAACTTTGGAACCTCCATCTGCGCACTGTGAGTTTCTTGTTATTTTGTTCTTCTTGCCTCCTTTGTTTCCTTTTTCTCTTCATTTAAGGCTCCTCTCGTTACTATATCATCATTTTTTTTTTTAGTGAAGAGCGTAGATCCCATTTGTGGATATTTGGTGAAGCGAGCACATACCTCAGGAAAAAACGGATCATCTGCTGTTGAGGTCGATACATTCGAGGTTTTAAAGAAAAGAAAAAGGAAGAATGTTGCCGTCGGGACAGGTCCTCGTAGGGGAAAGGGGAAAGCCCCTCGGGTCCTTTTGGACGACTCTTCTCCTATTCGTGAGCCTGACCCTCTTTTGGTTGGGGAACAAAACTCTCAGGCTGCCGGTACCGAGGAATCTTCTTCAAAGATTTCTTTCGGGAACTTTCCCAACATAACTGACAAAGTTGAATGCGGGACAGACCATGATTTCGATCATGACCTGGGTGCGAAGTCTTTGGTTGGTCCTGAGAACTTGATCGAGACCTCTTTTACTGCGAGAAGGACTACTGCTGATTTGTCTAAGGGGCCTGTTAGGTTGATCCAAGCTCAAAATCTGAACCCTTCTGAATGTACGGATATTTTTTCTCCCGCTGCAATGGCTAGGTTATTCCTTACCAGCCCCCAAACACTTTCTTTTCCCGATAGTCTACAGAGTTTCGAGAGACTGACCTTGACTGAGCAAGCGAGGACAAGTGCTTGCTTTTACGTCATGGTACGTATCCGCTTTTTATACTCGAGTAATACATCTCTTCCTTCTTCGTATATATATATACATATACCTTTGTTTTTTTCCAGCTGATGCAGAGATGCGCTCAATTGGGCCGCGAAAAGGAAGACCTATCTGACCGGGTGACCAGTCTTATAGCTGAGAAAGATTGTGTTGCGGGCCAACGGGACAAACTACAAAGGGAGCTGGACCAGGCAAAAGGTGAGATTCAAGCTGTTTCTAGGGATCGAGATATAGCCCGCGAAGAGTCCTCCGCTGTCCAGAAGAGGGTCCGGATCATGGAAGAGAAGCTTAAAGAATACACTGAAAATTTGCCACGGGTCAGGAAAGAGGTGGAAATCCGGGCAGTGGACCTTTTCAAACAGTCCCCCGCTTTTGATGCTTTTACTCATGCGGATTTTGTGGGGGGTGCTACTGGTTGTCGAGATTTACTGAGGCGCCGAGGCTATAAAGAGGCCATGGATGTGGTTGAGAAATCTCTCAAGAAGACCATTGAGGAGGGAAACACACGTTTCCAAGAGATAATTGTGAACTGGAAAGCTGATCGAAAACGCAAAGGTTTAGAGGTATTGCCCATGCATGTGGATTTAGATGTTGATCCGCGTAAGGTGTTTGGTACCCATCAACCCAGTTCTCCATGGCTTGACCCGATAGAAGACCTCGGGCCTGACCCTGCGTCGCCAAGTGATGAAGGTGGTGGCGGCGATAGTGATGATGCTGAGGATGCTCAGGATGAAGAAGAAGAAGTGGATGAGGAAGAAGATAAAGAGGATTAACTCATGGGTCCCTCCCTCTTTTTTTTTTCTTTTTCATTTTTGTCCCGAGAGAGATAATATTTCTTTCTTGGTTTGGTCATGTGTTGTGGCCTTAGTGCGCCTTATTTTGCTGGGTGTTTTTGTCAACGATAATATGAAAGAACTATTATGAATAAAACGGTACCTGACCTTTTATACGCTCTGTGTTTTTTAGGAATACCTCTGCCGGGCTGAAAGCTATCTTTTATCTCCTTTTTGTGATGGATGATGATGACTTTTTTGTTTTACTTACATATGTATGTATATATCTTTTAGACTGTGCCTTGTAGGCAGTCCTTTATCTTCCATTTTTATGATGGATGATTTTTATACTTAGACTGTGCCTTGTAGGTGGTCTGATATCTTCCATTTTCATGATGGATGATTTTTGTACTCAGACTGTGCCTTGAAGGTGGTCTCTTATCTTCCATTTTCATGATGGATGATTTTTGTACTTAGATTGTGCCTTGTAGGCGGTCTTTTATCTTTCATTTTCATGATGAATGATTTTTATACTTAGACTGTGCCTTGTAAGTGGTCTGATATCTTCCATTTTCGTGATGGATGATTTTTGTACTCAGACTGTGCCTTGAAGGTGGTCTCTTATCTTCTATTTTCATGATGGATGATTTTTGTACTTAGGCTGTGATACAAGTTTTTACTAACTTCGTACTTTCATTTATCACCCTTGGGTGTTTACAAAAGAAAGGATCTATAGTCTGATCCTTAATACTTGTCTGAAAATAGGAAAAGGGGGGAACTCACGATCGACCCCAAGACAATTCCTCAGAAGATAATAAAGCTTTAAATACTGCGACTAAAGAAAAGATTCATAGTGTGATCTTTAATACATGTCTACTTGTCTGTCTTGCAAAAAAGAGGGAACTCACGGTAGACCCCGAGACAACCCCTCTAGGGATAATAAAGTTTCAAATACTGTGCGTTCTATGGTCGAATGACGTGACCACCCCCTGGTCGTGCGAGGCGGTAAGCTCCGTGTCCTACAATCCCCACCACCTGGTAGGGCCCCTCCCATTTGTCTCCGAGGGTTCCTGCGGCCCGGTTCTTAGTGTTTGGCATAACTCTTCGTAAGACTAAGTCGTTTATCTGAAATCTCCTTTCTCGGACTTTGCTGTTATAGTGACGTGCAACCCTCTGTTGGTATGCCACGACTCTAATCTGTGCTTGATCACGTTTGTCTTCTAACTCTTCAAGACTAGCTATCATCAGCCACGCATTTACCTCGGGATCATAGAACTGTACCCGAGGCGAGCTGATTCGTGTCTCGATAGGGATTACAGCTTCGGCTCCGAAAGCCATTGCAAACGGGGTCTCACCGGTTGACCCCCGAGTCGTGGTCCGATAAGCCCAAAGAACCTCAGGTAAGAAGTCGGCCCAATACCCCATCTTGCTATCCAGTTTGGCCTTGATATTATGATTTATGATTTTGTTCATAGCTTCTACCTGTCCATTTGTTTGTGGGTGTGCCGGGGTTGCGAAGACGTTGATGATTCGCCAATCAGCACAGAACTTTCTGAAATTTGCACTGTCGAATTGAGTTCCATTATCAGTGACAATCATGTTTGGTACCCCGAGCCTGTAGATGAGAGAATTTCTCACAAATTCAGTTGTATTTTTTTCGGTGATGAGCTTAAGAGGTTTTGCCTCAACCCACTTGGTGAAGTAATCCATGGCTACAATAGCAAATTTTGCTTGTGTCTTCTTGGTAGTCGGCATTGGCCCGATGAAATCCAACCCCCATTGTGAGAAAGGTCATGCTGCTATCAAGGATTTTAGCATTTCGGGTGGCTAGCGGATATAGTCTCCAATCTTTTGGCATTTGTCACATCCACCGGATATCTTTTTTGCGTCTTCAAATATGTTGGGCCAATAGTATCCCTGTCTTAGGACCTTATGGGCCAAACTTCGTGATCCTGTGTGATTGCCACATACTCCAGCATGAACATCGGTTAATACCATCATGGCTTCATACGGACCGATACATCGTTGTAGTACCATGGAAAATCCTCTTCTGTATAGCACCTCGTTGTACATAGTGTAACGTGTAGCTCGGTATCTGATTTTCTTTGCCTCGATTCGGTCTTGAGGTAAGGCTCCCGTCTCGAGGTATTCTCGAATTGAGGTCATCCATGTGTCTTCTGCGAGGTTGATCTCATTTATCTCGGGCTCATCTTCTTCACTTCCCTGGATACTTGGTTCCTTTAGATGTGCCATCGGGATCAATTTGCACATGATCACGTTCGTGGCTGAGGCCAATTTAGATAGAGCGTCGGCATGATTGTTTTGATCCCGAGGGATCTGGGTGATGCGGAATTTCTTGAAGCGCCGTAGTGCCTTCTTCGTTTTATCCAAATAAGCGATCATTGCTTCTCCTTTTGCCTCGTAGTCGCCTGATATCTGATTGACTATTAACTGTGAGTCGCTAAAAATATCAATTGCATCTGCCCCGAGAGCCGTGGCCACTCGTAATCCGGCCAAGAGGGCCTCATACTCAGTTTGGTTGTTAGTAGCTCGGAAATCAAACCTGAGCGCGCACTCGATTTTGTCTTCCTCAGGTGTTGTTATGACTATACCAGCTCCGCTTCCATGTGTATTGGACGCGCCATCGACATGAAGCTTCCACTCATATGTTTTTCTCTTCCTTCGTCTCCCATACCTTCCGTTTGCATCACCGGTTCTGAGAATTCAGCTATGAAATCCGATACCGCCTGTCCTTTGATAGCCGTTCGGGGCTTGAATTCTATGTCGAACTCGCTAAGCTCGATTGCCCACTTGGTTAACCTCCCTGATAACTCGGGTTTTTGTAAAATCTGTCTAAGAGGGCAGTTTGTCAAGACTGTTATACTGTGCGCTTGGAAATATGGACGTAGCTTCCTTGCTGAGACTATTAATGCCAGGGCTAACTTTTCTGCCTCAGGGTATCGCGTTTCGGGGCCAAGCAAGGCCCGACTAGTGTAGTAGACTGGCTTTTGAACCCCGTCCTCCTCTCGAACTAGGACAGAACTTGTTGCTACCATGGATACTGATAGGTACAGATACAACTGATCCCCTGTGATTGACTTTGATAGTATTGGAGTTCTTCCTAGATAATTTTTCAGCTATTGGAATGCTGCCTCACATTCTTGGTTCCACTCAATATCTTTCCCTTTTTTCAAAGCTTTAAAAAAAGGAAAACATTTGTCAGTACACTTAGAGATGAACCTGTTCAAAGCGGCGAGACAACCGGTCAACCTTTGGAACTCTTTCAGCGTCCCGGGAGCCGTCATTTTGATGAGAGCGCTTATTTTCTCGGGATTTGCTTCGATCCCACCCTGATGAACAACGAAGCCCAAAAAATTTCCCGAGGCAACTCCGAAGACACACTTTGTTGGGTTTAATTTCATTCCATACTCCCTAAGCACCGTGAATGTTTCTCTTAGTGCTTCTCCATGTCCCTCGGCGGTGAGGCTCTTTGTTAACATATCATCCACATACACTTCCATCGACCTGCCAATTTGATCTGCAAACATCCGATTGACTAACCTTTGATAAGTGGCTCCAGCGTTTTTAAGCCCAAAAGGCGTGACGGTGTAGCAATATAGCCCTTGGTCTGTGATGAACGTAGTTTTTTCTTCATCTGGCCCATGCATCTTGATTTGATTGTAACCCGAGTAGGCATCCATGAAGCTGAGCAACTCATGACCTGCAGTTGCATCGACCAAACGATCGATTCTTGGCAGTGGGAATCCATCCTTTGGGCATGCTTTGTTTATATTGGTGAAGTCGACACACATCCTCCAGGTGTTGTTTTTTTTCTTGACGAGTACCACATTGGCGATCCACTTAGGGTAGATGGCTTCTCGGATTAATCCCGCGGAGAGGAGTTTTTTGACCTCCTCTTTTATGGCATGGTTTCTTTCTGCGTTGAAGCATCGTCTTCTTTGGACAACTGGCTTGGATTCCTTTCCTACAGATAAGGTGTGTGTCATTATCCTTGGATCTATCCTGAGCATATCCTCATGACTCCATGCGAAGATATTCGCGTGTTCTTGTAATAGCTCTGATATTTCTCGTTTCACCCGTGGTGTTAATTTTGAGCCGACCCTCACCACTTTGTTTGGGTCCCCAGGGACAAGGAGTACCTCTTCTGTAGGCTCTATCCCTGCTTCTGCCACCCTCGTAGTTACCTCTCTTAGGTCAAGGGAGAATTCCCTGGGGGTTTCTGCGGAAGCTTCTATTTCGAAAGCTTTTTCCTCGGCTTTTTTCGCTGTGGCTTTCTTCCTTTCCGATTTGCTAATGAGTTTAACTTGGCACACTTCTTCGGTCTGCTTCCCTCTGAATATTGATAAATTGGCCTTTCGTGTTGTTTCTTGACACCCTCTGATTTCATCGGTTCCGTTATCAGTCGGGAATTTTATTTTGAGGCAGTATGTAGCTGTGACTGCCCTGATTTGATAGAGGAATGGTCGACCCACCAGTGCGTTGTAAGGCCACTACTTGATGTCTACTACGACGAACTCTACCAATACAGCTCGCTGGGTTGGTGCTGCCCCGATCGTGACAGGTAGACGAATGGTGCCCAGTGGTCTTATTTCTGATCCCCCAAACGCTCTAAGGGCTGTGTCGAATGGCTCCAAGTCACTGACATTGAATCCCAACTGATGGAGGACTGACTGATTGAGGATATCTGCTGAGCTTCCGTTATCCACCATCACCCTACGAACGTCCCTGTGGGCTATCCGGAGTTCTACTACTATCGCATCGTTGGGTTTAGCTTCACTGCCTTCTACGTCACTTGGGCCGAAGCTGATTTTCTCCCATCCTTTCTTAAGTTTCTTAGGTGCCCTTTCTGTTGAATTGATCTCTATTGAGCTCTTAACCATCAATCCCCTGATCTCGGACTTTCGATCTCTATTGCTGGTTCCCGTATTAGGTCCACCGAAGATGGTGTGTATAGGGCTTAACCTCGGTGAATCTTTCTTCTCTAGGGATTTCCTTTGCTGGTCCCGACCTCTTTCTGAGTCTCTTGACTTTTCTGAGTCCCTTGCTTTATCAGAATCTTTTTTGAGTATATACTCCTTAAGGTGGCCATCTCGAATGAGGTTCTCAATGTGATCCTTCAGTTTATAGCACTTAGAGGTATCATGGCCGTGATCCTTGTGGAAACGATAATAGAGATCTGGATTCCTCTTGTTCGGGGCAGTTGTCATCTTCCCGGGCCATTTTAGCAACCCTTTCTCTTGGGCAATTGCAAATACATCGATTGTGTCGTGTTTTAGAGGCGTGTAGGTAGAATATTGGCCTCGAACCTTCTCTTCGCGTCTCGGGTCTCGGTCATAGGATTTTTCCTCTTTCCCCGATCGTTCCTTGGTTCAGAGCAGAATCTAGGTTCCTCTCGCTCCTTTGCTCGAGAATCTACTTTGTCTCTATCAGGATGCGAGCCGTGTACCAACGTTCCCCCTTGCGCAATCTCTTCCTCCTCTGCCCTTGCATACTCTGCGGCTATATCCACCAACATAGGATATGAACGAGGCCGCTGTCGCCTTAACTGGAAAGAAAAAATACCACTTTACAAACCATTAGTAAAAGCGTTGATGGCCGCCACGTCATTAAAATCCTCCACACGAACCGCTTCTTTGTTAAAATGAGATAGATACTCGCGGATTGTTTCCTTTCCGCCCTGTTTCAAGGAAGACAAATGTGATAGAGATTTCTTACGCTGCAAGCTCCCCATAAACTGTTGTGTGAAAGCCTTGCTTAGCTGGTCGAAGCTGCTGATACTATTATTAGGTAGCTTTCGGAACCAATTTGAGGCCAAATTCCAGAAGGTTATAGGTAGAGCCCGGCACAGTATTCGATCATCCTCGGTTTGTGTTGCCATTAGGTCAAGAAAACGATCTACATGCTCCATAGGGTCTTTTTCTTCTGTATATTGTTCCATTGCAGGCATCCTGAATCTGGACGGAAAAGCCTTGTTGGTTATCTCTGAGATAAAAGGTCCCCAACGCCCTCCTCGAGGATGGCTGCCATATCGGCTTGCCTGCCCATCTACCTGTAATTTGTTCATGTCTTCTCGCAGGCGCTGGATCTCCCCCGCCATTGGGTTTGGAGCTTCACTGTTTGGTCTTGTCCCAAAATCCAACCGCCGTCGGGCTGCTAGTCTGTCGGGTCTTGGGTTCGACGTTTGCCCGCCCTGTGGAGGGGTTTTGGACCGCCTTGATCGTCGGCTCCTTTGTTTCTCTTTGAGGTATCGGCTATGGGGGTCGCTATTACCACCGCTCATTGGTTTAGACCTCCTTTTTGAACCAACAGAATTGGTACTTTCTGAATCCGATAACTGATAAGCTTCGCTGGGCTCCCCTCTTACTATTTTTGACTTCAGTTTTGGTTGTAGCGTCGTGGGTTGATCATTTGACGTCGCGGCCAACCCTTGAACTGGAGCAACTTCCTCTGTGACAGGGATTGGTGGAGCCGTTGGGGTTAGCTGTCCACCCATTATCTCTAAGAACCTTTGCAGATACACACCTGCTTCCTGCATAGCCTGGCTGGTGAGGTTAGGAGAAGCATGAAAAGTCAGGCCTGGCATGACTTGTGGTGTACATGGATTATTTGCTTGATCTTCTGAGTTAGGAGTATCCTCTATAAGATTAGAGGTACCTTCAACTACTTTCTCAGGTGGAGTCATGGCTAGTATTTCAAGGTCTTCTGTAGGTATGAAATCAACCCCTCCTTCTAGCGCCAAATGTTGACACACAAAAATGTGCTAACACTAATGTCAAAGGTCAGATCTGCCACGTATGCAGAGTTTGACTTATCTTTGAAATATCACCTGTGCGATTTGGTCTGACAAGTGAAATTTGCTGTGGGTGTTTGGGAATGGTACGTCGGGCCGGATAGGTCCCGAGGGATTTGTGGTTGGGTTTTATGCTTCAAGGTTTTGAACAATATAAATCACAAGATATCAAGATATGATCAATAGTAATTTTTTTTACCCTCCTTATTTCTAAGGAGACTTCCTTTATTTATAGGTGGGATTGCGTGAATCCCTTTTTTACACTTGAGTAGTCATGATGTTTTTTATGGGTTCTGGTCATAGTGACCTCAGCCTTGGGTGGTGGGTTGGCCCAGGTTCAACTTCTTTTAGAGTGTTGAGCTGGGTTACCTCATACACGCCGTACACCTGTCCCTCTGAGATCTAAGTAGGCTGTCAACCTTGATGGGCGCAGTTTTTGGGGCGAGAAGTTACATGAGGACTAGAAACACTTGCTCTGCTAGTAAGCTTTTGACCTCATGACGCCCTAAACCGGACTGACGTAGGGTCTATTCTTTTGTGTTGCCCAAGTAAGGTGGGCCTTCTCTTTTTTGATAGCCAAGTTTCTTCTGGACTTGTTTCTTGGGCTTTTCCCTATATAGTTTGCGGAAACGAAAAGCGTTGGGCCCAATTTCTTCCGAAGCCTGAGAAGAGGAGGCTTTGACTAGCCAATAATCTCCACTTGCGAAATGTGTTGGGCCATTGACTTGTCAATGTCACTGGTATGGAATTTCAATATGCCAAAATCTCCTTATAACATTAGTTAATCAAGGTGTTTCTAATTTGTGTGAGCCTTCTCAATTCTGCTTCCTCTATCGTAAGTTATGATTTATAGCAATTATAGGGAGCTATTGAATTTGATTTATGATACCTGGTATGAAACCTTTATAACCTGGCTGCTGGCTTAATAAAAATGTGAGTCATTTAAGTTTATTGTTCAGCATACATTTAATTTCTTCTTTTTTCTGTCTTGTAGTTCCTTATACTTTTGTATGCATCTTTTTGTCAAGAACTTGTGTTTCTTCACTTTTCTGAATATTTGAATACTTGATATTCATTTTTTTTCCTCTTTCCAAATTTATAGATGGCAAAAATGGATCTAACTGTGGATGATGAGAAAGTGAACATAGAATCAATCTTTTGGAGTGCCATGGACATGCTTTCAGATGATGATAAGAAGCTACCTCAGGCAAGGTACCATTTCTTTCCAAAAGCATGCATGCTTGTATGTGTATGTTGTTTATTTTTGTGATAGTCTGCATGTGATACTGCCACCAGCTCTCCTATCCAATCACTGCTACAGGTTCTCTTTTTTCGGAATCTCTCTCCGTTCAAAGAAACTATCATCTCTCTTTAAAGAATCTCCCATGTTCTCAACTTCAATTTCTTCGTTCCCATCACTTGCAACCCACCCCCACCCCCCACCCCCCACCCCCCAATAGGGTGTTGTCATGTGACCTTTTGTGAAGAATGCAAACCACGTGGCAACACTCCATTGGGGGGTCAATACCTTGTGTACTGATGTACCCCAAGTATTTTCTATATAAAAATTGATTTTGATCTACATGCAGACTATCACAAAAATAAACAACATACACACACAGTGTACCTAAGTTATTATAAAAATGGTGACTAGTACAGATACGTACTGTGTCTCATTTTGAAATTCTTTTCGCCTAGATGCTGTGAGTTGCTCTCCTCTTGCAAGTTACTCTTTGGTGAATTGAATCAAACCAAGACTCAAGTTTTAGAGTTATTTGGTAAATCAAATCAGAGCCAGTTTTAATTGATTCTAATTACATATTCTGAGGAGATTAATGAAAATACAAGAAGTATACATAAGTTTTGAATATTGCACCTGGAATACCTTTAGCTTAGGAGTCTCATCCAAGGTCCTTTTGGCATCACGGCTAGGTTAGGGCCGCATTACACAAGTTTAATAGCTGCTGAATTGTCTTAGGTACTAATTGCCAATGAAACTGAAAAGATTTTTGTCAATGTAGATGGACTTGTTTCTCTAATTTGACAAGTTGGGTTTCTAAAGGGATATAATGCCAGGTGTAAGAAAGCCAAACCATAAGTAAAGCATGGGATGATGCTAAGAATAATTAACTTGTAGTATTCATCTTAGGATTCAGGACTCTCAGGACTCTCAGGACTCTTACGGATATTAATCCAACTCCATCTCAGACTTGAAGTCCAACTCCAACTCATACTTGAAGTCCAACTCCAACTCAGACTTGAAGTCTAACTCCATCTCAGACTTTGTTTTATATTTTACTGCAATATTGTAATCCTATTACTTGTTGTGCTTATTAGCTGATAGTTGTTAGTTGAAGTTGTTTAATATGAGTAGTTTTCATAGGCTGATGTATACAACCTGTGTATTGTATATATATACTTGATTTTCAAGTTCATTAATATTAAGAAGAATATATTCTCTACACTCATCTCTCTCAAATTTAATATGGTATCAGAGCAACTCTAATTTTTTTCTCATTCTCCCGTTTTTTTTTTGCTTGTTTCTTCTCCTTTCCGCAATTCTTTTTAGCTTTCTTTAAAAACATGACAGATCCAAAGGACTCAAGCTCTGCTTCTCAAGGTTCCAATTCTCAAGGATCCAATGATCTCTTATCTAATCAGGGATCCGACGACCCTTTTTTCGTTCATCACTCAGACAATCCCACAGCCATTCTGGTCTCTTCGATGTTGTCAGGAGACAATTACAACACTTGGTTATAGTCCATATCAAGGGCACTGCGAGCAAAGAATAAACTTGGATTCGTTGATGGTACTATCACGCCACCAACTGATCCCATTGAGAAATCCAAGTGGTCTCGATGTGATGATCTTGTTGCTTCCTGGGTTCTTAACTCCGTTACACCAGAGATCTGTGGTAGCATCCTTTACGCTGATTCCGCTCATGATATTTGGAAGGATTTGAGTGACCAATTCTCACAGACGAATGCACCCAAAATCTATCAGCTCAAGCAATCAATCTCTTCACTCAAACAAGACAACACTACTGTATCGGCTTATTACTCTTTACTTAAATCTTTATGGGATGAATTAACTTCATTATCAACTATTTCTGCTTGCACTTGTGGTCATGGACATGAGGTTGCCACTCGGGTCCAAGAGGATCGAGCAATGGAATTTTTGCAAGGCCTTCATGATCGATTTTCGGCTATTCGTAGCCAAATATTACTAATGGATCCTTTTCCGAGTGTTGCGAGAATTTATTCTCTTGTCAGACAAGAAGAAAATCAACAAGAGATTCATACATTATCCAATGTTGTTCCAGAGGCTGCAGCCTTGAATTTTCAGAGGCAAAATTATCGTCAATCTCAGCCTCCAAACAGTGGCAAATTCGGCAAAGAACAAGCCACAATTCAGCCCTTCAACGGCAAACCACAAGGTCCAACTCATCGCAATGGTAAACCACGTCCGTATTGTGATCATTGTAAAACCGTTGGTCACTACAGAGAGACATGCTACAAGATACATAGGTATCCTCCTAAAAATTTCCATGCCAATGCAATCTCGGCGGCCGAATGCTCCACATTCGGCCTCCCCTCTCACTTTCACCATAGACCAATATAACAAACTTTTGAGTATGATTGATTCAAGTAATATTGCATCACACACAAAGCTGACAGGTATTTCCCTCTCATGTTCCTATAAATCCGTATGGATCATTGACTCAGGAGCGACAAATCATGTGAGCTCATCTTTGAATTTGTTCTCTAATTATTCTACTTGCTCTAAATATTCCACACTTAAACTCCCAGATGGAACGGATCATTTAATTACTCATGTAGGAACTGTCACTCTCTCACTGACATTATTTCTCACAAATGTCTTATTTGTTCCCACTTTTCAATTCAATTTAATTTTCATCAGTGAACTTGTCAAGACCCAAAAAGTTTATGTCTCTTTTTCTAATGATGAATGTGTGTTTCAAGACCTGTTATCGAAGAAGAAGAAGATTGGACTGGGACGCCTACATGAGGGACTCTACCATCTTCAAAATTCTGCAACGATCTGCTCTTTTCAAAATTCAGCTCAAAATAAATTGTGGCATTGCCAATTAGGACATGCTTCACCTAGTTGTTTACATCTCTTAGCTAAGCAATTCTCTTTTATTCATTCTTCAAATAATGTTGATTGCATGATTTGCCCTCAAGCAAGACAAACTCATTTATGTTTTTCAAACAGTTCAATAAAAACTAGTTGACCATTTCAAATGATTCACTGTGATATTTGGGGACCTTTTTCATTACCATCACATTCAAATGTTAGATTTTTTTTAACTATCGTTGACGATTTTAGTCGTGCCACATGGATATATTTAATGGCTGTTAAATCAGAAACATCTCACATTTTACAATCTTTTTTTTGCCATGGTTCATACTCAATTTAATTCTCAAATCAAAACTATCGTTTCTGGGGTTGGTGACATAAATGAACATTTTCAAATTCAAGTTGTTCGAACCGACAATGGCACTGAATTTTTATCAAAAAACATGCAGCATTTTTTTTTTCATCTAAAGGTGTTATTCATCAACGCAGTTGTGTTGCTACACCATAACAAAATGGTGTAGTCAAACGCAAACACCGTCACCTTTTAAATGTTGCCCGAGCTTTACGCTTTCAAGCCCATCTTCCATTATCTTTTTAGGGAGAATGTGTCCTCACTGCTGCATACATCATAAATAAACTACCAACCCTTTTATTAAAAGGCAAGTCACCTCACGAGATGTTATTTCAAAAACCACCGATTTTCACTCAACTTCGAATTTTTGGTTGCTTATGTTTTGCTCGAAATACTCATGTCACAAATAAATTTGATTAGAGAGGTACACTAGGTGTTTTTGTTGGCTATCCTTACGGCCAAAAAGGATACCGTGTATTCGATCTTCAGTCTAAAAAGATTTTTACATCTTGTGATGTCATATTCCATGAACATATTTTTCCTTTTAAAAAATTTTCATCCACTCATTCAAGCATACCGGTTCATACATTACCCATACATGATGATGGCAACTTTAATTTTTTGCCATCCACTTCATCCATTCCACATGAGACCGCACCTCATGAGGATATGATTTCATCAGTTGCTCCTCTTGACAATGAGATGTCACCTGATGCCCCTCTAGTGTCGGATTCTTCACCTGTTTCAACTAGTGCACAACCCATTCCTCCTATTCGATCGGTTCGGTCAAGGCAGCCACCATCATATTTGAAACACTATCACTTTCCTACTCTCCCTCATATGGCGAATATGGTCCAATCTGACTCTAAGGTAACTAAAGTTTCCACCTCTTATCCAATGGCTTTATATGTTTCTGACAGTAATTTCTCTTTATCACATAAAGTTTTTTTTCCAAGGTTTGTTCTACAGTTGAACCTAAGTCCTTTTCCCAAGCCATCAAATACCCACATTGGAGAGCGGCAATGACCATTGAAATTGAGGCATTAGAAAAAAATAACACGTGGGATCTTCTCTCTTTGCCATCATCACATAAACCTATTGGGTGTAAATGGGTTTTCAAGGTTAAGTATCACTCTGATAGTTCGATTGAACGCTACAAAGCTCGCTTAGTTGCGAAAGGCTACAATCAAATTGAGGGCCTTGATTATCATGATACGTTCGCTCATGTGGCAAAGTTAGTCATTGTCCGATTATTGCTTTCCATCGCTGCCATCAAAGGTTGGGACATCCAACAATTCGATGTTCATAATGCTTTTCTACAAGGTGATCTGAATGAGACAGTGTATATGACTCTCCCATCTGGGTTTTTGAAAAAGGGGGAGCAACGAGTGTGTAAACTCAACAAATCGTTATATGGTTTGAAACATGCTTCGAGGCAATGTTTTGCCAAATTCTCCACCACCTTGACCACATCCGGTTTCACTCAGTCTAAATCTGATTATTCATTATTTACTAATATATGTGGTTCTTCTTCTGTGTTTGTTCTTGTCTATGTTGAATGACCCCATTCGAATTCTACAACTGAAAAGTTTTTTGGAACAAAAATTCTTCATCAAGGCCTTGGGAAAATTAAAATATTTCCTTGGCATTGAGGTGGCTAGATCACAACAGGGGCTGTTTCTTTCCCAACGTAAATACACTATGGACATTTTGGAGGATGTTGGTGTTACAGGTGGTCGAATTGCTGAGTTCCCCATGGAACAGAACATCAATCTTACGGCTAATGATGGGGTTTTGTTGCCGGAACCGACCACATACCGTCGGTTAATTGGTCGGCTGCTTTATCTTACTGTCACACGGCCCGACATCAACTTCGCTATCAACTACCTCAGTCAATTCATGCAGTCCCCTCGCTCTTCCCATTTAGATGCAGCTCATCAGGTTCTTCGTTACTTAAAAGGATCTATCAATAAAGGTATTTTGTTATCAGCCTCCTGTTCTCTTCATATCTCAGGTTTTTGTGACTCTGATTGGGCCGGTTGCCCTATCACTCGTCGTTCCACTAGTGGTTATTGTACATTCCTTGGCTCAAGTCTGATTTCTTGGAAGACAAAAAAGCAATCTACGGTCTCTCGTTCTTCCGCTGAAGCCGAATATAGATCCATGGCTTCTCTCACATGTGAACTTCAATGGTTAAAATATCTTTTGACAGATTTGGGTATCTCCCATACTTCTCCAATGACAATGTTTTGTGACAATCAGGCGGCTATTCACATATCTCAAAATCCAGTGTTCCACGAGCACACAAAACACATTGAGTTAGATTGCCATTTCGTACGTGACCAAATTCAGGACCGGTTATTGATCCCCCGGTACATCCCTTCTTCATCTCAAATTGCCAATGTGTTCACTAAACCAATAGGCAAGGATCTATTCTCTCGTCTGATACGCAAGTTGGGCGTTCTTGACATTCACTCTCCAACTTGAGGGGGAGTCTCAGGATTCAGGACTCTCAGGACTCTCAGGACTCTCAGGATATTAATCCAACTCCATCTCAGACTTGAAGTCCAACTCCAACTCAGACTTGAGGGGGAGTCTCAGGATTCAAGACTCTCAGGACTCTCAGGATATTAATCCAACTCCATCTTAGACTTGAAGTCCAACTCCAACTCAGACTTGAAGTCTAACTCCATCTCAGACTTTGTTTTATATTTTACTGCAATATTGTAATCCTATTACTTGTTGTGCTTATTAGCTGATAGTTGTTAATTGAAGTTGTTTAATAGGAGTAGTTTTCATAGGCTGATATATACTGATATATACGACCTGTGTATTGTATATATATATATACTTGATTTTCAAGTTCATTAATATTAAGAAGAATATATTCTCTACACTCATCTCTCTCAAATTTAATAATTCATGTTTGGGTTTCTAAGAATAATTATTACTCATGTGAAGTAAAATGAGGTACTGGATTCATTTTATTTGTGTAAAGTATGAAGATCTGTTGAGATTCATTTTCACCTTGTAGGAATAATATTTCATGTATGTTGACTGATATTAGCTCTTCTATCTCCTGTTTTAACCTCTTCTTCCCTATTTCAAGTGCCATGAAGATTGAAAAATGTTTTCTCCAGTGTTTGTTTGCCACAGAGACTTTTAGCATTGGTTTGAACATGCCTGCAAAAACTGTTGTGTACACAAATGTGCGTAAATTTGATGGGGACAAGTTTAGATGGATATCCAGTGGAGAGCACATACAGATGAGTGGCCGTGCTGGTCGTCGAGGCATTGATGGACGTGGGATATGTATCCTTATGGTTGACGATAAGATGGAACCTTCAACTGCTAAAATGATGCTTAAAAGGAAGTGCTGATATCGTCTTCTCTCCGAAGCACTGTTTACCCTTCTTGCAACCCGGCAGGTTTGTGTATCGAATGCACCAGGACTGATGAGAAGTCCCCATCTTTCTCCACAGAGGACCAGGTCACGTGGGGAATAGTAATTGAATTTGAGCGGGTGAAAACTGTTAATGAAGGTGGGAAATCATTTTTGTTTGTTGTAAGCAGTTACTAGCAGTTTAAGTTTTTCTAACTATCAATGCTGAATGCATGATCCAGATGATGAAAGTCGAAACCAGAAGACTCAAACTACACCACGAATGTCCTTACAAGATGTGTAGTAAGCAAAGATGGAGTTGGGAAAAAGACTTTTAAGATTGTTTCCTTGAAAGGGCCTGGAGAACCACTTGTTTCTGTACCTATATCCAAGGCAAGGTCCCTGGTACTACTCTTTCTTTTATGTGCATTTTCTCACCTAGTCTATTCTTTCTCTACGGTTCCATCCAGTATTTGTATTTTCATGTTTATATTTACATTTCTTAAGCATGTTTTGTTAAGCTTTTTTAACAACTATTTTAGCACAATATCTATTTATCCTATTTAAAATATATATTTTTTCACAATGTCTAGTATATCGGAGATGCTCTAATAATTAATAACAAAGAATGTCTTTTATAATTCTTAGACATTAGGGTCTTTCTTTAATGTGTTACAAATGTAAATGTTTGTAATTGAAAAATAAAGGGCCAATCCATAAGAAGGGCCCAATTTTCTTCAAAATAAAAAATAAAATAAAAATAAGAAGGGCCCAATAGCCCACTGATTTCTTCCTCTTTCTGATCACTTCAATCCAATGGCTCCCAACTCCACTTCCAAAAAGTCAACATGCAAACATAAATCATGTAATTTCTACATTTTGGTTTTCAACTGAAGGCTGAAGCCGTAGAAACCACTCAACCAAGATATTTTTATGGTATATATATATATATATATATTTTGGCTTTGTCTTTGGCTTTGGATTTTTGGCTCAAATCTTAGTTGAAACCATGCATATGAAGCATATATGTTTCAGGGATCATCATTTAAGTTTCAAAGTGATTGAATCAGGGCAAGTCCAGAGATTTCGGGGGCACGAGGCGAAATATAAAATTAAGGCCCTCGACCCTCCATATATAAACTTGATTTTTTTTTCTAGTAAATATTTATAAAAATCAATATAATAACCCAAAATCAAGACCGTAACACAATAAAATAGTAAATAAAAAGTAATCGAAATAAAAAATTTATAATTGCATCAAAGAATATATCACCTAAACCTTACTCGTCTCACATTTTAGAAAATAAAATAAACCAAAATCCTTTTGGATCCAGGACTCCTAACTTAATTGAAAATAAAATATCAAATTTTACTAGAAAAGTTAAGTTTGATCTATTTCCAAAACCTAAACTTTATTCCTAATCAAACTAAAAGAAGAAATATTACTAAATTGAAATGAAAAAAAAAATATATATCCCGTCTAAAATAGAAAACCAACAAAACGGAGGCCAAAACGATCTTTTCAGGAAAAACAGCAGTTCGATACGGTTGCAACGATATATTATGGGCCCAAAACGGATCTTGTTTGACCCTCCAACAGTCTTCCGAAATGTCCTATTTTAGTTTGATAAAGGAATTTGATGTGTTGTTGTCTTTTGTAATAATTATAATTGTGTAAACCGTGGGCCTTTAAGTCATATAATGGTGGACCTTTAATTATAATTGTTATGTCACAAATTTTTATTTTTATTTTAATTTAGAAATTTTGGGGCCCATTACAATTGGTGTCCCTAAGCGACTATCTCTTAGGCCTACTCTCAAGGCTGGCCCTGGATTGAATTAATACAACGGTGGTTTCTATCGGTCAAGTCTATTGCCAAACAATTTAACAGAAACCACAACACCAGCCTTTTTTTTTTTTCCTCCGGATTTCCTCAAGTTATAATTTAAATTAATTCATGTACAACATTAAAATTTCAGAGAAAATAATTTAAGTAACAAAATTATAGAGGTTTAATTGAAATAATCGAATTATTTTAGTTGTATCGATTAGTCGAGCTATCTTCTTTTATTTTTTAATTCATGCTTCTCATTTCTTCAAAATTTTAGTTGAAACAACTTATAATCTTGAGGATTAATAATTAATTATAATAAATCATCATTTAAACTTCAAAATTGTATTTGTGTATGAATTTCAATAAATGTTTTAATTCTTTTTTCTATTCGTATATCATGTGACAATGATGATGCTTTTAATTGTTTTAATTGGCTTAAGGACTGTAATGAATATGATTATAGCTATAAACACAATACACCTTCTTTTTTTCTTTCTTTTTTCTTGGGCTCTTTTGTCCCCTAATATATATTTTTTTACTGTTCAAATAATTCAACCATATTTGTATGGGACAAATCAATATTTCAAATCTTATAAAGATTAAGATAACCTATTGTAACTTGGATTAGGAAATCTAACTCTATCAACATTACAAATTATTATCCAGATTCCTACAAAAGTTAGGCTTGCAGGTTTAATTCCTATATATTTTATTATAAATATGGTTTAATGGAACATCGTTTCTAATTAATAATAATCTCGTGGATCTGGTTTACGCTTCATTATGACTATAGCGAGAAAACCAGCTTTATTATTGCTAATGAAGACTGTTTTGTTATATATATGTATATTTAATGTTTAAGTTGCAGCGACTACTTCAAGTCCAAGTCCAAGTCCAGCAACAGCTAATTCAACTCTATCATCTTCATCAACATTAATGATGTCTACGCCGCCTCAACAGCTCTGTGTTTCATCTCACGATCACCATACCATAAAAGTCATGTTCAATTTGATTATTGTTGATACTGTTTTTATTTTATTAATTTTTTTCGGGTGCTGCCGCAGGCCTCAGCTGCCACCAGATGACAGATGTAGATGTAGGACAGTAGGAGTGTAGGACATGCAGTTTAAGAGAATTTCAATTCTAGTAGGATTTATTTTCTAATTTATTTTCGATTCTAGTTGGGTTTTGTTTTTAAGATTTCCTTTTCAGTTTGGGGTTGTTTGTTTGTTTTTTTTTTATTGAAAATTGAATAATGATTGAAATCTGAATAATATATTTGTTTTTTATTTTTATCACTTTTGAATTTAAATAGAGTGTTAACTTATTTGTTTTTTTAAAGATAAAAAAGTTTTAAAATAAGTAATTTGATATATTTATAACCTTATTACTATTAATTGTTATATTTTTTTTTATTTTATAATACAAACAACTAAATAAAAATAATTTTATAAATACTAAACCATTTTTATGCAATAATGATAAGATATTATTCATGATTAAGATATCTTGAATAATTGTAAAAATATTTCTCCTATTTTTCTTGAGTTTCTTATTCTTTTTTAAATATGATTAAAACTATTTTTTTTTTTTAATTTACTATATTTCACCTATTTTTTTGATGTCTCTATATTTTAAAAAAAAATGGTAAAAATAGTTCCAAGTAATTAAAAAAATTTCAAATTTTATCCATAAGTAGATTTTAATGAACTTATCATCCACAAAAAAATTGAAAAACATGGAAAACACGGGAAACATATTTTTTTTTTAATTTAAAAAAAATAAAAATAAATAAAAAAAATAACTTTTTATTTTCCTAATTCTTCATTCGTCACAGCCAGAGTCTTCTTCTTCTCTTCTTCTCTGCTTCTTCTTCTTCATGTCACAGGTGGTCTTCTTCTTATTCTTATCTTCTCTTCTTCTTCATGACAGAAAATAGAGGAGCCGCCGATCTGCTCTTGGGAGCAGATCGACTTCCTCTTCTTCTTCTTCCTCCTATAGATTACAGATCTTCGTCAAACCAATTCCATCATTGACTTCAATTTGGTTTGGTGTGCGAAATCTACAAATTCTTAACAAAACCTGCAGATTTGTGGTAAAAACAGATTATTTTATTATTATTATTATTATTATTAAGGAAAGGAAAACCAAAAAAAAAAAAAAAAATCCATTGAATAAAATAAAAGCAACAAAACCCATCTCCTCTTCACTTTACACATTCCCTTGATTTTCTCCTTGGAAAACAATAATCCATCGAAGAAAGTCGAGAAATAAAAATTCAACAAAGAAACAATTGTGGTCTTATCGATGTCTAATGTTTTTGATTTTATAATTAATTAAATTTTATACAGGTTTTAGTTTTAATATTTAATAATAAATTTATATTTTATCTTTTTTTAATATAATATCTTATCTTATTATTGCTTTAATTATCTTTGAAGATAAAATGCAAACTAAATATTATAATGTTAGGGTTTGTTAAATAAAATTTTTATATATTAATCATTTGTTATAAAATTTAATGAATTCTTTTGGGATGGCAACATTAAAATTTCATAACCCACTATTGAATATTTAAGTTTACAAATTACAATAGAAAAATTAAATTGCCAAATATTTAATATAATTGCTCTAACTCTAGGTTAATGTAAAAATAAAAATAAAAGTAAAATTTGAAATTGATATTACGAAATTTTATATTCTTTTTTGAGGAGTGTTAAATTCACTCTCTCAACCCACTCTTTCAACACACTCTCTATTTATGTGTTGACATGTGAACAACAATAAATCTTTTATATTAAAAATATAACATTTATAAATAATCTACTTTTTCATTTTATTTGCAATACAATCTAACAACTAATTTCCTAGATTGCCCTTCTTTATTTAATATCGATTTTTTTATTAAATAAATAAATAAATAAAAATCGGGTATGTGGTTTGTGTTGTTACTCTACACTCTACAACTTTTTTTTTCTACAATTCCATTAGGTCTGAGTTAACTCTAACTCTCAACATTCAGAAACAAAAATTGATTTCTTACCATTGTTACAACTTTATCTATATTTTTATTGTTTTTTATAAAATAATTTTATTGTATTGGATTTGATGGAATTGTTGAAAAAAAAAAATTGTAGAGTCGTAAAGTAACAATACAAACCACAACCTGATATTTTTTTTAATATCAAGTGAGTGGCCCGATTTCTGAGAAAGTAATGAATAACCTAAGGTAATCGGAATTTCTGAGAAAGTAATCGGAATAGTAATAGGAATAAGAATGAGAATGGAAAGGAAAGGAAATGAAAAGAAAAATGAGTTTTTTGTTTGATTGGAACTTTAGAATTAGTTTCTGAATCAGAATTATTTTATTTGGTTAACAACGGAATAGAATGGAGTTAACTGTATTTTGACCAAAATACCCCTAATTATAAAACATTCATAATAACATGATATATTATGGATAATAATAATAAAATATAAAAGTATATATAATATTATATTTATATATAATATTATATACATTATTATAACATAACATAATATATATATATTATATATTACATAATTATAATAATATAATATATATAATAGTATAATATATGTAATAATATATAATATATATAATAATATATTATACTATTATATATATTATATATAATAATATATAGTATATTATATATATTTATATATCGTTATATATATTATAATATAATAAAATATAATATAAATAAATATAATATATAATAATATATTATTTTTGGAAAGGAGAGTATTTTTAGAATGGAGTTGGGGCATATGAGGGTATTTATGGAATATAAATATTAGTTTGGAGTGGAATAGACAATCCATTGGTTTTTGGATGAAATGCTCATTCCACCAAAAAGGTGGAATCCCCATTCTAATGGAATCATCATTCTAATGGAATCATCATTACATTGTATTTTAACAAACCAAACAAATGGAATGACTTTTTTTCCATTCCATTCCATCCAACCAAACATGGCTTAATGACTTTTTCGAAATTTCGTAAAGGACACACTATGAAAATCGAACCGGATTTAACTTTTTAACTTTTTTTCATTTGAAATGTCCGGGGCCCTCATTTCTATTGGTACGTACATACACTTTACACTGAAAGTGAAAGGAACATGTAAGTTGGTGAACCTTTTTTTTTTTGTAATTGAAAGCTCAAAACAGAGCAAGGGGACAACACGGGCTGGAGCCAATGGACAAACCCAGAGCCACACATGAGGCTGGGAAGACCAGAAAAAGCAAAAAAGAAACACAAGAATAGACCAAGCACAAAGAAAACAAAAAACACAGATCACCGACTAACTTGGAATATCAGTTTCCACCTCTTCCCTACCACTCTGAGGGAAGTCGTCAATCCAGAAATTATCCTCCACCCTCATAAGAGCTCCTTCGCAAGACCAAGGGCCACCTTGTTACAACCAGCTGGAGACCAATTGATAGTAGAAACTTTCCAGTATGAAAGAAGTCTCTCAATATTTTGAAGGATAGCACTACAGCGAGAATTTATGTGGCTGGAATTTGTAATCCAATTCACCACTCGTTTCGTATCAAACTCGATAAAAAAATAATAATAATAATAAATTAAAAAAAAAAAAGAAGGAAACAAACCACGGTCACTGCCAAATTAGAAGCTTTTAAGAATGACCAAGGCATTGGCAGCCCAAATATCAACCCCAGCAACAATCCGCAAGGAACAGGACGCCATGACCAAACCCGAAGCATCTCTAATGACGATATCAACTCCAACCCACCCTTCTCCATTATCTAACACCGCCTTACAATTAATTTTGTACCTCCCCTGATCCGGCGGTTTCCACTTGATAACATCCAAAAATGGCCTCACAACCTTAACAGTATTGCCAAGAGTCTTCCTCTTAAAGTCGTTCAAGAAAGCATGGCTCCAACTCATAGCCTCAGATGCATCATATTTCTTCTTCTCATTGATGAAAGAGTTCCTCACACACCACACTCTCCAAACGGTAACATAGAGAGTTTCAATCTCCTTACTCCTCAGCATATGGAAGCAGTAGAAAATTAAATCAAAAATATCCACATAATTACCTCTAGGAGTCTTGTTTTTGGGCAGCCACTTCATCCGTGCATACTTCAATTTACAACAGTCTCACGGAGTGTGGAGGGTTGTTTCATCTGCATTTGCCTATAAGGGACATCTACCATCCATTTGAATCCCCCTCCTTAACAGATTTGCATATAAGGGACAAAGTTATGACTAAATAACTATAACGTTCAAATATTAATTATTATTATTATTATTGTTGTTGTTGTTGTTGTTTTATTTTATTTTATTATTATTTATTTTTAATTATTTTTAGACATTAGTGAACTGGTCAAAAAGTGTGTGGTGTTATTATTATTATTATTATTATTATTATTATTATTATTATCATTAATTTTTTTTTGGATATCAGTCAACTAGTCAAAAGGTGTCTGGTGTTATTATTATATTTTTCTAGTTTTAATGTAATTATTCATATAATCAAGGTATGTAAGTGCAATTTTCACCAGACGTTTGTTTCCCTTACGTCATTTGTTGCTAATTTCAGAGAGTTTAGGGGGTTTAGTGACTATTTTAAAAATTCAGGGGCACATTAGTAATTTGCAAACAATTTAGGGGGCAACAGTACAATTTACTCTTTTCAAAATGATAAATGTGTTTCCATTAGTGGGCTTTTAAAAAAAAAAAAATTATATGTAATTTTAAAATCATTTATGGGTTGGGTTTCCATTGATAGATCTTCTTAAAAAATATATATATATATGTTTTTTTTGGGCCATTTTTAAAGTCATTAATGGGTCTGTTTAGTTTAAAATTTTATATGGACTATTTTAAATCATTTTTGTTAACTACAATTTGAGGCCCTTTACAATCGTGGGCCCTCTTAGGGCCCACTGGGTTTCCTTAGGGTCAAGCCTGCCTACAGGTACTTGCAGAAATCCAAAGAGATAGTCAACAAAATCCTTCTTAGCCTCTGCAAACTCCACCTTCTCAATGTTGGTGTCAATGTGAAGTTTCAAGGTTATCTCTGTTGTTGCAGCCATCTTCCTGAGTTGTGAAAAAAGATGTGTATAGAGAAAAAAGAGTTTTTAGACAACTATATATGTAAATTGTAAACGTGTCTCTCTTTTTCAATTTCCTTCTGAGCTAAGTTTTGGATGGTAAAAATTTCTTAGTGGAATTTGTTTAGACTCCTTTATACATTTCCAAAAGTAGCAGAGATGTGTGTGTTAGTTAAAGTGCTTTATATCATTTTGGCTCTTATACGATAACTGAAGTTTCTGGGTCTGGCTAGTCATTGACAATGTATCAGAGTTTAGTTTGGTCCAGAAGTCCTGAGTTCGAATCCCCCACGTACATATGCATATAGGCTTGGCTGTAATTGCTTAAAATTCAACAGTTGACAGTATAATGCATTTGTTATCTTCAAGTGTAAAAATATTTGCTCAGTAAAGCAAAAAGGAATTGAAACTTGTTATGCTTAAGGTGTCTGGCAGGCAACACAGCAATAATTGTACATAAAAGTTTTGATTAAAGATAAAGACTTTCAGGTTCCACTAAAAGAAAAAAAGTGGCAGAGATGTGTGTGTTAGAGTGCTTTATATCATTGTCACATGATAGTTGAAGCTTTTAGGTCTGTCGGTTACAAATAAGGTAACATATCAAAGCTTGATTTGATCTAGGAGTTTTGAGTTTAAATCCCCCACGTACATAAATTTATATGGGCTTGGTTGTGATTGCTTAAAATTCAACACTTGACAGTATATAATGCATTTGTTTTCTTCAAGTTGAAAAATAGTTTCTGCTGCCTTAATAGCATGGAAAAATACTTGCTCAGAGAAACAAAAAAGAATTGAACTCGTTCTGCTTAGGTGTATGGCAACACAGCAATAATTGTACATAAAGTTTTGATTAAAGATAAAGATTTTCAGCAGGTTCCACTTGAGATGTGTCGTGTGTGATTGTGTGAAGTGTCCATATTAAACAAAGCAAAAAGGAACTAGTTATACGTGAAGTTTCATATATTCATATGTAATTTTGTGGGGTTTATCATAAAAGTTGAGATCTTTGTCAAAATTGAGCTTTGAAATGGAGCTTCTGTTAGGCTAACTGATTGGGCTATATACCGATATAATTCATCCATTTATAATTTAAATCTGAGATATATGTCTAAACAAATTCATAAATGTCCGAGATAGATGTTTAAACAAATCAATAAAAGTCTACGTGGATTTATAAAAGTCTGGAGAAATTCATAAAAATCCGTCACTTAAAAAATGTCTGTAAATATATCAAACCATGCTCTGTACAAATATATCTGCAGTGGAACAAAATGGTTAGTTTAGAGAAAAGGAAAAAAAAAAAAAATTAAAAGCAAACTTTTAATTACTTGACCTTTTTCCTCTCTGCTCTTTACTTGCTCGTATTTTTTTTTTTCAAAAGCAAAATTGGATCCTTTTTTTTTTCTTTTAAATTCCAAGGAGAAAGAAAAAGGTTAACTTTTTAGACTAACAGTTGTTTTTTTATTTTGAGTGTGAATTTTTCGTGCTTGTTGAATTTTGAAGCTTTATATTGGATTCATTTAATTGTCGTTTTTACTCAACAATCAGTTTATACTCAGGCAGCAATCAATTGGATCTGTGAAATTAGGTAAGGAACCGAGATATCACTCCACCTTGTCTTTGATTTGGGCTTTTATTAAAATTAGGAAGTTATAATCTGAAAATTTTAGTTCTCGGTTGACAAGCATTTCGAGAAGCAAGCATGGTTCCCCCACCTCGTCGCCCTAGAATGAACCAGCTTTTGTGGGATATGTTGTGCTTGGTCTGCAAGGTATGAATTCATATTAATCACGTTTTCCTTTCTCAAATTTGAAATTAAGCTACAGATGATTCAGAATATATATATTTTTTATTATTTTAAATATCACAGGCCAGTAAGAAGTATAAAAAACAGACACTTGCGGTACTATTCGTTTTGTTGGAGGTAATATCAGTTATACTCGAAATATTTGGGAAAAACACAGTGGGTTCCGTTCTTGCTTCCTTTATCTTATCAGCATTCGGTGTTGTGGTGACCCTATACACTACTTTATTTACGGAGGAAAGAATTGGAAATAGTCAACTCGTTACTGTGGAGATTGTCTTCTCTTTTGTCCAATTGATTTTTACATATATCGACTTGATTTTGAAATTTCTCCATGTCAAGATCAATTACAAAGAATCATCACTTTTTCCGCTTGCCTTTGCTATAATTGCTCTTGGGTTCGCTTTCAAAAATAATCCAGTTGATTCCTCCAATGAGCGGCCTCCTGCTTCACTCTTATTTACTTTGGGCTTACAATGGGAGCTACCAGATAGGGTTGTTGCACAAATGTACAAGGCGGAGCTACCACCAATGTCGAAACCCTTGCTACCACCAATGTCGAAACCCTTATTATTACACAGGAGATTCCTGCAATATGTTCAACAGAAGATTACCAAGGTATGATATTTTTTCTTGTCAAAATTTAAGAAAGGGTTTGACTTTTGGGTTGGGAATTTATCAAAATGGTTGGTTTTAAAACTTTAATTAAAGAGTAATTTTATCTATATATCCAACTTAAGGAGTGTAAGTTTAAGATATTTCATAATTAAATTAATGTGCATAACGTTTCCTTAAAAGAGGTTTTTTTTTTTTTTTTAGTCTTTCACAGTTTTGAGAAACTAACCTTGTTCAATATTTTAAGAGTAATGCTAAACGTCCCAAATTTCTTTCCCAAATTCTATTCCAAATGATATGGCACGTGAAGTGTCAACATCATGATTTATAAGATATTGACACTTCACGTGCCATATCATTTGGAATAGAATTTGGGAAAGAAATTTGGGACGTCTAGTATTACTCATATTTTAAATATACTCATTCTTAATATATTTAGGATACACGCTCATTGTTCAATTGCATACTTTGGATTTTTAATGCGTTAGTATAAATATTTGTAGATAACCTTACGATACAGAAAAAAGAAGAAGACTATATAGTGAATTGGGTTGTGACATTCATGAGTATATTATAGAGGAAATAGCATGAAATTACCAAAAAATTTATGGGTTTATTATTTTTAGTTACATATAAATATTTAACTATTCTTATCACATTTATGGACAATATTGCCCCCTCTCTTGTCTTTTAGGGGCAAACTTTTCCAAAATGGATAAAAAATTTATAAAAATAATAAAATCTTTTCAGTTGGCTAAAGGTAATAAATTGATAAATTTTTTGACTTTTTATGAATTCACCCCATATATATATATAGGTTTTCTAACATTCATAATATATATATATATATATAGGGATGAATTCATAAAGAGCCAAAAAAAATTATTGGTTTATTGTTTTTAGCAATCAATTTATATTTTATTGTTTTTATTACTTTTGACTACTTTTGGACAAAATTACCCCTAAATTTTACTTCACCTGACATGTAATTTGGTTACATACCATTTGATTTCAAGTTACATGCGAATTGATTTTCCAAGTTACATGTTAGTTTTAAATTACATGTCAATTGACTTTCAACTTACATGTCAATGATTTTCAAGTTACATGCCACTTGATTTCCAAATTATTAGGTTGGTGAAGTAGAGACAAAATAGAGGGCAATCTTATCTGTTCAAGGCTAAATGTGATAAGTATAATAAAATATAAATTAATGGCAAAAAAACAATAAATCAATAAATTTTTTGATTACTTGATGAAATTTCCTCTCTCTCTCTCTCTATATATATATAATTCATATTTTGATTTAGATTAGTATGCTTTTGCTCGATATCTTATATATATAATTTCTTATTAATAGGCTTGCGACTTAGTTTGCAAATATATTCATATGCTTGCGGTGGTGTCCCTTGTGTTGGATGCAATATCATCAATTGCACTTGATCAATTATCTGGCCAAAGCAAGCAGAGCTTTGTCGTTCTTGCTACATCTCTATTATTGCCAGTGTTTGGTTTTGCTTGTATCAAGGGAAGAACTGAGAGACAACTTATTGGGGTGGTGGAGGTGGTCTTCGCTATGTTTCAATTGATAATTACTACATTGGTTCACTTTACTTTGACAATTTCGGGTGCTACTAACAATTATAATGCACCGTGGTTCCCTCTAGCCTTTGCTGCAATTGTCGTGTTTGCTTTCAAAATGGATGAAAAGAATGACCCTTTCAAGGTATGTATATGAAAATCCGCATGTATTTATTTTTCTAGTTTGCTATTTCACCTGCTCGCTGTCAATCATTGTTTTCGTGTTTGTTTTTGCGTTGCATATCTTTCCAGGCTATTCCTATGCCCCATTCTGGAATCGTTCAAAGGTATATTGTCGTGGCAGAGTTGAATAGCTATGAGGACCTTTATAGGAAAGTGGAGCAGATGTATAACATTGAGGGACAGCTTGTTGGATCCGAAAGGAAATGGAATCTTACTTATATAAATATTTGGCATGAATGGAAAGTGGTTGGAAGTGATGAACCATGGCGGTCAGTGCATTTATTCTTCACTCTGTCTTTATGAGTCTTGGTGCATGCTTTCTGTACTGTTTAAAGATTTGTTGCACATCATAGTATGGACTTAGGTTTTCATTTTGACAATGGAACTTTGACTAAGATAGTCATATACTCCTGTCTCCCCCAAAAGTAGTTTAATAAATGCTAGTACGATGTTATCCCAAAACCTTCACATTATGCTTTATAATAATTAACCATGCATTTGTGAAACTTGATTTAATTTATTCACATTTAAATTTCATTTTTGAATTACATATAGTTACGTTTTAAGATTAAATTAGCACTTTATTTATTTATTTATTGAGGGAATAGCATCAAATAGCCATTTAAATAAGGGGTGTTCTATTTTTAGCTGGAATTATTGTTTTGATTGTTCTTATCAATCTTTTTTCTAAACTGACCTCTTTACCTTCATCCTCAATCTTGTTAATTTTTTAATTAATTTTTTTTACCCTCATCCTCAACCTTATTATTTTTTATTTTATTAAAAAGATTTCCATAGAGGTCATGGAGACCTCCATTAGCACATACCTACACTGGAGGTCTACACGAGATCACAGACCTCCACTCAACAGAAAAATTAATTAATCAATGATCTCCACTAATTTTTTTTTTTATTAAACACGCGGGTTTTTTTTTGGATTAAACACGCTAAAAAACTCAACAACAAAGATTTGTTGGGATTATCGTGTTTTTTTTTTTTTTTTTTCATTTTATGCTTCTTCCCAAATTTCTTTTTTTGGTCTCTGACCTCCATTGGAGGTCTAGGACCTCCAATATTTAAGAATTTTTTTAAAAAGTATTTTTAGTCCAAAATTTCATTAAAAGCAGTGTTGTCTAAAGAGTGGATTATTTGCTAAAAAGAATCAAAACACTGATTCGGGCTAAAATATAATAACTACCCTAATTTTATTGGTATTTATTTATTTTTTGCCTTTAGCATGTCTGGTGATGTTTAGAATAAACTTCTATATATCTCGTGAACACCTTATGCATCTGATGATCACTACCTTGATTTATTCTCGGGCCTTCTAATTTTCATGGCCATAATCTTCGTTTAAACTTTAATTTGATTGCAGGCTCTTTAGTAAAGAAGCGAAGGTAATGATTATTTGCCGAAGAAGTTGATCTATATCAACAAGGCCACCAATATGATACATGATGATGATGATGGTGGTGGTGGTGTTAATGATCGTGGTGATGATGATGTTAATAGTGGTGGTGGTTGTGTTAATGACGACCACGATGATGTGATGTTAATGATAGTGGGAAAAAGAAGAAATGTCTTTAAATCAAGTCTTTTTAAACATTTATTTTCTTCTTTTTGTTTTTTGTTCTTAAAAGGATTAGTGAAGCCTCTGTACTTGGTTTTTAATTTTTATTTGTAATATTCTTCTGGTTAGCCTAATTAACTTTGGTATGTATTTTTGCTATGACTTAGTGTTTGTTTTAAGGTGGCGCTTGTTGTTTTATTTGAAATCTAGATAGGTCTAAACTGTATTGAAATCTGATTAGGTATGTAATCTAAAGTCCGGACAACATGTTTGGATTTATGTATCTTAAATCTAAATTAAAAAATTAAGTGTTTTTTTTTTAATACATCTGAAAATTAAGTTGCATGGATGTCAAGAAGACCTCTATTGTAGGTCTGCGTGAGATTACAGACCTCCCCTCAAAAGAATTTTTTTTTTTTCCAGGATCGAAGGAAGAAGACAAAGAAGGGAAAGAAAAAAAGGCAATTGTTTAATCTTGGATTAAACTAGCCATTTTTTTTTTTTTTTGGATTAAACATGCTAAGGTTTTTGTTGTTGGGATTAAACACATTAGGAAATTTGTTATTAGAATTAAAACACGTTTAGGAATTTGTTGTTGTTAGGATTAACCACATTAGGGTTTTTGTTGTTGCGATTAAACATGTTAAAGATTTTTATTTTTTTTGGAAACTCACCAAATTCATCACATAGTTTACCACGATATAGTTTTAGATAGATTAAACACACAATTTTTTTTTTTTTTTAAAAAACATGGAAGGGTTTTTTTTTTTTTGGATTAAAAATGCTAAACTTTTTTTTTTTAATTAAACACAGTAAAAAATCTCTACAAAAAAAAAAAAAAAAAAATTTGTTGGGATTATCGTGTTTAAATATATATATATTTTTTTTGTTTTATGGGTCTTCTTCCCATTTTTTTTTTTTTTTTTTGGTATTTTTTTAATTTTCTTTAAAATAATTATAAGTATTTTTTGTTCAAAATTTAATTAAGGGCAGTGTTGTCTAAAAAGTGGATGGTTTGCTAAAAACAATCAAAACACTAATTCGGACTAAATATAATAGCTACCCTAATTTTATAGCTCTTTATAGATTTGACCCTTATTTATTTATGTTTTGCCTTTACCATGTCTAGTGATGTTTAGAATTAACTTCAATCTCGAGAACACCATATACGTCTGATGATCACTACCTTGATTTATTCTCGGGCCTTCTAATTTTCATGGCCACAATCTTCGTTTAAACTTTAATTTGATTGCAGGATCTTTCGTCTCCTAGCGAAGGTAATGATTATTCGCCGAAGAAGTCTATGGACAAGGCGACCGTTGCATCATGATCGTGATGATGATGATGATGGTGGTGCTAATGATCATGATGAAGATGATGATGCTAATGATGGTGATGATGATGATGATAATGGTGGTGGTGGTGTTAAAGATGATGACGATGGTGTTAATGATGGTGGGAAAAAGAAGAAATGTCTTTAAATCAAGTCTTTTTAAACATTTATTTTCTTCATTTTGTTTTTTGTTTTTGTTCTAAAAAGGATTAATGAAATCTCCATACTTGGTTTTTAATTTTTATTTGTAATACTCTTCTGGTTAGAATAATTAACTTTGGTATGTATTTTTGCTATGACTTCATGTTTGTTTAAGGTGGCTTTTTTTTTTTTTTTTTTTTTTTTTTTTTTTTTTTTGATTTTTTGTTTTGTTTTGTTTTTTTTGTTTTTTTTGTTTTTTTTTTTGTTTTTTTTTTTTTTCTGAATTCTAAAGCCGGAACATGTTTGTTTTTATGTATTTGAAATCTGAATTAAAAAGTTAAGTTGATTGTTTTTTCAAAATACAACATCTGAAAATATGTAATTTGACATTCATGCCCTTACACTATTTATGGTCATAAGCATTACACTATTAATAATAAACTTTATATTATACTTTTTTTATGGTATTTAAATTAAATATTTTTGTTATCCCAAAAATCTGGTGCGGATCTTTGAGACACCAGTTGATCGTGGAGTACGGGTGCCCCACAATTGATGGGGGGTCGGGTGCGTTGGAGGTGTAGTAGTACCGCGACCCGGATGTGGTTTTGGACTCGGTTGGGTACCGGGGTACAGAGGCGACCTGCTCAGGGGCAGATCGTACCATAAGTTAACCGTAAAATGAGTGGAAAAATTTATGGGTGGGACCTAATAATTTTAATCCTCCCAAAAGTGGATGGAAAATGGAGAGAAAAGAGGGAATGGTTTTTGGGATTAACTGAAATAGCAAATTTACTCATATTCTTTAATTCTCTCATAAGCCCTAGCTATATAATGTAAGGGTAAAATAGTAAAATTGATAAAGAATATTTTCTATCCTTTGTCTCTTCCTCAACAATACCAAACAAATAAAAAGAAAGATCTCTTCTTTCTTTTCTGTTTACCAAAAAGTTCAAGGGAAAATTATTTTCTTTTCTTTCCCTTATGTTTTTTATCTCTCCAAATATTTTTATCCTTCCTATTTTCTTTCCTCCTTACCAAACACACCCTTAGAGTTTAGAGAAGGAATGCCCCGTGCAACAGCTACAGGAGGATTTGAAGAAAATGGTTAATCAGGAACAGAGCTTGCCCAATCTTAATTTTTTTTTAAATTGAAAATAGTTTCGGCAAATTTATCAAAATGGCCCTTGTAATTCAAATTTTTTTTTTTCTAAATCAAAGCAGAGTTTATCATTCTGTTGGGATTTTGGTTTGTCTTGGCATATATTCTATATCAAAATGATGTATCATTTTTCTTGTATTGGTTTGTGGTCTTAGACATGATGATTCAAAACTTGAAAGAAAGATGTGGCCACAATTCTTGCAAGATGTCGACTTCGAAGAGATATTTGCTTCATTGCACAATGAAGGTATATTAGACCTCTTTTCTCTTTCAAGGCTTAGGTACACACACACAAATCATTCATATGTGTCCCTGCATCATTGTGCACCATTTATATAACACATTCACATGTTTTTATATGCTCATGCATTGAACTCAAATTCTCATACATTGTAGAATTGCATGTTCTAAGACTATGTCTAGGAAATGGCATACATATGTGATCTTGTGTTTAATTGTTTTTGTTACTTGTATTTTGGACTTGAACATGATCTCATTTGATTCCTTATTGAATCCCGGTCATTTCGGTTACTCATTCATTAGGTTTCGAGTCCAAATAATGTAGCTACGCTACTTTACGTTCTCATTTATTAAGTTGTGTTTGTCGTCGTTTTTCGAAATGAATTCTCAACCTTTTGTCAAAGTTTGGTAGTCTTCATTGTGCGTGAGGGAGTCACGATTCTTAATCCGAAGATGGATTTGAAATCAGAGTTCGGATGTCTAGATACGGTCGAAGAACGCAAGAGGAGCAAGCATGGCCAACGACCAAGCTTGGTATGCCACGTGTGGAGGCCATGTGCCACACGGCCAGAGCACCCCTCTGCCCACGTGTGCCACACGTGCCTCTAAGGGTAGCAATACGGGTTACGACACGACGAGTTGACATGACACGAACACAATTATTACGGGTTTGGGTTAAGCTTAAATGGGTCGTGTCAATAAATGAGTCAACCCATTTAACCCGTTTAATAATCGTGTCATGTTCAAGTTATGCCTCGCGGGTCACGGGTTGACACAATTAGTAAGGGCTAATATGTAATTTTAGTGTTAAGTGGCATTTATGTAATTTTTATGTATACTATATAAACTCAAGATATGAACCCTTAAACCTAAATTTCATTTAACACACCATCAGACTTCCCTACCTCTATTTCAGCCGCAACCACTTTTCGTCTTCTCTCAGTCTTCACGATTCATGACTTCACGACTTCACGACTCCACTTCCTACCGCCGATCTTGTCTCTACCACCGATCTGGTCTCTTGTCACCGGTAAGACTGCATTTTTTCATTTCTTCTCTCCAGATCGTCTCTTGTTTTGCTTTCCAGGTTTTTGTTTGTGTTGGTTGTGATGCTCTGTTTCGTTCTTATCTTGTTTATTGTCTCTTGTTTTAGTTCATGTCCTGATGACCCTTTTGAGTCTCCAAACATATCACATTTGTTTCTTTTAGCATTGTTGTTTATGACTTGTGTTTCGCTTGGTCTGACACTCTTATAGTACAGTTACATTATTGTTTTCTGCTGTTTATCTTTATTACAAGTTGTTTCAACTAGATTTGATATAAAGTAATTTTCCTTTTTTTTTTAATGAAATTTAAAGCCAACCTTTTTCTTTTGAGCACCTGTTAGATATGTTCATTGCTTTTTTCGAATTAAAAATCATTTGGGTTGTCGATGTTTCACTGTTTAAGGTGGAAAATTACTAATTTTTAGTTAATTTGGCTGGATTTTATGGATAAGATTGGGTCTATCTTTCAATAGTTTCAAAATAAGATCATGATTGTTGATGATACTTTATTGCCTTTTTCTACAGAGGAATGTTATTGAAGTTCATATTCACATTATTTTAGTCCTATTAGAGCACTTGTGTAGTTTCTGATGAAACCACTATAATAATTGTTTACACTTTTTTTATACATCAAAGTTCTCAGGAAAAACCAATTTGATTATGATTGAAGGTTTGATTTATGTAATACCTAGTTAACTAATGAAGACCAATTTGGTAGTTGATTTACATTTTTATTTGATTTTAATTGTTTTTCACATTTTGTAGATCATACATCTATGGATTCCAATATATCTAATGTATTAAATTTATCTTGTAGGTTTATGAAAATCAAGTCATCAATGGCTTTTGTTTTGGTTTTTGATTATCAAATGCCTTTTATTTTATTATGGATTTGTATTGTAGATCGATTTGAATTTCCAGATAGAGGATTTATTTGATTAGTATTATAACTATTGTTGTTTGTATTAACTTGATTATCATCTGTATTTTGTGGTATTGGTTTGTGAATTGATTTTATTTGATTACTTTTTTTTTTTTTTTTTTAAATGTATTTTACTGAAATTAATATTAACAGGTTAAACGGATCAGTTAAACATGTCGAATACGGGTCAGTTAAACATGTCATTTGACACGACCCGTCGAACCCGTTAATTAAACGGGTTATTCATGTCGTGTTCGTGTTGACCAATTCTTATTCGTGTCGTGTTTGGGTCAGGGGGTATAACCCATTTAATAATCGTGTCGTGTTTGGGTTGACCCAAAGTTAATCGTGTTGTGTTCGGGTTGGCCCTAACATGACCCGTCAACCCGTATTGACACCCTTACGTGCCCCACACGGGGTGCTGATGTGGCAGCCTCTGATTGGCTCACGTTTTCCCTCTCTTGAATTCTTTTAAAACTTTTCCATTCCCTCCCATTCATTCCAAGAAGAAAAATTAGAAAAAACTCATATCAGATTTTTCTCTCAACTTTTTCTCACCTTCCAAACACCATAACTTTCTCATACAAAGTTGGAATTGGTTGATTCAAGTTGGAAATTGTTCGTAATCAAGTTCTCTACCTTTTCCAAGTGATATTGCAACTATTTGATCAATTTTTCTAGTGGTTCTACACAGAAAACCGAACCAGCTCGTGATTGCAAGGTAGTGTTCATATCTTTGTGATTTCTTCTTTTATAACTTTCAATTTGCTCGGGATTTCTTCTTCTATATGTATGTGTATGTATGGTGATATTGAGAAAGATAGCTTCATAATCAAACCTAATCAAAAGTCTAATTAGAGACATATGTGAAATTGTGAACTAGTTTCTTGGATTCTAGGTTTTTCACATGATTGAGAGTTGTATTGTGATTAGTTTGATATCTAGGATTATTTGTGACTTGATTGAATTATTTTATGATTAATAATCCTTGAAATGTGTTTTGATCCTTTGCTTGATAAAATCTAGGATTAATTCATATGTATGTGTTTTTAGAGCCAAATAGGATTCAATTGATTATTCAATATATCCTTGCTTTAATTGTTGGCTAGAATATTCATCGAACATATTTTGTGATTCTAACATTTTTATATTGTATGTTTATAACATCTTAAATTTATGCTTCATGTATATGATTTATTCAAATGTTATTTGTGTGAATGAAACTATGAGTTTTATATGTTAGGTGTTTTCACATGCTCTAGGTTTTTATTCAAGTTTTGCATCTAGACTTTCATAACTTGTGTTCTCAAATGTTTAGGTTTAGTTATTCCATGGGATGTATTAATCATATATTCTATGTTACATGTGCTTGCATCATTTGCATCACTTAGATCATTGCCTTGAGAAAATGTTGAAGTCTCTTGTTAAAATGAGTGAAGCATTAATTTGAGCAAGAAGACTTAGCTAGGAAACTGTTCCGGATAGCCAAGCAAGAAGTCTTAGTTAAGATCTTGAGGATCCAGATAACTAAGCGAAAGTCTTAGTTAGGAGTGTGATACTCCGGATAGTTAAGTTAGGGAACTTAACTAGGATCTTTGTGATCCGGATAGCTAAGCACGAAATCTTCCTAGAGGCTTGAGAGCCTTGGATAGGAAGTTGTTTCCTAGAGGTGTAGGACACATCTTGGATAGGGAGTAGGTTAGTGGTTCACTAGGCTCGACGGTAAACTAGGATTTGATAGCTTGGGGTGGATATCATGAGTTGATAGCCTTGAGTGTGTATGTCCTTTTCATCATAGTGGATTTGCTTACTGGTGGTTGTGGATTCAACCCTTGGATGTTTCCTGTTTGGAGGTTTATCACGTAAAAATCTTGTGTCAAATGTCTCTATCTCTATCTCATTATATTTGCATGTATGTTTAATATGTCTTGTTTAAGATCATAATCTTGTAAAATCTTGTGTCAAATGCCGTTGAAGATGCCGTTATGGATATGAGAGGTGTTGTGTTTAGAGTTAACTCTTGGAAATTGAATGAGTTTATAGGGTTGCTTGATGATATTGAGTCCGATTTCCTTGATGTTGATGTTTTGGAAAACCTTGATTTGATGGGTAAAACTCTTTGTGATGATGTTGAATTTAAGTGGGGAAAGCATGCCTTCATTAGGCAAAGTGAGTTAACCAAGGTTAGTGCCTTTTGACATTTATTTGTTTGTGCCAATCTTGTTGTCTCTACTAATGCTACCGAACTTAATAGAGAAAAGATCAAGATTGTGTATGCCTTAGTGACAAACAAACCCATAAATCTTGGAAAAGTGCTTATAGAAAATATTGAGATTGCGGCTTGTGCTACTCGTTTCGACAAGAAGTTGGCATTTCTAGGGTTTATCTTTCGATTGTGTTAGGTAGAGGTTTGAAGGAACAAGATGGTGATGTGATTCTTCCTCCTTTAGAATGTTTCAATGAAAAACGTGTGGCAACCATGTCATACAAGGATAAGGGAAAGGCAAGCGATACATTTAGGCTTTTTGGTGAATCTCACGATTCAAGCAATGTATCTAGCACACCTATTCTTCCTCTTTGGGCTTTGCAATTGAAGAGTGAGGTTGAAGAGTCTAAAAGGTTAATCGAGGCGTCACAAAGGAAGATTGAAGAACTAAATGCTAAAGTAGTGCTTCAAGATGAGAAGATCAAGCAATTGGAAAGCAAGGCATCCACTACAAAGCAATATGTGAGATCTTCAAATCGTACAACCTTCCTTGGTGGCACAAGTGGCTAAGAAATGAACTTTGAGGTATATTTTCTTATTCTTTCTTTTTGGCTTCATATCATGTCAAAAAGGGAGAGAAATATAGGGAGATATAGGGGAGAAATATGATGATATGTTTCTAGCTTACTTAGTCTCATCTTTATTTTTTGGTTTTTGGTGTATTTGGATATCAAGTTTTGAACTATATGGCTTGTAATAATTTTTTTGATAATTCTTGGCTAGAATATTTTTGTTGGATAACATGTATTTAGGGGGAGCATACATGATCCACTTGAACCTTAAATGTTTTAATTTCTTGCCTAAGAATGTATATTGCCATATGTGTTGTCTCTTGGATATTCTTGTGCTTTCAAGTTATTTTTAGGTGATATCAAGAGAAGACCAAGTTGAAGTTCAAGACTTGTTATAGAAAATTTGTCAAGTTATGTGTAACTAATTGTAACTCATTGTGAGCAAATTTTCTTTGCAATTGTTTAGTATATGTATAGGGGTTTTGACATGGAATTTGACAAAGGGGGAGATTGTTAGGTTTTTGGTTTTTCTTGGCATATATTCTATATCAAAACGATGTTTTTCTTGTATTGGTTTATGGTCTTAGACATGAAGATTCAAAGTTTCAAAGAAAGATGTGGCCACAATTCTTGCAAGATGTCGCATTCGAAGAGATATTTGCTTCATTGCACAATGAAGGTATATTAGACCTCATTTCTCTCTCAAGACTTAGGCACACACACACAAATCATTCATATGTGTCCCTGCATCGTTGTGCACCATTTATATAACACATTCATATGTTTTTATATGCTCATGCATTGAACTCAAATTCTCATACATTGTATAATTGCATGTTCTAAGACTATGTCTAGGAAATGGCATACATATGTGATCTTGTATTTAATTGTTTGTGTTACTTGTATTTTGGACTTGAACATGATCTCATTTGATTCCTTATTGAATCCCAGTCATTTCGGTTACTCATTCACTAGGTTTCGAGTCCAAACGATGGAGCTACGCTACTTTACGTTATTATTCGTTAAGTTGTGTTCGTCATCATTTTCTAAGATGAATTATCAACCTTTTGTCAAAGTTTTGTAGTTTTTATTATACATGAGGGAGTCACAATTCGTAATCCGAAGATAGATTCAAAATCAAAGTTCGGATGCCCGGATACGGTCGAAGAACGCGAGAGGAGCAAGCATGGCCAAAGGCCAAGCTTGGTGTGCCACGTGTGGAGGCCGTGTGCCACACGGCCAGAGCACCCCTCTGCCCACGTGTGCCACACACACCTCACATGGGGTGCTGACATGGCAGCCTCTGATTAGCTCACGTTTTCCCTCTTTTGAATTCTTTTAAAACTCTTACATTCCCTCCCATTCATTCAAAGAAGAAAAATTAGAAAAAACTCACATCAGATTTTTCTCTCAACCTTATCTCACCTTCCAAACACCATATATTTCTCATACGAAGTTAGAATTGGTTGATTCAAGTTGGAGATTATTCGTAATCGAGTTCTCTACCTTTTCTAAGTGGTCTTTGCAGTTGTTTGATTGATTTTTCTAGTGGTTCTACACAGAAAACCGAACCAGCTTGTGATTGCAAGGTAGTGTTCATATATTTGTGATTTCTTCTTTTATAACCTTCAATTTGCTTGGGGTTTCTTCTTCTATATGTATGTGTATGTATGGTGAATGCTATTGAAAAAAATAGTTTCATAATCAAACCTAATCAAAAGTCTAATTAGAGACATATGTGAACTAGTTTCTTGGATTCTAGGTTTTTCACATGATTGAGAGTTGTATTGTGATTAGTTTGATATCTAGGATTATTTGTGTCCTGATTGAATCATTTTATGATTAATAATCATTGAAATGTCTTTTGATCATTTGATTGATAAAATCTAATATTAATTCATTTGTATGTGTTTTTAGAGCCAAATAGGATTTAATTGATTATTTAATATTTCCTTGCTTTAATTATTGGCTAGAATATTCATTGAACACATTTTGGTGATTCTAGCATTTTTATATGTATGTTTATAACATCTTGAATTTTTGCTTCATGTATATGATTTATTCAAGTGTTATTTGTGTGAATGAAACTATGAGTTTTATATGTTAGGTGCTTTCACATGCTCTAGGTTTTTATTCAAGTTTTGCATCTAGACTTTCATAACTCGTGCTCTCATATGTTTAGGTTTAGTTGTTCCATGGGATGTATTGATTATATATTCTATGTTGCATATGCTTGCATCATTTGCATCACTTAGATCATTGCCTTGAGAAAAGGTGGAAGTCTCTTGTTAAAGTGAGTAAAGCTTCAATTTGAGCAAGAAGACTTGGCTAGGAGAGTGTTCCAGATAGCCAAGCAAGAAGCCTTAGTTAGGATCTTGAGGATCCGAATAACTAAGTGAAAGTCTTAGCTAGGAGTGTGATACTCCGGATAGTTAAGTTAGGGAACTTGACTAGGACCTTTGTGATCTGGATAGCTAAGCACGAAATCTTTCTAGAGGCTTGAAAGCCTTGGATAGGAAGTTGTTTCCTAGAGGTGTAGGACACACCTTGGATAGGGAGTAGGTTAACGGTTCACTAGACCCAAGGGTAGACTAGGATTTGATAGCTTGGGGTGGATATCATGAGTTGATAGCCTTGAGTGTATATGTCATTTTCATCATAGAGGATTCGCTTACTGGTGGTTGTGGATTCAACCTGTTGATGTTTCCTCTTCGGAGATTTACCACGTAAAAATCTTGTGTCAAATGTCTCTATCTTTATCTCTTTATATTTGCATGTATGTTTAATATAACTTGTTTAAGATTTTAATCTTCACACATCCTTGTAAACTTGTTATTGATAGAGAAACACTTGTACACATTATTTGGTTGAATCATCTCTTGTTTCTTGTATCTTGTAATTGTTGTACATTGTATCTTGTAATATTCTTTATCAAGTTGTAATACTATTCTTAGTGAACTTAATTGTAATATTCTAAGTACAACTTATGAAATTTGCTCTTTATTGAATATACTTGAATATAAGATACTTTGTTAATTGATATTTTTGATGTATGTAAAGCTACCTTGAGGGATAAACGTAAGTTTGTTTCAAGGGTTTGAAAAAGGCGAAAAACATATTCAACCCCATCCCACCCAACCCCGCACACACCCTCCCCCCCCACCCCCCCCCCCCCCCCCCCCCCCCCCCCCCCCTCTCTTCTAGGTAAGCCTTAAGCTATTTAACTACGTTTGTATACTTTCACTTTCCACTATGTGTTCCACCTTTATTTCTTTTTCCTCTTTGTATTTTCAATTTGACCCACACACCACTCATAACAAACTAGAGTTTTTCTTGTCATTCTCTAAAGTTGCTTCAATCTCTTTCTCTACTTCAAAATTTTGGTTTCAAACTACGCATGTTTTTATGAATGAATGCACAATACTAAGAAGAGTAAGCAAAGCAGTAAAATTTACGTTCAATTTAAATTAAAGTTCGTTCACAGGGATCAGTGATTCAATTGGTTGAATACTACTTAGTCTAGGGAAAATCTATTCTAAGTGTGTGAAAATTAAATTGCATAACGCTTGGTTTTTGGAAAATGATTTGGTTTCTTGAAAATACTTAAAAATGCAAACTTTTAACATAAAAATGCAAACTTGTAACTTAAAACTAAACTAAGCACAACAAACACACAAGTAGAGAATATATAGGAGAAAGCACTAGGGAATCGATGCAACCTTTCTTAGACCGATCAAGCACTCAATTAGTCTCATTAAGAACTTCAATCCAATTTTAGGGCTTGATAAATCCATTAAGTTCTAGGTCTTTCCCATTACTTACACATGGTCATGTAACAAATAATGGTTAATCCCTCTATTTAACATAAAACTCTAAACCAAGTTGATTTAGCATGGTCATGGTTAAACCAACCTTTCCAATTACCAAGCTTGTGGTGAGATTTAGATGGAATGGCCACCCACATCTAAACTCAACCTCTTACATAAACTGAACTCACAAACCTATGTCTCTTGTGATTACAACAAAACATGAATAGAGAGGTTAGAGCAATTAATGCAATAATTGAGACTAAAATCGAATTGAATTAGAGAATAGACTAATTAATTGCATAGAGTAGTCCAATATGGTTACATCAATCCCCTAGATGAAGTTTAGTTACACATCAATGAAAAATAAACAAAGAAGAGAAAAGTGTAGAGAAAACCCATAAAGTCCATGTGATCTTTCCTTTGTTCCTTGAGTTCCTTATTCTCCTTCCTTGAATAAGCTTCTAAAAATGGATGGATATGGGTGTCTAAAAAAGAATATGTGAAAGGGATGATGAAAGAGTGTGAAAAGGTTTTTGGATATGGTGAGGTGATTTCTAGATCTAGGGTTCAGAGGTGTGATGTAAGGGTCTCTCTAAACAAAAGAACATAGGATATATATATATATATATATTGGGTGCCAAAAATAGGTTTGAAACTCATCATTTGAGCTAAGTTGGCACGGAAGGTCGCTCTCAAGTTCGCTTTTGGCGCTGATGACCTCATGACAGTGAAGATCACGGTCCCTTTGACGTTGGTAGAGGTCGCTGCCAAGTTCACTGCCGGCCACGGCGACCACACCACAACGAACATCACTGGAATTGTTGAGGGGAGGAGGTTGCTATAAAGTTCACTTCTGTCAACGGCGATTCCAAGACAACAAATATCTACTCTGCATGCTGGCGTGGAAATGATGGCAAATTGACCGGAGGGGAGTGCGATGTCGATCTGGGAGAAAAACCATCGAAAAATAGGCCAAAAAATGGCTAGATGACATCAGGTTGAAGTCGGGTCGAATGGAGGTCCGGGTCGAGCACGCGGGTCTGCAATCCGGGTCATTGATTGTTGAAGTCATCGTGACATCACGCTGATGCAAGCAGCAGCGCACAAAACGCACTGTTTCATTAATGACGTGGTGTGCACACGTGCATTGGCTGGCGAATTACAATAAGATCTCTTGAACTCTTCTCTTATCACAGAATCTTTAATATATTCACCATATTTGCACTTTGACACCTGATTCTCCAAAATTACACCAATGCCCCTGAACTCCATAAATACCTGAAACACTTATTTTATCATATTAAATACCCGGTTTTACCCAAGGAACAAACACAAAAAGTAGGAATTGGAGGCCTAAAAATAGGAACAATAATAGTAAGATTAGTAAGCACAATGCATGAGCAAACTAAAAACCATGAATGTGTGTGTGCAACTAATCTCTTCAAGAAGTCAAGAACAAGTGAGCTACCTTTCTTGAAGCTCTTCGGGATCTTGGAAGCTTGTTGATGAAGAATCATAATTGGAAACCTAAGGTACCCATTACACATAATTCCAATGTGGTTTATTATAAAATAAGTTAATCACAAAATAGAGGTCCTTACAAGATCCATACTTTAGGTACTATTTAAACTTAAGTTATTAAAACAGTGATACTCTTAAAATTACACACTGAAAAAGTGTCATTTAATTTTTGAACCCCCTAAATTAAAACTTTGAATTCATGTAATACTTTAAAAAAAAATTATAGATATCAATAAATAGCAATTATCACATATATCCATTATTGGTGGAGTAATAATGCACATCGCTCTTCGTATTTTGTAACGAGGATTCAAGTCCTCATAAATAGCTAAGGCTCCGTTTGGAAAAGCTTATTCAAGTAGATCTTTAGAAGTGGATCTTTTAAAGTAGACATTCTACAAATAAAGCTTTTAATGGGAAGATGCTGGTCGTTTAATTGTCAATTAGAAAAAACTTTTTTAAATGGTAGGATTACCAAAACATTCAAAAACTATTTTAAATGATAGGGTTATATCAGACATTTTAGTGTTATTAAAAAAACCCAAAAAGATCTACTTGGAAAAACCTAAAATTTAAGCTTCCAAGTAAACGTAAAACAACTTTTTTTAATCATCCTAAAGCTTTACTGAGTGACAACCAAATGACACCAAAATTTTTTAAAGAGCTTTTTTAATTAAAAAAACTCTTTCAGCCTGTAGACAAACTCTTCCAAATGGGCACTTGGGTGATGCACAAAACTTTGCTAGCCTTATAAATTATAATCGTAGAAGTGGCCGGATACACCATTTTCCTCGATTTCTTCCTCTCAAAATCTTAATTTTCTCATGCCAAATTAACAAACATAGAGTTGACAAGCACTTAGAGAAACAAGCATATATGCCTCCTCCATCTTCTACAAGCACTTTAGGAGCAAGCATAGTTCCTCGTCAGTACTTTACGAGGAATGAAATTTTTCGTAACATTAATTGCTTGGTCAATGTTGCAACAGAAAAATCACTGAAACAACAATCGATGAATAGGACCTATAACCGATTCGAATTCGTTGATTCGCGTAAGAATACCGGAAACGAAACCTACTATTCATATGTTGATCCATGCACATATATCATAATAATAGGCTTCAAATTCGTTAACTCTCGTAAAGGTACCGAAAATGGATAAAAAGAGATACTCTCCCTCAAAATTTTATTAATCATCAAAAACTAAAATTCCTATTAGGGTACATCATCTATAAACAGGAAAATAAAAACCTAAAATAACTAGTAAAGCAATAAAATCATCAATTTCCTTATAAATGAGATAATTGAGATAACAATAGAAATTAAAAATACTAGAATCATATCCTAAAACATTAAAAACCTATCTAGTAAGGAAATAAGATTTGATTTAATAAAATCAAATCATAAAATAATTAACTACCTAATTAAATATACAATAAAAAGAAACATAATAATATATATTAATTACAAGACTATTTTTAAAATAAAAAGTCTTCAAGAAAATCATCAATAATATCTCATGCAGCATTCTCTCAATGTGGAGAAAATTCGTCCTCGAATTTTGACAGATTTGAGGAACAAATAAGTTGGAGATATCGTTGAATGATGAAACACGACAACATCTTAGAAATAATCCTCAAAAATTGAGTTCCTCTCATGCTCGTTCTAGAACAAATCTTCATCAAAAACCGGTGGTTTATCGAAATCACGATAATAGGTTCTATCACAAATTCCATATCGAAAATTGGAGGCTTATCGAAGTCAACGATAACCAGGTCAAAGACATAATCGTCATCAAAAAACAATGAATGGTTGGAGATATTTTTTGGGGAGTCATGGATTTTTTTATTTTTTTTAATTTCTTGGAGAAATATGGAATGTGAATATTTAATGGGGAAATAGTTTGTTGTGGTCTCTGGATGTTGAGCCTAACACAGAGGCAAACTCAAAGGCACTGATACCAACTGATGCAACGGAAAAATCAACGCAAGCAAAAGTCGATACAAAGGTGGGTAACCCATTCAATTCTGTTGATTTGGGCACGAATACCGAAAGCGAACCCTACTATTAATCTGTTGATCCGAGCAGAAATACCAGAATAATAAGTTTCAAATTAATTTACCCTCACAAAGATACCGTAAATGGATAAAAAGAGATGCTCTCTCTCAAATTTTTATTAATCATCAAAAACTAAAATCCATGTGGTACATCGTCTTTAAATAGGAAAATAAAAACCTAAAAGAACTAGTAAATCAATAAAATCATCAATTTCCCTATAAAAGAGATAATTGAGGAAACAATAAAATTTCAAAATACTAGAATCCTAAAACATTAAAAATCTATCTAGCTAATAAGGAAATAAGATTTGATTTAATAAAATCAAATCATAAAATAATTAACTACATAATTAAACATACAATAAAAATAAACATAATAATAGATATTAATTACAAAACTATTCCATTTTTAAAATAAAAAGTCTTCAAGAAAATCTTCAATAATATATCCTACATCAGTCCGCAAGGTACTAAGCTCGTTAATTTTCATTTTATTTTGTGTCGTAATTCGTATCTCAACTTTGTTTATGTTTACAACTTCATTCAAAATCACAGGCATGTATAATGTATAGAAAACAGACACTTGCGGTGGGTTATCAATCATACTCGATATATTTGGAACAAACACATGGGATTTCTCTCTTGCTTCGTTTGTCTTATCAGCATTTGGTGTTGTCGACTCAGTGCAGTAGAGATTGTCTTCTCATTTACCCAAATGATTGTTACATAAATTGATTTGTTGTGAAAATTATACCTATCAAGATCGATTACAACTACAAAGCATCTGCTTTTCCACTGGTTTTGCTATAATTGTTCTTGTGTACGCTTTTATATCTAATGAAAAGTCACCCCCAACTGAACCTAACAAACAATGGTTGAATCACCAGCTAGTCGGAAATGGAGTGACTTGCCAGGGAAGCAGACTCAAGCTATGGTTGCAGATTCTGACTTGCCAGGGTCATCGATATCCATCGATGAAAATCCAAAGAGTGATGGTTTTGATGGGGTTTCTAAGGATAATCTGGTGGATAAACAAGATGGCTTAAAGAAGCAGTGAATTTCATTCATATATATATATATATATATAATTTTAAGTCAATGCGCAATTATATAACTTTATGAGTATATTGAAAGTGAGCCACTAGTTTTACATGTTTTGATTCAAGTGTGTATGCACTTGTTAAAACTTCTCCATAATGAGTGGCTTACATTTAATATCCTCATTAAATTATATCAGTACACATTGACCAGATCGGGACATGTATATATATATAATCTTCTCATGATTGTTCTTGTATATGTAAATTGCAACTTCAAAAATCACTTGTTAATATCTGTTTATAAAATTGAGTTTGCAGAAAAACAGTGGCTAGCTTGAAAAAAATTGTTCTTGCTGTATGGAATGGTGGGACGTGAGGTGCTGTGCGAACAACTCCTTGAAGGATTGGTTCCTCGGCTGGTAGGGTTTGTGCCCCTCTTCGAAGCATAGGTGGGCTTGGAATTCTTTGTTCTTTTCTGTGTCGTGGACAATCTGGGAGACGCACAATCAGAAGGTGATGTTTGTCAAGCTGTAGATATGACCAAGTTTTGCATGGCTTGGTGGTTTAAACATTATGGGAAAGGTTCAAAGCTTCCTATTTCTACTATGCTTTTAAATATCAAGGAGAGCTGTCGGGATGCTAAAGTTACGAAAAATGATAGTTTGATGACTTGGTCTCCTCCCATTGACAACACTTTGAAATTTAATGTGGACGGTTCGCCAAGAGGTAGTCCCGGGAATGCTGGGATCGGTGGTGTGTTGAGAGACAACATAGGCAAGGTAATGGGTCTGTTCTGTTTTTGCAGGGATTTTGGATTCTAATTCAGCTGAGATTCTTGCAATCCATAAGGCTGTCTCGCTGTGTCTCCATTCCATTTCTTTAGTTGGGAAGGAGATTGACATCGTTAGCGACTCGAAAGTGGCGGTTTCATGGGTTAATTCGGAAGGTTTGGGCAACTTGCAGCATGTCAATATCATTTACGATATTCGCAACAGCCTTCACATCTTGGGCAACACTCGAGTGGTCTTCAATTCGCGTGCTAGTAACTCTTTTGCAGATTTGTTAACAAAAAAGGGCTCTTCTATGTCCGGGGATAGTATCATTTGGGATATTTTTTTATTGTTGTTTTTCTTTTTGCTCTTGGCCGAGCCTGTTTTGTTTTCTTTCTCTGCTTTGTTGTTTTGTCGCTTGCTTTGGTTGGTGGCTTCGCAGTGTGGCTGTTGTGTGTTTTGGGTTGCCCTGTTTCTGGCAGCTCTGCTTGTTTAGTGCCTTTTGGCCTCCGCTTTCTTGGTTTATAAATTCATTATTGTTCAAAAAAAAAAAAAAAATTGTGAAAGAAGAAGCTGAAGATGGCTACAGCTGGAGAAAATATGGGCAGAAAGATATTCGAGGAGCCAAACATCCCAGGTGATTTATCTTTTCATATGCACTCAAAAGTGGTAGAATTGTTGGAATTTTGATAATAGAGCATTCTAAATCTTACATTGGTCTGATTCATTTTATAATTTGCAGGAGCTATTATAGATGTGTATACAGAAATTCAACTGGTTGTTTGGCTACAAAGCAAATGCAAAGATTAGATGAAGATCCAACAATGTAAGAGGTCACATACAGAGGAGTACACACTTGTACATCTGAGAGCGGCCTGAGCCAGGAGATTATTGATGAGTAAGTGTGCTTATGGATGTTTGTTAAAGGGAAAATTCTGTATGGAAGGGTTGGTTTGCTATCCTTTAATAACTGTTAGAGAACCCACTGGTTGTAAATGAGATGAATCTTATGTTGAAAACATATTTAAAAGACTTGCTTCATAAATTAGATGAGAACTAGATATGCTTTTTAATATTTAAAAGACTTGCCAGAAGCACCCTTACCTTGCCGACTTCACGGCCACTGGCAACCATCAACCATCAAACAGACCACCGCCAACAGCCTATCATTTCTTGATCTTAAGAGCTCGAGAGGTAAAATAAATGCTCCAAGGGAAAATGTAAATAAGGATTTGTATCGGTATAAATTCAGACAAAAATAAATTTTTTCTTTCCTCGAGATATGGAATACTGTATACAACTTTGTTTTTGTTTAAATTATATCTATACATATCCTTTTCTAACATGTGCCTTTAGAACAGACACATCAACATTTTACACTGAAATTTTGAAAATAGCATTCCTCTTGAATTGGACTGCAAACAGTTGCAGGAGCTGTGGATTTAGTAAATGTTCACAAGCTGTGATATATATTCTGATACCAATACTTTCAGATGACTTGATGAGAGGCAATGCTGGATCAGATGTGACTGGCTCACTGAGTTGAAGTTTACTCCGTTCTGGCCCCAATTTGTTAAACCTCATCAGGCACAGAATTGATCAGTGAAAAACCTTGCAAGTTTCCAAGTGATGAAATAAGATGTCTGCGGCGAGAAACAAGTACTTTATCATCCTTCTTGAAAACGAACACAACTACAATTATAGCAAAGGCCAGAGGCAAAAGTGATGCATTATATCTGTTCTTGACATCCAAGACTGCTACAAGATAGTCGATAAATGTAGTAGCCAATTGAACCACAGAGAAGACAACCTCCACCAACCCAAGTTGCCTCTCGGCCCTTAGTCTGCTTGCTGAACTGGTTCTCCCCTTTATACAAGCATATATGGTTATACCAAAACCAAATGCTGACATAAGAAATGTAGCAAGAAGAAAACTCTGCTTGCTTGTTCCGATTAGATCTAATATAACTGATATTGCCTCCAACATAAGGAAAACCACTGCCAGTGTACGTTTCTTGTATTTAACGACTAATTCACAATCCTGTGATTTGGAAACTGAAGTTATATGAGGTACAAAGAATTTAAGAACTAGAAGAGTCTATCAAATACTTTCTAATAAATGAACCAGCATTTTTAATTTTTCTTGATGAGAATTTGGATCGTGTAAACTATCAAAATATCCCGACATCAAAATCAATGGTGGGTGTAATGAAAATATGAAAATTTTAAATTGGGTATTTTACAAATAGCAATAGAGCTGACTTTCAAAATCAAGAAATAGGTTTTATAAAAAAAGAGGGTGAGAAATGAAAAAATTGTAATTGCAATATTCATCCATATTTCCACATAAACCATTCAGAAATATTGTACAGATGTATTATAGGTCATTAGCAATGAATATTAGGACCGAAAACATAATTATGATATTAAAAGTCAATGAATTGGTAACCAATTAGATGTAATTATTTTCACAAAACCTAAAAGTCAAGCAATTTACAAAATCATCTTACCTTGCAGATCAATAAGAAGATTGATGAAATGAGATTGGCAAACAAGCAGCATGTCTCCCATAAAAGATATCCCCTTCTCCACTGAGGCCTCTCTGTGTGTATGTAAACAAAAAAGTGTAGTGTGAGAAAAATTATGAATGAAAGGGAAAAATAATAGATAGTTTTGTGGTTAAAGAAAAGAGGAAGTCCCCACTCTGTGTGCTCTGTGTGTATGTATAAAAGATAATATCACACATAGAGAGATGCTTTCCTAGTAATTTGACCTCTTTTTCCTAAAGATTTAAGTTGGTTTGCATCTAAAATTTGACTTCTTTTTGTTTCTTAATTTATTTGAGTTGGATTAGATAACTTTTTCCGTTAGATGAAAACCAAACACTTTTTAGCACAAGGTTGATATCCATAAAACACACTTGTATTGTATTTTTCGTTAGAAAGAATGAATTAAATAATGCATAAGACGGTATACTTTAATGAGCTACTTCACAGTACTTATTATGTTGCTTTAACTGGTCCTGAGTACTTTTTCTGGTTAGGTTTGAAGTGATTGTGGTAGCACTTTGAAAAATTTCCCTTTTAATTCTTAATAAGTTTAGTCGCATCTACCGAAACAAGTTCAAAGTTTTGTGTTATTCCAAGAAAAGATAGTTTATCAAGATTGACAAGCAAGCAACTGAATTTCTGGGTATTGGTTCTATTTGCCAAAGCTATAAAAACAAAGATTCTACTTGCAAATTAAAACTCTATTCAAAATAGTTGTACCAAATGGAGTTAAAGAAGGCTCCACTTCCCATGGTGATACTCTTTCTGGATAAAAGAATGACCAAGGTTCATCCCATTGAACCTAACATGAATTGGAACAAAAGATACAGATATAATCAACCAAACCTATCGGAGTTTCACAAATCAAAACATAAAGAAGGCCACAACTTTGGCTTGCAACAAAGGAAAAATATGCCAAAGACCGTTGAACATCATTCATTTCAAAATTAATTAGCATAAGACAAGAGAAAAAAGCATTAATTTATGCAAGTGTGACATCCAAATGCCCACCTTGATATATAATCTTTATATGTTTTCAAAGCTAACTATGAACATAATATATAGAAGGAGAATAACCTTCAAGGATCTCCACTTAGATTCGCTCCACATTGAAGAGCCGTAGTCTTCAAAACCAACAATCATGCCACTGAATCTGTAGTTCAATAAAAATTAAAAAACTACTGACTTCCTTTTGCCACAATTATTATAAATTCTGCTGGGAAGATTACCTTTGCACAGGAACTTCCTCACCCTCAAATCTCATCTTGAACCTCATCCCAACAAAGAAATCATATCGTATTGCTTCATGGTACTTTTCAACATTTACAATAAAATTAGACCGGATAGTTCTGTCACATAAATAGCTAGTTTAGCTGATATATTTCTCTCAATAATAATTCAGTAATTTAGTTATAAAAAACAAAACCCATGACCTTTAATAGATGTTAACCAACTTTGGAAACACAAAACCAATTATATAAAAAGGAAATGAATTAAGGCTTAAAAAAGCCCAAATATGGCAATACTCACAAGCATCAACATCTTCTACAAGCATTTCTTCATTCCTATATTGATGTTTTGGTCATTTCGTTGTAAATTTTAAAGATTCTCACAACCCAAAAGAAATTGCGAGATTGTCACTTATTGTAGTTCGAATTGAAACCAGCATATAACATGAGTTGAGAGGAGTTGCCAAAAAATAAGCAAACCTATGACCTTATTTGCTTTTTTACTTATCATATAGTGGGTTTGAATTAAACTCATCCACGGATTTTTTTACTTTAGTAAGTGAAAAATATCGTGTGCTAAAATTATTTAACAGAAAAAGTAGATTTTTCTTACTTTTCACTCCATACAAAAACCACTAACAGAAAAAGTAAAACACAGAATTTCGCATAAATATTTTTTTCAAAATTATCTCCATAAAATTTAACTATTTCTAAATCTATCGCAACCCATAACCCTAAAAAATTATGTTCTTTTCAAGCCTCCTCTCAAGGTTTTATATTATATTATATCATACGAATAATTACTATTCTAAACTATTTAGAAAACCAAATATATTTAGTTGACATTATTACTCATAAAATTAAAATTTGAAACAATATTAATAATTAAATAATTTTGTTTTATTCAACTCCTATTTTTAGTTATATTTAATTTATTAAAATGTAAATACATTAACGTTAAAAGGGTATGAATGTAAAAGTATATGTTTGTCGATTTTTTTTTTAATTTCTTTTTTTTAAAAAAAATAATAATAATAATAACTTTACTGCTTATGTTCATATTTCAGTAAAAAGAAAATGGAAATGTCATTGACGTTTTAGTTTTCATACGTTATTTAAGGGTTGTTTGTATTTTTTTATTTGAAGACTGGAGGCCTGAAATTTTTTGAAGACAGGAAAGGAAGTGAAACATCCTTTTTTGGATGACATTTTTTTTTTTCTTTCTTTTGATGTCTAAAACTAATATTAATTTGTTGTTTTTTTAAGATGGAAACATCTAAAAACAATTAATTTGACATTCATACCCTTGAATGATAACAATAAGTCAAATATTTTTTCAAGAAATATTATCTTCATACAATTTAAAATTACATATTTTTCTTGTAATTATAAAGGAAATACATGGTTAAAAAAATAAATAAAGTTCAGATATATTCAATCTACAATAATAAACAAAAAAACAAACACATCAATCATCATGTCACATCCAACGAAGAAAAATATTGAAAAGTACCCCTTTGTCTTTTGTGTCTGACCATGATAAACAAGATGACCAAACATAATATACTAGATGATATAGAAAATTCATTTGTCTTCAACAGAATAAAGGGAGAGACACAAAACCTTGGCTTGTAGAAGACAGTAAACATTGTTCCGCAGACAATAGCATCGGAAGCAGTTGCAAGTAACCCAAGACACATACTTTGACTAGATATAATTGAAGATTGTCTACTTATCTGTTGTCCCGCACGTCTCCTTACTCCGACATGTAGCTTCCCATTTTCACCCCTGCAAAAAGTTATAGATAAACAAATAATCTAAGGATTTTTGGCATTAAAGTAAAAAATTTGGACATGCATAGTTTCATTAGGCGTGAATTGTGACTGAACTTGCCTCAGTAATATGAATGCATCACCTGCTACTAATTTTTTGGAACTAACGTACTCCCTCCATCCGGCAATGAGTAAGTGACATCCTTGTTCAACTGCAATATGAAAACCTCAAAAAACTTGAAAACCATGATCAAACACTCAAATCCAATGCTTAAGTATAACACCATAACATAGTCTATATAATGGACAGCAGAAATGTTAAGTCATTAAAGCATTTTAATCCCAGGAGGAACATCTTCTTTACTACTTAAGAGTTGTTAAAAGGGGAGTCAGGTTTAAAATGGCAAGGAAACCTACGGATATTAATAAACAAAAGGCAACCACATCATTAAGAATAGAATAACATATCTGATATAGAACAAGTGGTCAATGCGTACATGATGGACAGCAGAAATGATGAACAAGTGGTCAATAACATTTCTATATAATGGACAGCAGAAATGTTAAGTCATTAAAGCATTTTAATCCCAGGAGGAACATCTTCTTTACTACTTAAGAGTTGTTAAAAGGGGAGTCAGGTTTAAAATGGCAAGGAAACCTACGGATATTAATAAACAAAAGGCAACCACATCATTAAGAATAGAATAACATATCTGATATAGAACAAGTGGTCAATGCGTACATGATGAAGAGGGAACATCCTAAATTCAAGGGCAATCAAATTCCAGTAGTCCGGGTGTCGAAGTCAGAATGACGCGAAACTCGCATAGTTGATGCGTTTCGGCGAGGGATGAGGAAATCAATAGCTTTGCTATTGAAGCATACCCTTTTGTAGCCGAATTCCATCGTTTAGGCCCCGAAATTGCCGTTTTTGCTATTTTAGAAAAGTTTCATTTTAGCCATAACTTTTGTTTTCTAAGTCCGAATTGACTTCCGTCAATTCTGGCTTGCTTAGGATTCCTAGCAATTTTTAATTCCGTAATTATCTCAATTTTGATATTTTTAGTAATTTTTAGTAATTAGTCCCATTTCTTGTCCAACAAGGATTAGGGTTAGGGTTTTCGCTTTAAATATGCTTGTAAGCCTTTTGGCCGAATTATTCAATTATTCAATAATATTTCAGAATTTTCTTTGAGAGTTTATCTCGTTTTTTGGTGGATTCCAGAGTTATTTCAGAATATTGACGTTAGTCGTATTCTTTTAGTGTTTTCCGCTACGTCAATATCACCTAGCAGGAGTCACATGCCAAGTTCAACTACCAACAGAAGTGCTTGCAAGCTCATGATCTGTATCAAACATAATCTCAAGTTGGCAGAAACAATCCTAATTTACAGAAGGAATGTCCGTGCAACAAACAATAGGGTGAAAACTTAGAAATACATAATCTTTAATGTCATAATTTATCCAAATTAAAGAACAAAAAATTGCAATCATCTACACTACACTAAGATAGTGGTTAAGTACTTAGAGTCTTAGACACATGAACATGGATAACTTTCAAAATCGCACTTGTTTAACCAGGTTTCCAGCCTAGTTGATATCAGAGTTCTAATATCAAGTAATGCCACATAATAATATCATTTCAAATAATAAATAACAATTTATGCAATCGACCTTGGAAATTGTGCTGAAACTTCCATTCTTTCCTGTGCAGATCCATTGCGACTAATTCCTGACATGGCGGTTGCTGGGACATATCCTGAAACGATAAAGGGAGTCATGCTCCAAGAAGAAGTTATTCGTATGTCATACCAGTGATACCACGCCACAGCAACGCATGAATAAAGGAAAGATTATTTCAATCTAACCAGCGGGGGCAGACAACCATCTGCATCCATCCCAGAAATGGAGAAAACACCATTGATTCCCAAATCAGAAGCAGCAAGTGTCTTGCATAAAGAAAGAACAGCACATCTAGGTTCTGGAAAAGGAGGATCTTGGCTTGCATTCTCACTTAGCTGATCCGAAGGCGAGAAGGGACCAAAAGTAAGGCAGACATAATGGAAATAAGTAGATAAAATAGATATTTGTTGCAAGCAAATTCAATAAGCTAATAAATTCAAGTAGTTTTTCAATATCAGCTCAACAGTTTTAAGATTACGGCAAGAGAAAGAAAGCTCACAACAGGTTCGGGCAATAAAGTTATTTGTGCATAAACTTCATCTGTTTCAGGTTCAGCCTAGAGTCAAAGGTAAAAATTGTCAAGGAAATAGATATACCAAACAAATATTTTGAGCAAAAATTTGTAGTAACGAAAATCCTACCTCACAAATACAGAATGATTGTGACATAACTCACCAGAAGCCGAACCTTAATCACTCTACAAAGAATTTTAGATGGCAAATCAAAATATCGCACACGCTGCTCCAGCCCTTGATACGTCAATTCTTCTAGCTAAAAAAAGTTTTTACAAGAAAAGCATAAATTATAATATGATTCAAATTGATTATTACTGCCACTGAAAATAGAATTATTAAAGACACGACACTATATATCCCTAAAATCTTTTGAGCTGCATGTGGCTTTAAGGAGGTTGTCACCCACAAACTAAGATGAATTGAAGCAATGAAAGACGAGCCTATTAGAAAGAAACAAAGAAAAGAAGAAAAAATAAAAATAAAAACCAGCCATCCAAAAGATTTCACTTCTATCAAATCTAAAATTAAGTTAAAAACTCTCAGACCCTGCATTGTATAAACTCTGCATTAAGGAAATGGGTATATTTCATTCACCTCTAGTTTGTGAGATATGGTTTGATTACAAACAATTCCAAATGGTTATGCATTGTGTCAAGAACCTTCTTAAATTTCTATAATTCATTGACATCCTCAGTACAACTCAAAAAAACCTCTTGAAAATTTTCAAATATCTTCCTTGTAAGGGACATCGTCAACAAAAAATGAAAACAAGAAATTGTTTGTAACTTGTTCAAATTGTTAAGAGTTTAATACCATTGTTTAGATCCTTACCCCAGAACTTAAGCTTTTTGGTCTTTTGTTTAGTTAACACAAATGTATTCTTCCCGAGATAAACACTAGAGAAAAATATTCATTCAATGGAAATTTATAAATTTTCTAACACAACCCACAAGTAGCACAAACCATAAGAAATATATTCATCCAATAGGGTTGTTGTAACTATTAAAATAATCATTTTTAATCATTTCGCTTTTCAATAATTAATCTGGAAAGTGATTATCAAACAATAAAACCAGTTTTGGCTTCAATCACTTTTAAAGTTATCTAACCAAGCATCTCAAGTATTAACTTAACAAAAAAGGGGATTATTTAAAAGTTACAACAATCCAAAAACCAAATTCACTGTAAAGTTGAAAATACCTGCTCCAAGTGACCTTGTGGAAAGTAAAAAACATGCTCTCCTTCACGAGGAACGCTCGTGAGAGGTCCAGCGCAAGCATGCCACAATTCCCTGTACAAAGCACCATCCATATCCAAGTCCCCTGTAAAATTCAAAGGCAAAAACAGAGTTCAAGTTCATCGTCAATAAAGGAAAAAAAAAAAATCATGCACATAATTTATTAGAAACTGACCAGCCATAGCAAACTGCAAAAGCAACTCCAAATTCTTGAGAGATCACTCCATTAAATCAACCCAACAACGAACAAAGGTTAAACGTGTGCTGAAGATGTGAACAAATCAAGTCCCCACAACTGACTCTGAAATCATGGAGAAATAAGCGTCCACTCATCCCTACAACTGATTTGATTGACTTTATGGACTAATTCAAATAACAACCTACCATAGAATTGATTGACTAATTCAAATGAAATGAAAACACTAATGAGAGAACTTCCAACAACAACCTTCCAGACTTGGTCACGTGTGCTGCCACAAGGCAATGGACAAGGAACACTAGCACGCATGCAATCCAAGCCAGGAATGTTTCGTATCTAAAAGCAACTCCAAATTCTTGAGAGATCACTCCATTAAATCAATCCACCAACGAACAAAGACCCCCCAAAACGAAATTTTGGCCGTCTTTTGCTAGAGTGGTGTTGTATATAGACAAACCCACTACAGCTACAGCTTGGATCATTCGAAATTTGTGAAAGAAACCCATTTCCGTGATGTGGGTCAAAGTCTTGTTTACGTTGAAAAGAGGGTAGAGAAGAAGAGATTTCGTTGAGAATTATGAGATATCTTTACACTTTTCGTCTCCTTTCGCGGTTATTTTAGGCCAAATTGTATAACCTTCCCCAAGGTTAGACATAATTACATTGTATGACACTTTTGAACATAATAACACAAACTTTACGTTACCAGACGTTTAAAAATTTTTGCATTAATGTTTGGAAATGTTGCATTAACATATGACTAGACCTGACAATGGGTCGAGTTATTGCAAATTCGTATCGTTTCATGTTTGGATTGTGTTAAAATTACTCCACCCGAATCCGACCCGTTAGCTTAATAGGTTGAAATATACAAACCAAAAACCATTTGTTAAATTAATGGGTAACCTGACCCAGTCCGTTATAAAATATTATATTTAAGATTCATTTAAAAGTTGAAAATAAATAATTCTGAAGTATGATCAAACTCATGCAATCAAGTTCACTAGCTACTTTTAGAGTTTTAACGTCAAATATTTCTACTGTAGTGGGAACACCGGAATAATGAAGTTGAAGATTGGGCAGGGTAAAACCCGGACCCGCAGCGGGTCGGATCTGGACCCAGACCCACTGTTATTTTGAGGGTCTGGACCCTTTTATATTTTGCGGGTTGGGTCTGGACTCTGGACTAGGGATGGCAATTAGACCCAGACCCGCGAGACCCGACCCGGACCCAACCCGCGTGGGTCGGGTCTGGGTCCTCACATTCGGGTCACGGGTCGGGTCTGGGTCTAAAATATTAGACCCGATTCGGGTCCGGGTCGGGTCCGGGTCTGGGTCTATAGACCAGGACCCGAACCCGTAGACCCGAATAGTGAATTTAAAAAATAAAAAATAAAAAAAAAATTGAAGAATTTGAAATTGAAATTGAATGCAAATAATAATATTTCCCTTTTATGTCCTATATTTATTAATTTTTTTATTTAGTTATTTATATATTTAAGTATATATTATTTTTTAGTTTTTTTTTTTTTTTTTGGTTCATGGGTCCGCGGGTCCGCGGGTCCAGACCCAGACCCGCGAATTTTCATGGGTCCTCAGTCGGGTCTGGGTCTTCCTAAGACCCGCGGGTCCAGACCCGAACCCGAACCCGAATTTTTTCATGGGTCTGGGTCCGGGTCTGGGTCCAATAAGACCCGACCCGAACCCGACCCATTGCCATCCCTACTCTGGACCATTATTTTGCCAACCCTAAAACCGTATACCTTACAACATTTTTGTGTATTCTCAGTGAAAGAATCGGTTAAATTATGGGGTCTTTGAAGAGGAAATCGATAGGAGAGTCGTCGAGTTCAGAGACAGCTCTGTCTCCTTCACAGAAGCAGCAACTGAGAGAGGACAAACAGCAAGAATAGCAAGAACAAGTTACTTGTCTACACGATGTGTCGTATCCGCGAGGTTATGTGCCTTCTAACGCCTCTGAAGCGGCTCTACATGACAACAAACCCGCCAAGGAATACCCCTTAGCTCTTGACCCGTTCAAGTCCGAAGCCATAAAATGCCTCGACAATGGGGAGTCCGTCATGGTCAGTTTGTCAAATATTATTGTTGCTTTGTGTGTGTGTGTGTGTGTGTGTATTTGTGTGTAGAATTTGTGCTGAGAATGTTCAAATTTACGAAATTTTAAAGTGCCTCGACAATGGGGAGTCCGTCATGGTCAGTTTGTCAAATATTATTGTTGCTTGTTCAAATTTACAAAATTTTAAGAAGGTTTAAGCCGCAATGGTACTGAATCCGTCACTTTTTTTTTTTTTTGGAAAGCTACTGAATCCATCATTCTAGTGTTTAACATTTGTGTTATTTTATGCATTTGTATGTGAAATTTGTGTTTTCGAAGCTCACATTTATGAAATTTTATGAGGGTTTAATCCGCTATGGTTCTGAATCCACAATCTAGCATTTCATATTTGTGTTATTTTTCGGAATTGTATGTAAATATGTGTTTAGAAAGCTCAAATTTATGAAACTTTATGAGCATTTAATCCGCCATGGTACCTGTACGAATCCATAATTCTAGGCCTTAAATTCTCACCCACAACATTGAAATTCACAACTGTAACATAAAAAACAAAAAGTTTATAATTTTTGTGTTGTTTATTGAAATTCACAACTCTGGCGTTACAGTGTCACTACAACACTACTTGAACTGAAACTGTAGAGTAGCATGAACCTCTTTGTATACAAAAAAAGTGCGTTTTCTATTTATTGGTTTATATTGTATTTTCAGGTTTCGGCCCATACATCAGCTGGGAAAACTGTAGTAGCATTGTATGCTATTGCAATGTCTTTGCGGACTAAGCAGCGGGTCATATACACTTCACAATTAAGGCACTCATCAACCAGAAGTATAGGGAGTTTAAGGAAGAGTTTTCGGATGTTGGGTTGATGACTGGGGATGTGACTATCGACCCTAATGCTTCTTGTTTGGTAGGTTTGCTTGGCGAATGTTGGTTTTTGGGCATTGAAGTGATTTGATATATGGATTGCTCATACGTAGTTTAATTTCAGGTGATGACTACAGAAATCTGGCGTAGTATGCAGTACAAAGGTTCTGAGGTTACACGGGAGGTCGCTTGGGTCATTTTTGATGAGGTACATCACGTGCGTGATCTTGTGAGAGGTGTGGTATGGGAGGACAGTATTGTTATGGCTCCTAAAAACTCCCGATTTGTATTCCTATCAGCTACTGTGCCAAATGCTAAGGAATTTGCCGATTGGGTTGCTAAGGTGAGATTTTTATAATTTTATCCTTTGCCTGACTTTGTTTATCACAGTTCACATTGAGATGCTCATTAGTATGAAGTTCTCAGTGTTGCAATGATGACTTTGTCACCACATAATTTAGAGAAAGTAGAAAGATCTTGAAAACATGTGATGCGAAGTTGGTGAGAATAAATCAATTTAGATCATCTTTGCACAGCTATTGAACACTCAGTTTTTCCCATTTGACAGAGCAACCAGTAGGATCAAAATAATTTTATTATTAATTTCCTCGTAAAGTCAAGGTTCATCAAATTAAAAAATTAGTTGAAAAATATGTGCCTCTGCTTATATTGGTGGACTTATATATTGCAGGTACACAAGCAACCGTGTCATATTGTTTATACTGATTATCAACCAACACCCCTTCAGCACTACATTTTCCCTGCTGGAGGGCATGGTCTATACCTGGTGGTGGATGAAAAGGGAAAATTCCGCGAGGACAGTTTTCATAAAGCTTTGAATGCATTAGTCCCTCCAGGGGAGGGCAATAAGAAAAGGGAGAATGGGAAGCGGCAGAAAGGTTTGGTGGCTGGCAAAGTTGGTGAAGAAAGTGACATCTTCAAGATGGTGAAAATGATCATTCAGTGTCAATATGACCCTGTCATAGTTTTCAGCTTTAGTAAAAGGGAATGTGAATTTCTTGCCGTGCAGGTTAGTGACTTTTCGGTGCTAATATATGTTTTTTGGGTCAGTGCCACCAGTAATATATTTTCCATGCCTAGCTAGTTGTAGCTTGGTGAATGTTGTTAGTTAATCAAGGTGTTTCTAATTTGTGTGAGCCCTCTCAATTCTGCTACCTCTATCGTAAGTTATGATTTATAGCAATTATAGGGAGCTATTGAATTTTGATTTATGATACATGGTATGAAACCTTTATAACTTGGCTGCTGGCTCAATAAAAATGTGAGTCATTTAAGTTTATTGTTCAGCATACATTTCTTCTTTTTTCTGTCTTGTAGTTCCTTTTACTTTTGTATGCATCTTTTTGTTAAGCACCTGTGTTTCTTCACTTTTCTGAATATTTGAACACTTTTTTTTTTTTGAAACGGCACTATTTATTCAAGAAGGCCCTAAATGGCAACCAACAACAGAAAACATTTGTTTTTTTCCTCTTGCCAAATTTATAGATGGAAAAAATGCATCTAACTGTGGATGACGAGAAAGTGAACATAGAATCAATCTTTTGGAGTGCCATGGACATGCTTTCAGATGATGATATGAAGCTACCTCAAGCAAGATACCATTTCTTTCCAAAAGCATGCTTGCTTTTGTGCGTGTGTATGTTGTGTATTTTTGTGATAGTCTGCATGTGTCACAAAAATACACAACATACACACACAGTGTACCTAAGTTATTATAAAAACGGTGACTTGAACAGATATTGTCTTTTCGCTGAGATGTTGTGAGTTGCTCTCCTCTTGCAAATTACTCTCTGGTGAATTGAATCAAACCAAGACTCAAGTTTTAGAGTTATTTGGTAAATCAAATCAGAGCCAGTTTTAATAGATTACAATTACATATTTTGAGGAGATTAGTGAAAAGTTTTGAATATTGCACCTGGAGTACATTAGGCGTCTCATCCAAGGTCCTTTTGGCATCACAGCTAGGTTAGGGCTGCATTACACAAGTTTAATAGCTGCTGAATTGTCTTAGATACTAATTGCCAGTGAAACTGAAAAGATTTTTTTCAATGTAGATGGACTTGTTTTTCTAATTTGACAAGTTGGGTTTCTAAAGGGAAATGACAAAATTCAGAACTGTGATATAAAACCATATAATTCCAGGTGTAAAAAAGCCAAACCAGAAGTGAAGCATGGGATGATGCTAAGATCAAGACTTAACTTTTCCCAGAGAATGCATAAAGCTCCAAATAGTGCCACATCAAATTTTGTATTATTAATTTTCAGAGTTAGTTTTTCCTGATTTTATTGTTCCTTGAACTTAAAGAACATATGTTCTTGATGGTGTTTCCATTTGTATTGTAATATTATTGTTGAATGTCTAGGGATGTCTAATTTTGTTTTTAGTAAATATCTTAACTATCATGCCTTTTCACATTTTCTGTACACAGGTCTCAAATATGTTACCTCTCCTGAAACGTGGAATAGGTGTGCATCATTCTGGCTTCCTATATTGAAGGAAGTGATTGAGATATTATTTCAAGAAGGACTGCTCAAGGTTTGGAGCAAATCATGCATTTAGTCATTATTGTACTTTTGCAAGATGGAATAGTTAATGGTTGGCTATAGATTTACATTCACCTGTATCACTATAATTTTGATAGTCTGTTGCCAAAATATAGTTTCCAAGTTGAAGGACAATTGAGCATTTCATTCTACAAATTAAAATCAGGGGACATAAGCTAGCTATGAGCCATTTCATATCTGTTTATTAGCTATAACGGTTTACCCGGAAGTTAACAACTGGATGCAGATTGGACAAATGGGAAAAGAGAGTTCTCTCAAAGGACTGCAAGTTGTCTCTGCTTGAAGGTGTCTCTGCACTCAAACTCGCAAAGGCTGATTATAATTTATAGTAGAAATCAGTGTTATGCAGTTAATTGTAGTGCAATTTTGCAGCTTTTAGAGGGTTTTTTTTTTTTGTTCCGCAAATTTTGATTTATTTCTTGAATAAGTAACATGTTTTTATAGGAAGCTATATATACTTGTGGCTAGGCAATTTTGCATTTGAGTTTGCTGTAATTGACCATATTAAAGGTTAAGAAAAAGCATTACCAAATTAACTAGAACATAACATCAGATGTCTTTTTCTTCTTCTTGCGAGCTAACGAGCCTTTGTTTTTCGAATAAAAGATAAACCGGCCTAGGTTTTGATGGTTTCGGTTCTCCAAAACTGTTAAAGCTGGTCTGTTTTGTAATTATTGTGATCATTTTCTGATTTTATCATGTTTGTTCTTTTTATCCGGAACAATCTTGTGTTTTCAATCGTATATAATACAACAATATATTTTCTATAATATCATTTTTATTCTTAAATTATATTAATTTTATTATTTAACAAAATAAGAATACAACTATACAATGTACCAAATGAGCTTGAGTCTTGTTAGTTTTTCAGTCTGGAAATTAAACATAAAAAACTTCCATGATTTAAATATTCCTCATAGATAATTTAACGGGTAAAAAATGAAGTAGCAGTTAGCTTTCAAGGGTACAGACTTACAGTGGTTGAAGATAATAATTGGCCAAACAAATATCATCGAAACTTCCTCCTATTGTCTCGGCTGCTTCCTTTACAATGCTTTCGCTTTCTTCAATTGTTCATACTTTTCTTGGTAGTTTCTGCTCTTATGTATTTTTAATTACAAGGTATTTGGAAAAACGCGTGAGCACAAACACACGCATAAGTTCTTCAATATGAGACACAGAATCTTGCCTTGATTAATAAATATTATAAAACGAAGAAGAAATTAAAGAGGAAGTTGAGGAATATAATTAATAATATATATGGAGAATCAATTGAAAGAAAATTCTGAGAATCATTTGTTGGAGGAATGGAACAGAAACCAACATGAAGTCATCCAGAATCCGAATCGACGGATTCAGTTCACTGAAAATTTCTTCCAACGTTTTCAGGATTCTGTCATCAATCCTAATAATCAGGTTTGTAATCATAAGAGCTAGCTTATTCTAAATTTAGTTATGTCCGTGACAACGGTTCTCTCTAATGTTAGAATCCGGACCCCCACATTTAACATTAGAGAATTGTTGTCGCAGACAAAACTTTGTCCAGGATCTCGACATGAGAAAGATTAATAATAATTAAATAAGTTATTAAAAATTAGGAGCAGTAATGTGCATGATAATTATTTTTTTTAAGAAAAATTTATGAAGATTTTAGTTAACCTTTAATTATCATAATGAAATTCCACTTGCTTATTAAAAATATTAGGAGGTTAATTATATAATTTGTTTTTTGATGTCTCTAATATATATAATTGATCAGCAGTTTCAGGTAGCAGTTCTGGCTCCTCAAGCTGCACTTCAATATATTTCCGGCGAGCTTCTTCCCAGTTTAGATCAATGTAAGCTTAATTAAAAATGTCTAATTTTTTTTTTTTTTTTTTTTTTTATATTTTAAATTAATGCCTATCTGATTTTAGTCCATATTAACAGAAAATTTTCTTAATGCAAACAAAGCATTAAAATTAAACTTGATTATTTATTAGCATATTTTTTAAGCATTTTTTGTTCCAAAGGAGTACTTGTAAGAATTTAGTTTTACGTCATTTCTACGTTCCATTTTTTTTATTTTAAAATTTTACATCAAGAGAGGCTTTCGAATACGGTGTCCTGGATTGTAATAAATTTCTGGGATCTCATAATAGCAGTTGGATCCAATCCAACGGTCAAAAAGAACGCGTAAAGAGAAAATAAAAATAAAAAAGAAAGATAGGTGGGCCCCGCGATTGACAAGGAGATAGAAGAAATGGTAGTTGGTTGCAGAGTACTTAAAATCGATAGATATACCGATATATCCACCGATATATCCGTATTTTGAAGGGACCGATATCGAAACAGGCAAATATCCAATATCCTGCAGAATATCCGGCCGATTTCGAAATATCCGTTAAAATCTCCCGATATTCCCGAAATACCCCGAAATTCCCGAAATTTCATGAATTTTACCCCGAAAGTCCAGGGATATTTTGCATATTATTAAAATAATTTTTTTAATCCTAAACAATTAAATTATTGTTAAAATAATTTAGCTTGAAAATTATTTTAGAAGAAGCATTAACAAATTTATAAAAAATTTCAACATAATAGTCAATAGTAAAATTATTGAGGACTTGAAGTAAAATTGAATAAAGAACCAAAGAGTGGACATGTAAAATATGTAAAATTTTGTGAAAGCAATATGAAAAAAAAAAAATTGTTGGTGACTCAAATGTGTAAAACTAATTCCAAATAGTATTAAATATGTACCAATCAATTTATAAATATATAGAATTGATTTTTTTGTAACTTTGTGCCGACATTCCAAATTAAAGAATCTTAAAATTATTTGTGTAAAACGTGTAAAAATAATCAAATTGTTTCTTTTGAGTTTTGAGTAGAGAATCTAAAGAAACTCAAATATTTTTATCAAAAAATAAAATAAAAAATAAATAATAACATAATTATTTGGTATGGCCCGTATGGTAGAGAATCATAATGATAGAATTTTGAAAAATAGTATATTGGGGATAATTCGGATCTTCTGATACATAATGTCTATGCGCAATTAAACATTGAAGCTGCAGGAATTGCTAATTTTGGAAATAAGGTAAAAAGTTACAATTTACAACCAATTTTATAATTCCAGTATTATTAATTCTTTGCATGTGAGTATTGTGTCATATACTCATATTAATATATATTATATACATATTGATCTCATGAATGTAGCTCACATACTTTAAGGATGAAAGGAAAAGTTTTGGTAAACGAGCAGTCATTGCAGCTAGAAGCAAAATGCAACCAGGTATATAACTTTTATTACAAAAATTTACATATTAATAATAAATAATAATATCACTGAAATAATATTCATACTTATAATACTTAATAATTTTTATTACAGCTGATTGGTGGGTAATGTATGGAAACTGTGCTCCATCATTGAGTGCAATAGCAGTTCGCATACTGTCACAAACAACATCATCTTCTGCATGTGAAAGAAATTGGTCCACATTTGCTTTAATCCACACAAAACAAAGGAACCATCTTGCCTATTTTAAGCTTGAACAACTTGTTTATTGTTATTATAATATGAAATTGAAACTTAGGGATATGGCAGCTGAAAAAGATAAAGTAAATGAAACTGATTTTATGGATCTACTTCAAGTAGCTGCTGAAGCAGGAGACGAAAATGAGAATCCTATTTTTAACTGGCTTAGACCTGCCTCCTTGGATGATGACGAGGGAAATCCTGATTCACATATTGCTTCGCATGCTTGAGAAATGGGAATAAATGTTGAACAAGTGATTAGAGAAGAAGTTGGTATAGATCGTGGAGTTATTGTTACCAGCTCTTATGATGACCAACATACCTCTAATGTAAATAGTAGAGGAAAAGATGATGGAGATGATGGGGATGGTGGGGATGAGGCAAGAGGTTAGGATTTTGGTGCAGGAGGTTGGAATGCTGGTGGAACAAGTTAGGATGTTGGTGCTGGAGGTTGGGATGTTGGTGCAACAGGTTGGAATGCTAGTGCGGCGGGTTGGGATGCTCATGCATGTAATTTTGATCAAACTCATGGTAGATAGCATGGAGGAACAAGTCAAAATGATGAAGATTCTTTGAATATGACTCTCTCCTCAATGAGTATAGACACAGAACATAGTTCTTTGGGTGATTCGCAGACAATGTCAGATTCTCATGTACCATATTATGGTAGTTATGGTGGCTGCAATATATTTGATTATCCTTCTCCACAAATGCCATATGCAATACCTATGTATGCAGATCAACAATATCCACCAAGTTGGGTAAATCCAAACTATCCAATTCATGGATCAGTTGGAAGAGATCAAGCAGCATACGTGTGGCATATTAATAACTACATTGAAAACTATGCAAGCACATTTTCTTGGGAAATTTATTGTTCGAATCAAGATAGAAATGTATCTTATGTATTTGAACCCGCAAGGAATTCATTTTGGTTTTAAATTTCAGACACGCAATGTATTATTATGTATGAATTATGATTTATGATAGAATTTTGGAAGTGTGGAACTATTACTATATATATTTTTTAATGATAATTTTGTTTATTAAATATTTAATCTCTTTATATTGTATATAATATTATAAAAGTGAAACAAAATATTATTCTATTAAATACTCAATTTTAAAAATTATATACAGACTCTATTTATGTTATAATTTATATTAAACTCATAACTATGCTAATTTATTATTGAAATATGATTCATATGATGTATAATTACTTGTTTAAGCTTGTCCTAAAATTTCACAAAAAAAACTAACTTTAGATGTAAATATCCATCATTTTTTTAATTTTTGACAGAATATCCACCGATATCGATAATATCCCCGATATATCCGTAAATTTAGAAGCCCGATATTGATGCCGATACCGATATTACGTTCCTTGGTTGGTTGAATAGTGGGCTCGCAACCGACAAAAAGAGGGAAAAGAGAGGAGAATTGGTTGAATTGGGCCATGATAGGAATGAGAAGGGAATTGGTTGTGGGTCCTACATTTATTTATTATTATTTTTATTTGATATTCATTTTGACTGTTGGATTGATCCAATCCAACGGCCATGATAGGATTTTAGAAACTTCTTACAATCCGGGAGACTGTACTCGAAAGCTTCTCTTTACATCAATACCAAATTTAACATTTGGTAGAATTTTGAATCTGATTCATTTGATTAGCTTTCACCTATGGAATCTTGGATTGTAAGAAAATTTCGGTATCACATCATGACAGTTAGATTCGGCAAAAAAGAACAAACTAGGAGAACAAAAAGAGAGGCTATGATCTCCGCGATTGACAAGGAGAGCAGGAAGAGATGTGAATGGGTTGAATAGTGAGCCCGCAATCTAGGCCTGGCAATAGGTCGTGTTATTGTGAATTCATGTCGTTTCGTGTTTTAATCGTGTTAAAATTGCTTCACCCAAACCCGACCCGTTAGCTTAATGAGCTGAAATATACAAACCCGAAACCATTTGTTAAATTAATGGGTAATCCGATCCAACTAGTTACAAAATATTATATTTGAAATTTATTAAAAAAGTTGAAAATAAATAGCATTGAAGCATGATCAAACTCATGCAATCAAGTTCACTAGCTACTTTTAGAGTTTTAGGGTTAGAGTACTAATATTGTGAAATAATTGATTTATAGTTTTAGAGTTTTTAATTTAGAAATTTTTCCTCTTTCAAAAAAATAAAAAAAATTAGAAATTTTTAAAAAACTAATTAGTAAAATATATTCTAACCATAATTATAGAGATTTTTTTTATATAAATTCCATAATAAAAAGAATTTTTTAATAACTTTCATAAAACACATTAACAAAAAAATCTTTATATTAATAGGTTATCGAATTAACGGTTTTTTTAAAGGTGAACCTAAAATCGATCCATTATACTTCGTGTCTTAATGGGTTGACCCATTAACAACCCGATCTGATAAACTTGACCCACCAACCGCTATTTTTGAATGGGTTTTGGTCGTGTTAATAGGTCATATAAAATTTTACCAGGTCTACGGCCCAATCGATAAAAAGGGAGGACATAGATGAAATTAGTTGAATGGCGGGCATGCATCTGATAAAAAGAAAGGAAAGAGATTGGTATTGATTGACCTATGGGACCTAAATTTATTTTATTTTATTTTTTATTTGATATTCATTTTATCCGATGAATAATCTAACAGTTAAGATGGGATTTTGAAAATTTCTTACGATCTGGATTCCGTAGGTGAAAGCTACTCCGATTCAATTATAGATTTATTTAATGCAAGGAACTATTAAATAGTAATTAATTTGTATGTTTTTTTTTTTTAACTAATAAATAGTATTTTAGTAATAAAACCACAAATTTATAACATAAAAATATAAAATTCACATGAAAATGCTCGAAAAAAGGTAGTAAAATTTTAGCTGATTTTGTGGGGTTAGCATTAAATTAATAACTTGAATTTAAATAGCACATATTGATTGACAAAAATGCCCCTATTAACTTATCTTTAAGACCATTTTTCTACCTCTACTTTCCACTCTCTCTCTCTTTCTATTTTCTCTCTCGCAGACAACACCCTCTCACCAAGTGAAGAGTAAAAAACACTCTCATTTCACTCTATCTCTCTATGAAATTGAATTCTACTTACCTCAAAAGATTTGATCCACATCTCTCAAAAATTAATTTTTGTTGTTTTTTTTTTTTTTTTTTAACATATTTTAGTTATTTATATTTTTGGGTTCGGTTGTGCTTTTCGTTGTCCAAACTTTTATATATTTTTGGGTTCGGTTGTGCTTTTCGTTGCCCAAACTTTTTAACTAAAAAAATTAAGGGGATTTCTATGTTTTCATTGTTTCTATCAAGCTTTCCACTAAAGAGACAAATTTACCCCTGTATCAGATTAGGCACATTGGAAATTAAATACATAGATTAAACACACTGTAAATTAAACTAGTGGTGTGTTTAATTGATGAAAACTGGTGGTGTGTTTAATTGAGAAATCATTAAAGATATTTTTGTCTTATTAGTGGAAAGGGTGGTAAAAACAATCAAAACATTGATGCCAGATAAAAATAAAAACTCCACTAATGCTTTTTTTTTTTTTTTTTTTTTTGATGAATAGCATCTTTGTTAAGAAAGACCAACCAAGACCAAGCAAACAACAGCCAAGAGACAACAATGCGATAGGAAAGAAACAGAAACACCCACCGCCCACAAAAACTCACACAACAACTTAAGAGTCACTCCACTCATTATATGGTTAGTTTTAATTTTAACCCTTATGAAAAAACAAATAAACAAACAAACTCAAGAGTCTTTAATATTAAGTTATAATTAATAAGCACTTAATTATCTTTCAAAAAAAAATAAAAATAATTAAAGAAGTACTTAATTAAAATAAGTAAATAACAACTATTAAAACTTAAGGAATTAAAAAAAAAAAAAAAAAAAAAAAAAATGCCACCTACTTAATGTCTAGAAAATAAGAATGATTAGGTTAGTTCTGTCACTCTGTGAATATAGGAAATAAATACAACACATTTCTAATTACAATAATCTTCGGACTTGTGCAGATTTGTTTCCAAAAGAATACAGTAATGTACCTGAAAATGAGTCAACAATCGATGAAAACGATTCAACAAGTGAGGACAGTGATGTACCTGAGGATGTGGAAGCAGATCTTCACCATGAGTGTGCTCATGATAATTACGTAAAGACACTAAGACTTTTATATCCCTAATCTCTTACGGTGTACGAATATTTGATTTGTGTTCATAATATAATTTTAAATTCTTTTGATACAATTTTTTAAGTCTTTAAAAATAATTATTTTGATACAATGCATTAAAACTAGTACAAATTTAATAACATCAAAATTTTCTTGTTTTAAATTTTTAACTCATTCTTAAAACCTTTTTTTTTTTTTTTTAACATTATACCAATCGTATTGATTAATTTTGAAATACAAAAATAGTAAATAATAGTGATTAGTGAACCATCAATTAATAAACACCTTTTAATATTGAAAATATCTTTTGTTAGGAAATGTTATGTGGAAGCAATATACTGCAACTAAAGTAGAGACTTGAGAAAAATAGAGAAAAACTGAACACACAATTTTACGTGGTAAAACCCCCAATTTAATCTGAGGGAAACATCCACGGACAAAGATTGAAAGACTTTATTAGACCACAAATGATTACAACCTCTCTCTAAAATTTTAGGAGAGAACTACAATATTTCTCTACAAGAGGAAATAACAAAGGGAGAAGAGGAAAGCTATTGCTTGGGATGATTTGTGAAGTGAGCTTGGGTTGGTATTTATAGGCAAAATCCAACCCCAAAAGTCATTAATTAATTAATGGTGTAGTTGGAAGTGACTCATCTTCCACTAGCCAACTATTAATTAATGGTGTAGTTGGAAGTGACTCATCTTCCACTAGCCAACTACTTAGTTGCCATCCACTTACCATGTGAAAATGTGACTTTATCCTTTCATCTTTTGATACAAAGGTTACTTCCAAGCGGATATTACTATGAGTCTATGAGTATGTTTTCATTGTAATTTGGAATTGATAAATTTAGAATTTCATATATTTATATTGCTGTTTTTGAAAAAGAGACCAATATATATATATATATATATTACTTAAAGTAGTCCCTTGATCGTATATAGGGCAGCAAGTTACTTGGTAAATACAAGAAACGAGCAGCGGCGGTGTTATTTGTAATCCTGGAGGCAATATCATTTGTGCTAGATCTAGTTGGGAAAAGCAAATGGAGTTTCCTTGTAGCTGCATTCCTCTTGACAGCGATTGCTTTTGCTATCACCATTTATACTAATTGTATCATTGAAAGAAGCAGATCACAACTACAAGCTCATCATCATCGTAATGATCAAAGCAATCAATTAAGGGTTGTAGTGGAGATCGTTTTCTCGGCGGTCCAATTGTTTGTCACATCGATCCATTCATCTTATTCTGGTAAATTTGGACATCAAGAACAATTACAATGCTTCAGTTTCTCCACTAGTATTTGCTATAATAGTTCTGGTGTTTGTCTTCAAGAAAGATGATGATGAAGAGGTAATACTCACTCTTAACGAAGAGGTTACAAATATTTCATTGAATGATATCAATCATGTGCCTAGTATTACTCTTAGTGAAGACTTTTTAGAGGAGATTGTGGATGAGAATTCGTATTTGATGAGTAGTCTTGTGAGCAAGTCATCCAGCCTTGCTCCTCGGAATGTCGAGGTATGTATCCAAATTTATTAACTAAATCCTATACCCTAAACCCTAATAAATATTTAGCGTTAAGAAAGTATAACTAAATATATTTTGCTTGTTTTGCTTAGAACAAATTTGTTACTCATATAATGAGTGGAATCGTGTGAAAATCGTGTGAGCTGCATGTGACCATGGCAAAACAGTATATATCATGCATTAATGCACGGTAGAAGTTCATATTTTGTGTATATAGAAAATAGAAATAAAAAACATATGAATTCATTTCAAGATTGTACACACCAGAAACAGACTGTAAATATAATTAGACATTTTCCGTTGCAATTTTGGTAGACTACATCTGCAAATTTATGTTAATCCTTCTTTCATGTAGGTTCATGAGTTTACGACTGGTGTTTATAAAACCATTGATTTGGCAACGTTGAACTGCTATGAGGACCTTTACAGGAAAGTGGAAGAGTTGTTCAACATTGAGGGACAACTATTCGGATTTAGAAGCCAAAAGCAGCTTGTCTATGTTGGCGATGACGATTTCGTGCTGATTCTTGGTGACGATCCCTGGAATTGAGTTCATTAGTTTCTAATCTATTTTATTATTAGCAAGGAATTAAATATCAATAATATAGATACATCTTTTGATATTTCAAGAATTTTGAGATATTGATATCAAATATCACCAATATTTCAAAGCAATTGATGATGTTTTCGATATTTCTATTTATTTGGAAAAATAAAATCGGGGTGAAGTAACTTAATTCCTAATCTGTGCATGGGTACACGTAATCAAATAGATTTTATTGAAAGCTGTAATCACAAATAAAGAATTATAAGTTCCCTTTCACTTATTATAATTTCCTATTAGTAAATGCCTCCTAAAATTGATATTTGCTTCCTTGTTTATGAGTGATCTTAAGTTTGCTCCCTCTCTATCTGTATATATACATGCACTCATAAGATATGTTTTATTGATAAGAATTAAGTTAAAAAAATAATATTTAATTTTTCAAGATATTAGATATTGATTTAATTTTTATTTGATTGCAGTGAGTTTTGCAAGGTTGTAAAGAAGATTTTTATCTACATAAGGTGATTCAATTCTCAGTATATAATTAAAATGAGAACCGAAGGTTATAAATTTGTGAAGAGCCAGCAGCATGCAGCATGATTAATTTTCATGGACTACTGATCGAACAAGCTTCTGATGAACTGCAATTTTCATGCTTTTTATTACTCCTTATTTTACAATCGATTTGTGTAAGGAAATTAATGATTCACATTTATTTGTGAAAAGATGAGAGAAAGAATAATTTACTGTGTTAATATTATTGCTCACCGAGAACAGGTATTTGTACAAGAAGTGTTTTACAACCTTTCCTACAATTTAGGAATGTGTTGCTACAATATGAATTCTGTTAGGATACAGAGTATGTATTACAATAGGAAATATAATATAACTCAATTATCTATTCTAACACTCCCCCTCAAGTTGGAGAGTGGATATTTTGTACTCCCAACTTGTGAACCATAGACATAAAATTTTCTTTTCCCAGAGGCTTAGTAAAGATATCTGCTAACTGATGTGCAGAATTAACATACCTTGTTGTCACTGAGCCATCTTGAATCTTGTCTCTAATGTAGTGGCAATCCATCTCAATATGTCTAGTTCGTTCATGAAAAACTGGATTGGCTGCAATGTGTAAGGCAGCCTTATTGTCACAACACAACAATGCCGATTCATGGTGCAAAAGTCCCAAGTCCCTTAGTAAAAAACGGAGCCAAGTCAACTCACAACAAGCCCCTGTCATTGCACGATATTCTGCTTCAGCGGAAGAGAGTGAGACCGTTTTCTGTCGCTTCGATCTCCAAGATATCAGTGAAGGGCCAAGAAATACACAGTAGCCAGTAGTGGATCTCCTAGTGAGTGGACAACCTGCCCAATCTGAGTCACAGTACGCCCTTAACTTGAAATCACTATTCGAGGAAAAGAATAGGCCTTGTCCAGGAGCACCCTTTAAGTATCTGACAACACGGAGGGCTGCCTCCATATGAAGTTTTCGAGGCTGATGCATAAATCTACTCAAGACATGTACTGCATATGTTATGTCTGGTCTAGAAACGGTCAAATAAATTAATCTCCCAATTAATCTTCTATACTGACTCGAATTTTTGAGCAAGTCACCCTTGTCTGATAACTTCAGACCTTGTTCCATAGGAGTATCTATGGGGGCTGCACCTAACAGTCCTGCATCCTCTATGATTTCTAATGCATATTTACGTTGGGAAATAAAAATTCCTTTCATAGAAGCGGATATTTCAATACCAAGAAAATATTTCAAATTACCAAGGTCCTTAAGACGAAAATGACTGTGCAGATATTTCTTGGTTGCATCAATGCTAATAGGATCATTTCCGGTAATCAGAATATCATCAACGTAAATTAAGAGGACAGTAAAAGACTTGCCTTGTGTTTTGGTGAATAGGGAATAATCGGCTCGAGATTGTACGAAACCAGCGGAGCAGATGGCGTCTGAGAATTTTGCGAACCATTGGCGAGATGCCTGTTTCAAACCGTAGAGGGACTTATGAAGGCGACATACCAAGTCGGGCTCCCCCTGTCGCCGAAGACCCGGAGGAGGAGACATATAGATTTCTTCAGCCAAATCACCGTGAAGAAAAGCGTTGTTGACGTCCATCTGATGGAGAGACCAACCACGGGCTGCGGCCAGAGCAAGTAAGCATCGAACTGAAATGATTTTGGCAGTAGGTGAAAAAGTGTCCTGATAGTCAACACCCTCCAGTTGTGTGAAGCCTTTGGCGACCAAACGGGCTTTGTATCGCTCGATAGAACCATCCGAACGAAATTTAACCTTGTATACCCAACGACAGCCAATCGGTGTCTTGCCAGCCGGGAGAGAAGTGAGTGTCCAAGTGCCATTGGCTTGAAGAGCTTTCAATTCAGAAGACATAGCCTCCTGCCATTCAGGATGAACAACAGCCTCGGAGTAAGATCGAGGCTCTGTGACGGCACTAACCTGAGCAGTAAAGGATCGATAATCAGGCCTATATCGGTGATAAGAAACATGCCTAGCCAGTGGATAGCGGGTACCCTTCGTCGGACCTGGTAATAAGGAGGAAGATTGGGCAGAGTAAACAGAGTTGCAGACGTAATCATCAAGCTTGGCCGGTGGACAAGTGGGTCGGCTGGAGCGACGAAGCGGGATGAGGTGGGGATCGGGACTGGGTGACAGCGGAGGTGAATGGGGAGGGGAATTCGTGGAGAAATCCGGCGATGGAGGGGGTGAAGGGGATGGATCGGTGGCGGACAGAGGTAGTGAAGTAGGGGAAGGGGACGGTGGAGATTTTGTGGTCGAACGAAGGGGAGAAGAAGGGGAAGCTGACACGGCTGACTCAGGAAGAGGAACTGACGCAGAAGTAGGAGGGACTGACGCAGGAAGAGGAATTGGGGAAGAAGAAGACACGGCTGGGGTCTGTGGTGACAGAGAAGTGGGTGGACTGGGATATGAGGAAGAAGGGGTTTCGTGGATTATGAGAGGTATTGAGCCTGCTGGGCCTGACTGACTGTGGGAAGAAAAAAAACTGTTAGATGCATAAGGAAAAATAGTTTCATGAAATCGCACATCACGGCTAGTAAAAATTTTTTTGGTGGACAAATTAAATAATTTGTATGCCTTTTGACCAACGGGATAGCCGATAAAAATGGAAGGAATGGAACGAATGTCAAATTTATGAGAGGTGCGTACATTAGTAGCATAGGCTAAACAACCAAAGACACGGAGATGGGAAAAAGAAGGAGGTTTTGAGTAAAGAAGTTCAAATGGAGTTTTAAAAGAGAGAACCGGAGAGGGGAGTCGATTAATAATGTGAACAGCTGTAAGAGCACATTCTCCCCAAAATTGGGTAGGAAGTTGAGCCTGTAATTTCAAAGCTCGAGCTACCTGTAAGATGTGACGATGTTTGCGTTCCACAACCCCATTTTGTTGAGGTGTGTAAACACAGGAATGTTGAAAAACGACACCAGTATCAGAAAAAAAAGAACGGAGGGAGATAAATTCCCCACCATTGTCACTTCGAAAAGTTTTAATTTGGTACCCAAATTGAGTGAGAACAAAACTAAAAAATCGTTTTAAAAGTGATTGAGCTTCATCTTTATGTCGCATTAAAAATATCCATGTAAAACGCGTAAAATCATCAACAATAGTAAGAAAATAATAAGCACCAGAAAGAGAAGGATGTCGATAACGACCCCAAATGTCACAATGAATTATTTCAAAAGGTGTCACAGAAGAAATTACACTAGGACTGAAAGGTAAACGACTCTGCTTAGCCAAAGGACAGATATGGCAAGCATTATTTGACTGAACTGTAAAATGTAAAAAAATTTTGGCAATAAAATCTAAACGAGATGATGATGCATGGCCTAGGCGGTTATGCCAGAGATCGGTGGAAGAGATAGCAAGGTTGCAGGTTGGGTTTTTAGGAGGCACTGGATTCTGAGTTGCTAGCGTCGTCAAATAGTAGAGTCCGTCACGTTGTTTACCCAAACCAATCATCCTCCTCGTAGCCAGATCCTGCAAAATACACCAATAAGGGAAAAAGGTTATTGAACAATTCAGACCCTTTGTCAAGCGACTAACTGACATTAAATTAACGTTAAAAGTTGGTACACATAGCACATCATGTAAATTGTAGACGGAATTCAGAGGTAATGAACCCTTTGCAACAACATTAGCCTTTTCTCCACTTGGAAGTGATACGGGAGATAATGAGCGGAGTTTATTATCGCAAGAAAATAAGTTAGATGATGAGGAGATATGATCCGTCGCACCGCTATCGATGATCCAATTGCGGGAAGCGACTCTAGACAAACCTGGCTTGATGACGGCATTCGCCTGAGAGCTGGAACCTTCATTTTTATTGTCAATGAGTGACAGGAGCTGTTGCAATTGTAGGTCTGAAATCCCAAGTACCTGATTTCCATTTTCCTTAGAAAAATCTTTTGACACAAGATTATTGACAGCAGGCTTTGGGCTGTTGTTGTAGTGTTTTGGGCCATTATTCTTAGCCTTTGGATGGCCAATTGGATACCCATTAAGCTCATAACAAGTTTGGATCCAATGACCCATCTCTCCACAATGAGAACAGTGAGGTCGTCCCCTGCCAGAACCAGGACCAGATCGCCGGCGTCCCCCATTGCTGCTGCTGAAATCGACTGCCTTGTCTTGTGAGCGGGAGTCCTGTTGTGATTGAGAGTACTGTTGTGATCCATATTGGCGATCAGATCGTTCAAACCTAACAGAATTGGGTCTTGTTCGAATTGCCATGGCTGCACAGCTGCTAGGATCACCTGTGGTGTGGGTTGTGCTTAGGAGGCGCTGTTTTTCCTCTTGAGAGACAGAAGAATATGCTTGGCGAACTGAAGGGAGTGGATTTATCAGGAGAATCTGGCCGCGAATAGCACTGTAAGTATCATTCAAACCCATCAGAAATTGCATGAGTTTTTGTTGGTCCTGTTGTGCGCCGAGTACATCATCATTGTAGGAAGCTAATTCATCCCATAGACCCTTCAATTTCGTGTAATAGGCAGAAACCGAGGATTGTTCTTGTCGAAGGTAAGCAATATCTCGTTGGATTTCAAAGATACGAGGTGCATTGCTTTGAGAAAATCGCTCACGAAGATCTTCCCAAACCTCATGAGCAGTAGAATAATAAATTACACTATCAGAAATTTCAGGACTGAGAGCGTTGACGATCCAAGAGTGGACCATATCATTGCATCGGGACCAAGTCGCATAACCTTCAGGATCGGTTTCTTTCGAAGGAGCCGTAATTGAACCATTGACGAAACCTAACTTGTTTTTAGAATTTAAGGCCAGTGTCATAGCCCTTTTCCAGGTAGAGTAATTGTCTCCATTCAACGGTTTAGAAATCAAAACCAAGCCTGGATGGTCTGAGTGATGGGTGAAATAAGGATTTGAAATATTTGTCTTGGAGAGATCTGCAGAAGTGCTCGGAACAGCAACTTCTTTGCCAGTGATTGAAGATGTTGGTGGAATTTGATCATTGGCCATAGTGATTGAAGAAAAAGAGAGATGCTACACGAGTAAGAGAATTGTAGCGATGGACCAGGATTTTAATCAAGCTCTGATACCATGAAAAGATGAGAGAAAGAATAATTTACTGTGTTAATATTATTGCTCACCGAGAACAGGTATTTGTACAAGAAGTGTTTTACAACCTTTCCTACAATTTAGGAATGTGTTGCTACAATATGAATTCTGTTAGGATACAGAGTATGTATTACAATAGGAAATATAATATAACTCAATTATCTATTCTAACAATTTGATATTCTTAATCTCTTCGCGCGTTTTTTATGAATTCTTATTATTAAATCTAGTAAATGCCCATAAAGGCTATAATTTTGAATACACGTTTTTATGTAGATACCATGTAACTGACATACTAACTAAGAGAGAATAAATATAATTTGCGTGGGATGCCAACATCTTGTTGTATCATGTTTGATATATTTCGCTTCATTATTGTATATGGATCTGATGATTGTTTAGAGGTGGATAAAAGATCCTAGCGAGTGTTTTATATTATTTGACTTCTTTGATTATTTTTCTGCTGCCTTTTAGGTAATTGTTTATTTATTTTCTTAGTTTTAATAACCAAATCAAAACCTCATTTGTGTGTCCTAGAGCGTCTTAGGTATAAACTCATTATTTTAGTAGGTAATTAATTCCTCGTGGGAACAATTCGTGCTTAACCGTTGTGCTATCATTTATGATTTGTGCACTTGCAAGGCTTTTATTATTATTTTGTTCACCTATTTGGCAACCAACTAGTTTTTTACGTCGCTGTTGGGGAATTAAATTGCTTACTTTTAGTTTACGTTTATTTTCTTTTGTTTTAATTTTTTTTTTCTTTTTTACAGGTTTAACATGGCTCATCAAGATTTGCAAGATTCGGCGCTAGTCCTAGTGGCGTTAAACAACCTCATGAGGCCCCTCAAAGATTTCACTGTCCCTAGAGCATTGAACTAGTCCTCGTGCATCACTCTTCCGCGCAACAACAATAATTTTGAAATCAAGAGTGGTACAATTCATATTTTGCCACAATTCTATAGGAAACTGAGAGAAGATCCTCACACTCATATCAAAGATTTCTTCGAGGTTTGTGCTATAATTTTGAATGGAGGTGTGAGCGACGGAGATATTCGACTAAGGCTATTTCCGTTCTCACTTAAGGAAAAAGCCAAGGAGTGGCTCTACTCATTGCCAAGTGGCTCTAGTAGCAAAATTCCCTTCAAAAAAATTCCAGCTCAACGAATAGACAAAATTTAGAAGGAAATCATAGGAGTGCAACAACTCAACAATGAGCTGTCCACGAATATTGGTAACACTTTCTGAGACTTCTGAATTCTTGTTTGCATCATGGGATAGAAGAATGGTTGCTCATGAAATCGTTTTATGAAGGCTTACTTGACTCCGAGAGAATTATGGTGGATGTGACAAGTGGAGGAGGTTTGATGAACAAAAGTGATATGGAACAAGAGAGATGTTTGAGACTATTTCCAAGAACTCTCAACAATTCAACTACCGAAGAGCTCCTCCAAATAAAGTCGGTGCATATGAGGTAAGTACAAATGATTATGATCTTCAAATTGCTAACTTGACTAATTTGGTGCAGTAATTGATTCCAAGAGCTCAAGTGTGCTCGGTGTGCACAAATCACGGACATTCATCAGAATCATGCCCAAGTCTTGGCTGCTATATGAAGGAGATGTCACACACAAACTACTTGCAACAAAGGAATGATTCATTCTCCAACACTTACAATCAAGGATGGGGTCAACATCCAAAACCACCGACGCAAAGTCAATTTGCACCTTAGTCGAGTGTACCTTGGCAACCACCTCAACAAGGTAAGTCTCTCGAAGAACTGATTGAATTTTTGGCTCTAAGTACTCACTCTTTTTGTAGGAAACAAGAAAATCAATTGCTCAATTGTCCACATCCATAAAAAATATGGAGGCCCAAGTGGGACAAATGCTGAATTCTCTAAGCCAAGTGATTCCGAACCTAAAGGACAACATGGAGTCGTGTAAAGCCATCACACTTCCGAAGTGGCAAAGAATTGGTCGAAGATGTGAAGGAAGAGGTGGAAGTGAACAATGAGGTAAAAGAAGAAAAAGAAAGTCCTCAACCAAGATCGAAAAATTCACCAAGGAGTGAGAACAAAAGAGGAAGGATAAGGTGGTTGAGGAAAGTGCCGAAAGCTTAGCACAAATACCATATCCAAGGAGACTTATAAAGGGGAAGAAGGAGTAAAACACAAAAAGACATTCTTGAAACCTTTTGAAAGGTACAAGTCAACATCCATATGCTAGATGCTATTAAACAAATTCCGAAATATGCAAAATTTCGCAAAGATTGGTGCACAAACATGAGGACCTTCAAAGAGAAGGAGATGAAGGCCTTAAGTGAGGAAGTCTCTGCTATGCTTTTACGCAAGCTACCTCCAAAGCTCAAAGATCCTAAGAGTTTCACCATTCTATGCATTATTGAGACTCTGAAACTACCTAAATATGTGTCTAAACAACATAGAGGGGGTGAATGGATTGTTAATAAATTTAGCTACCAACTTTTTCGATTAGTCAATATTAAAATCAAAAACCCAACACAAGTAACAAAAATCAAGTAAAATGCGAAAAGTAAAATAGACACTTGATTTTTATGTGGAAAACCCTCTAATTGAGAAAAACCAACGGGACTAGCCTCATTAGCCACTTAGTCACAAAAATCCACTATATGATAGTTTAATTACATCCTAAGTTGACAACCTTGTCACGCTTCTCAAGGATCGTAACTTAAACCTATCTACATGCACCTTTTATAGTGACTCTTGACACTTGCTTATGCAACTACCATGTATAGTCACAAAACTTGAACTCTTAGAAGAGAATTAATGCCTAAGTGATTATGTATAAATGCTCAATGCAAACAATTGCTAGACTAATACTAAATGCTTAACTAGATGTAGAACTAGATGTAGAAAATGCAAATCTAACGACCTAGTTATTAGTTGACCCCAATCAATATCACAACTTCACAAGATATGCAACAAAAATGAAGTCTTTGCAAGAACTATGCAATAAAGATGCAATCCTGGACAAGAGAGAAATAAAAAAAATGAGATGTTTGTTCTTGCGTACCAAGTGAATATATGATGAACAATCATGCTTGATGATACTAGATGAAGCTTAGATACACATAGATTTAGGGATGGACTGTTAAAAAAGCTTTCTTGGAACTTCTCACACTATAATAACTCAATTCTCTCTCAAGGATTTTAATTTAAGGAGTTGGTATTAAGAAATAAGAAAAAGAGGAATTTATATATAAGGACTCATCACAACACTGTGTGTCACGACCCAAAATCTGGGTACGTGATTAAAATATTAAAATTTCATAGAATAACAAGTAAATCTAGCATTCTCATCATTTGTAAATCATTATCTCAATAAATTAGGCTTTTACAAAAATGTCAACAACATTCTCTCTGCTAAAGGAGCAATCCGAAAATTTACCACCAAAGAATACAAACATCAGTTCCACATAATAACTTCATCTATAAATAAATAAAAGTTTAATCACTCATGAATTCCGAACGTCACTAACAATTTCAAATTACTCATCTACAAGTCCCTTCTCTTCATCATCACTAATTCGTTCCCATACGTGGATGGACAATGTCTTGGGTTCACGAAAGTCAAATATAACCGCCAAATATTAACCCGCATACCGCCGGGTGTAATGTTCACGAACCGCCAAACATCTTATCCGCAAACCGCCGGATGCAAATGTTCGTAAAGCCACTAGGCACAAAGCCCACAATACCGCCAAGCTCAAGGCTCGCGAAACCGTCAAACCCATGACAATTCCATCCATCTCTATGTTCTCACAAAGTATGTCAAACGTCAAACGTCAAACTTTAAGCTATAAATGAACATACACGTCGCCTTCTTCCGTTACCCAACATTTCCCAAACAAGGGTGCTTAAACTGTATCACTCATTCCAGTTTACAAACCCAAATTCGCAATTCATAAATTCTCCATGACTTTAAACCACAGTATACTAAACATTCATTTCACAGTTTAGATGTATCAATGTCACATATATGCATAACAAGTAGCATACTTATTTAACGATTTCACTTGGGCTTGAGTTTGAGTTTCACAACCCAAATGCCTACGTACCTTATACTCAATAAGGATCAAAGCCCTTGTAGTTCATTTTCAATAAATCAACTGTATACACTAGCATCAATATCATATAATTAAAATAATAATCATATTCAGTATATTTCTTGAAATAATAGCATATTAACCCGAGTGACGCAACAACAGTATGTCACAAGTACCTGTGTGATGCGGCAATAACAGTAACTACGGAACAATGAGCCAAAACGGTTTTATAAATTCACATACAATAAACCAGTAGTATTTTGTAAAGCACGTCGAATATATAACAATAGAAATCTCAGTATAACCTTTTCAGTATAAATAACAGTAGTTCGAAACATAAATATGCCATAAATGAATTTACTCACTTACCAATTTACCATATAAACATTTGAAAAACACAAATGAGTTTACTACATATATATACATTTCAGAAAACCTAACACATCATGGATAAATTTATTTACCTCAAACACGTACAAGTCCGCTCTAGCTTTAGAAATTCAAGAATCACTCAAATCTATTAAATATTACATTTGATTACTATTATAATCTCATCATAACAGCCATTTAAATCAACATAAGCTTCACACATATTGAACTAAACTTAGAAATCTAATTTCCAGCTATAATCACAACTGACCACCCTCTGATCTATGATTTTTAATTAATTCTATACAACTCCAAATATTATGAAATTTGACATGGATGATCTAGACATATAGGAAATACTAGAGTAAAATTATCAATTTAATCCATGATCATTTGAATATGCAAATATTCATTCCTTTCCCATTTTTCTCAAATCTGTCCAGCAGAGAATGAGATCCGACCTCTGTCCATTCGGAAAATTGTAACAATACTTCTACACATCTAAAAATCACGAAACTTTATAGAATGATACTAGACACATACATCTACCTTCATATAAATTTTCATAATTTTTAACGATGATTAACTAACCCAAAACAATATTACGAAATCTGGCTGGTCTAGTAAAAACAGGGGATTTCAGCAACCTCTATACTAGTTCGAGAATACAATAAAAATCATGATAAGGACCATGAACTATGGAATGAATATAAATCAGTTCTATACATGTCTATTCTCATAAATGATTCATAAAATCAAACCAACATATCTAAGAAATCCTTGACAAGTGAACAACTTACCTAGCACCAATATCTTCCAACCAATGTTTATACCAAGCTTCTGCCCAGCTCGGTTCGGAGCCATATATCTCTCCACAGGGAACTCCAATTGAAATCTCCACCGTCCAGAATCAAGAACTACAAGAGTAGAACATGCTGGCCAAATTTGAGCTTGATCGGACCACAACTCGACCTCCAAAATTTCCTCAGAAGAAGTCTGGACAGAAACTCCAAAAACTCCAAACATACTCTCTCCTTTCTATCTTCTTTCTCCCTTCTTTTCCTCACCGAGTCTCTCTCTACTGTTTTCCATTTCTCTTCTTCTTTCTTCCTTCTCGGTTCTTCCTTCTCTTTTTCTCATTTCCCTCTTCTTCCTTCACCGACTCTCTCTCTCTCCCTCTCTCTCCCTCTCTCCTTTCTTCTTTCTCTTTTCTTTCTTTCTTCTTCTCATCTTTGAATTTTTTTTCTCCTTTGTCCAACGAGTGGACTAGGATAGGGATCAAATTCCCTTTTTGTTTTATATAATATCTTTTTCCTCACTTTACACATGTCTCTCAAGTGTTTTAAGTCATCAACCTTTCATGGTAAATTACATTTTCACCCTTGTATTATTTCTTATTCATTTGCAATTCATCATTACATAGAAAATTACAATCTCACCAATACTAAATTCAGTTTTACGCTTGGATCAACTTATAATTATTTGGGTTAGGGCCTTAACATTTATAATAGAATAAGCCCAAATACCAATTGATTTAGGTCCAATCTAGATCATCACTTCACATGTTATAATTTTAAGCATTGACAACACAATCATTTGGGCCTCAAGTCCTTTAGAAACTAAATTGAGCCCAAATTCAAAATAATTGGGGTCAACTATTTAAAAACGGGTTAACCCATTTTTCAGGATATTACACTGCATTTTTGGAAACAACACAAAGTTGTGGTCTGGCTCGCATACCATGCTTGTAGAACGAAATGTCGTAAATTATATGGGATTAAACGGTGGTCAAAAGGGCAGGCCAAAATATCCAAATAAAAAACTGAAAATCAACGGTCAAAAAGACAAGCCATAACCGTAGAATAAGGAACTGCAAAAAGTCTCTATGAATAAGAGATGTAGACAAAACGGTAGGCCTTAATAGCAGACCAAGAAACCATAAAAAATTGAAGTTCAAAAAGGCAGGTCTTAACCGTAGAATAAGGAGCCATAAAAATATCTATGAAAGAGATGCGGTCAAAACGGCAGGCCTTAACTGCACAATCATAAACCACAAGATCCTCAAAAAAGAAAATCTAACCTATATGCATGATATTCAAGTGTGAAAGTGATGATATGCACACTAACAAAGAAACACAAATAAATGAGATGTGTGTGTGTGTGCACCAAATCTCCCCAAAAGAACAAGTCAAGTGATATACCTTTAAAGCTCTTGTTCTTGAAGCTTTGGGGATGCCGGAAGAGTGTTGACCATGATAACGAGAATAAGCATGTAAACACCTAATCTACCATTACAACATCAACTTAATGTGATTTGTCACATAAATACACCAATCACTAAAATAGTGGAACTTACAGACTCAAAGGTTTGTACGTGCTTTACTTGATTTAGGTGCTTCTATTAATTTGATGCCCTTTTCTATTTTTGAGTCTTTGAAAATAGGTGAGCTCAAGGAGATCTCCATAAGCATACAACTGTTGATCGATCCATTCGATACACAAAAGAAGTGCTAGAAGATGTGTTAGTCAAGGTCAACGAATTAATATTTCTAGCTGACTTTCTAGTACATGAGATGGAAGAGGCTCCAATTCCTAGAAAAGAGTTACCATAAATTATGGGGAGACCATTCATGAGGATTGCGAAGACGATGATCGATGTGCATGAAGGAACACTCACCGTTTCCATAAATGAGGAAACTGTTAAATTTAACGTTCTTGATGCTTTAAAGTTTCCTAACAATGAGGGTGCATGTTTTTCTATGAATACAATAGGTTTGATTCCACTATAATCCATGTTTCCTCCAAAGAAAAAATATCACTCCAAGGGTCATTAAGGCCATGCAAATGATTAAGGCAACTTCCCCATTAAGAGATAAGAGGGAGATGGATGAAAAGAAAAAGAAAGAGAAGAAAACTTTTATGGTTTGACAAAAAAGTCGCTCTTTACAATTCATGTTTTCACCTATTCCCTAGTAAGTTTTGTTTTAAATGGCATGGACCTTTTGTTTTTACTATTATTCTCCCTCGTGGTGGTGTAGAGATTTGCAATAAGAAGAACGTGAATACATTTAAGGTGAATGGCTATAGATTGAGAGTTTTTTATGAGTCACATGATATGAACAAGGTTCATGATCCGGATTGATAAAGCCAAGTTGAATGCGTCGGGTCGAGACGATAAACCAAGCGCTAGCTAGGAGGCACCCCATCCAGGTTTTTCTTTATTTTAGTATTTTTGTTTTTAATTTTTGTCACTCCTTCTCCTTACATTTTCCATCATTATACATATATTTCTCATTCAAACATTGAGGAACTGTTTAGATTAGGTTTGGGGGTGTGGGTTTATTTTTCGTTTTGTTTTGTGTTCTGTTGAAGAAAGTTTTAAGCAAACCTTTTTGTTAAAACTGTACCTTTTGACAAGGAAATAAAATTTTATGTCAATGTTGTGTTCTTCGATTTTTTTATAAGAATCCAACGGTATAAATAATGTAAATATGTGGGCGAAATTTTGAAAGTTTTGATCAATTTTTCAACCAAAGGTCAAGAGTGTTACTCTGTTTCACAAATTCACAAGTAAGATGTTTTCATCGCTCGTTTTCACACTTTTTCAAATCGAGTTTTGAAAAATTTTCTAATTGAAAAGTGTGTGTTTGCATGTCTATTTTCTTGTGTCAAATTTTGAGCAAATGTATTCGAGTATTTTTTGGGATACGCATTAGAATGTAGACATATGTTAGATTTGAATTTCAGCATAATTGTGATTTGAAAATTGAGTCAATTTTTGTTATTTTTGTTAGTTATATATATATATATATATTGACAAGTTTACTATTGGTTTGAATCTAATTGTCATGCTATGCACATGAATTCTTGACTTTAGGGTTGCACTGATAGTTAGTGTATCATGTTTTGAATTAAAGCCCGAAGCTTGATGATTAGCAAGTGGATGGCTATGCTTGTTTTGTCTATGGAAGAATTGTGGAGACTACCCTAGTGAGATCTAGAACCTTAAATTGCATAAATTAAGAGGGTTTTATTGTTTCTACTCCTATACACTCTTCATATTCTTCATTTTTTTAGATTGATCTCATTAGGTTTTTGCATTGGATACTATGGAACAATTTTCTCTTAAGGTATCACATTTTTGCTTTTGTTCTTAAGTTGACGAACTTTAAGAAGTGATGATAGGCAATTTGTGCTAACCTACATATAGGCCTCAAATTTCCCTACCCAAGTGTGTGCTCCATTAGCCATTTTGAAGCCAAACACTTATAAGCTTTTTCTTTCATCACCAACATATTGGCTAACCTTATAGCTTGGGATCATGTTGAGAAGAAGATGAAAAAGAAGGAGAGAGAGAAGGAAAGGAAGATGAAGAAGAGATACATGGGTAAGTTATAAAGCATGCATGTACCAAGACAAGAAAGGAATCAAAAGTGTTTAAAAAAATGATCAAAGAAAAAAAAAAGAAAGGGAAAAGCAAGAATTAAAGAATAGCAAAGCAAAGAAATAAGAATGGTTAGCTAAGAGGAATGCAAGTTGAAAATTGCCTGAAAAGAAGATGAAGAAATCGATGCAGAAGCCTGGATGCAATTAGGAAGAAGATTCAAAGGAGAGATGTCCATGCATCAACAAATCATAAGAAATCTCTTGGCATGATCCTAGGTTCTTTGTTTATCCATTTCCATTCTTTCTTATACCTATCACGCAATGGCCCCATTACAATCGAAAAGAAAGACCTAACTAATCTTTTGGGGATTCTGGCATGGGAGCTGAGGTAAGTATGTGCTTTATCTTTTTCTAAGTATTTGATTCTATTCATGAGATCTCTTTGCTTAAATCTTAGTGTTCGTTCTACTATATACTCATATGCGATATATAATTTGATTTTCTTGTGCATAACTTCTTTCGCATATGCTTGATGAGAGTGTTACCTAGGTTTCGAGTGAAATTGAGTGATATCTTGTGAGGACCTAGAGTTGAGATGAATTCCCTCAATAGCGCATTTGAGTATGTTGTTTACAAGCTGAGCATTTTGGTTAACGGTTGAGACATGAGATATGATGTATATACTTGATCGCATGATTTTAGTTTTGAGTAAGTGTGTTACGTGTGCATTTATTCTTATTGGTATGTGAATTTGTCTTTGTTGTTTTTGTTTTGAGTCATGAGTAAAGTGTTTGTAGGTATCGCGGGTGATAAACCCTTAGGAGACTATAACTTCTCTAACTAAGGACACCTAGAGGTTTAAAGGCTTGTAGTATATGCTTAATGCTATCGTGTTTCCCTACGAAAATGGCCTAGGTGGTTAGTTTGTTTTTAGTTTTTGTTTTTGTTTCTGATTTTACTCAAGGACTAGCAAAAGCTGGGTTTGGGGGTATTTGTTAGGTCGATAATTGTTTGTATTTGAAACCCCTAATTCCTATGTTTTATGTAATGTTCTTGTGTGAAATTGGATATTTTAATGTGTTTGTTGAGATTGTGTAGAAGATAGCTCTTGAGATGAGTTTGAAGACAAAAAGGAGATTTTAGTGAAGTATTGGAGAAATGCTCAAAAAGAACGTCCAACTTGCAAAAACCATATTTCTCTTCTTAGATCGAACTAGGTTGAGATCCATATATATTTGAAAATTCCCAAATGACTAGTTTCTGACAAACTTTACGGTATGTCAATCCAAATTTTTTAGAGGGAGATATGACCATTTTAGTAACTGAAGGTCAGAGCTGAAAATGTCACTAGTAACCTAGGCGAGTTCCCAAGCAAGTTCCTCAACTTGCATCACAACTAGCTTCGCACACGGCCATCAAAACTAGTGACCTAGGCGAGTTCCAAGCGACTTCTAGCCCAATTGGTGAGAATACACTTCTTATTAGTCTATATTAATTGTTCTGAAACTTCCCAAATCAAATTCTAATGACTCTAAAAGATCAATGGATGTTTGGGAAACTCTTTAAACTCAAATTAGGAGTCAATCATCAAAAGTTGAAATTCAAGTTAGAGAAGAAATCTTATTCCTTAATCCGTTTTACTTTCCTACTTGGCGGATTTCCTAAACCTAAGAACAATGGAAAACTCACAAGGAGAAGTCACCTATAAATATCAAGAGTTTTCTGTAAGAAAGGGAGTCCGGAGTTGGAGATTGAAGATTAAAGACTCAAGCAACATTCTCTTATTCTACCTTTCTTTAGTTTATATGTTTTTATTTATTTTTCTAGTTTTTATGTCTAGCTAAACATGAATTCAAATCCATAGACAAGTTTGTTTTAATGAAGTATTATTTTCCATGCATGATGATTTCAATTTCTCCATAAGAATCGTTACTCTATTATTATGTTTCTTTGATTGATCACCTTAGAAGCATGTTTATTTGAATATAGAGTATATGTTGTAGGATAGGGTTCGAATGCCAGACGAACATAGTTTTGCATGCAACAATTAATTGAATTACGACCCAATTAAGGGAAATTGATTCATGAATTACCTAGAATAAATGCCATGTTTTAGAGTTTATGTGATATTCATATTCTCTTCGCCCTTTTTAATGGATTCCTATTATTAAATTTAGTAAATATAATGCCCATGATAGGTTATAATTTTGAATACACATATTTATGTAGATACCATGCAACTTACATACTAACTAAGAGAGAATCAATATAACTTGAGTGGAATGCCAACACCTTGTTGTGAATATCTTCAACATTTTTAACATCTTTAGCTTCATTATTGTCTATGGATCGGATGATTGTTTAGTGGTGGATAGAACATCCTAACTAGTGTTTTCTTTATTTGATTTCCTTGATTATTTTTCTGCTGCCTTTTAGTTAATTGTTTATTTAATTTTCTTAGTTTGAATAACCAAATCAAAACCCCATTCGTGTGTGCGCATTAATGTTTTTCTTTTCTTATTTTTAGTTATATTAGAGTCCTAAAGTATCTTAGATATAAACTCATTATTTTAGTAGGTAATCAATTCCTCGTGGGAACGATCCTTACTTTACCATTGTGCTATCGTTTACAATTTGTGCACTTGCAACGTTTTTTTTTTTTAATATTATTTTGTTTGTCTATTTGGCAACCAACATTACACCATGAAAGAAAATGAATTACAGTTGATGTACAGCCTTGTGTAGAAAATCAGGTTAGATTTGAAAGGAATTACGTTACTTATTTCTTTATGTAGATTAATTAATGGGAGGACATACATGTAAAATTTTTGGCTCCGAAAGCCACTAATTGTGACACAACCATTTGTGTAAATTGTAGAGAAAACCAGACAAATTTAAGCCACATCCAAGCACAGGAGCAATATATTGCAGAAAAAAAATAGACAAGTTCAATGTAAGCCGGCCTATATCACGAGTTAAACTCCCAGACTCCCAGTAATATCTCTACACCTTTCAAAAACAACAATTTGAAGAAAATGAAAACAATGTCTTTCGGTTTGTCTTAGATTTTGTATTGGCTTGTTTCTATGAACAAACACTCTTTGATTTTGTATTGGCTTGTTTCTCATCACAAGTTTGTTTGCTGCAGCTTATACCACTCTTTGTTTCATTACTTATTTCTTATACCAGAAAAATCTTGTGTTTATAGTCCAATCAAAACTCATATTTGTAACGCAACTGTAACCAAACTTATCCAACTCAAGTTTGAGTGGTTTCGGTTGCCAATGGAAATCACCGAAGCCAAACCTGGTTCGTTTTTGTAAATACTGTAAATATTTTCTGGTTTTATCATTTTTGTTGTTTACAAACCAGAACAATCTTATCATTTGTAATTACTGTAATTATTTTCTGTATATATTTTTTTTTAATTCAAACAGTAACTTAAGTTGTCGAACCCAAGTTTCGGTGGCTTCGGTTGCCAACGGAAACCATCGAAACATGGGTCCGATGAGTAGGGTCATTAAACTGAGAAGTCTACAAGAATAAGAGGTGTAATTAACTTGACAACTGCAAGAATAAAAAACTAGATTACTACTTCAAATTACGTTAACCTTAAAATTAATCCAAACTTCAACTAAGAAGATCAGAATATAGATCTCTATTGAATATTTCTAAAAGCACTCAGATCTTCAAAGTTAGAGCAGCTCAGAATCAGTCAGAAACCAAATCTTCACCAAAATTCAACCAACAAAAAGAACTAAATGGAAGATAAAATAAAATAAATTTGCTTTGTTCTTCAATGGGAAACACATACATCTGGAGCAACTGACTCTGTGCTGTTGCTTCCATTCAATCATTTCTTGTTTCTTTCCTCTTCGTCATTTACTGGATCCATTTCTTCCAGCATTTCACTTAACATTTGCTATCAATTGTAACTTAAAGGTTCTTTTCCATCCCTTTTAACTATCAATCAAAAATCAACTCTTTCAATTGCCGATGATGCCATGATCTTTATTAACCGCTGATTGTTCCATACGTAAAGTACACCCTTAGCAATCTGAATTTGAATCAATGCACGGCAGTAACATCATTAGGAATATGTTTGATTATCATGAAAATGTGGATTAATGCAACATTAAAGAATTGATATTGAGATTGTAATAAAGTAAGCATTTGCCTTGTAGTTATGTGAACTTCCAAATTCAATCCACTAAGCCTATCCTGCTCAGTGAACCTAGAAGAACAAATTTGAACATTTAACAATGAACTCTTTATACTACAATTGGATTCAAAATAATGAAGAGTAGTTCAAAGATTGAAAATATCTCTCAAATAGTAACTCATAGGAACAGTATATAGACCACCTTGAACAATTGTTGAAGAAGAGGTTGACCCAACTTCCTCCTGGTTAAAAATAAATATAAATAATGAAGTTGACCCAACTGTCAGTAGCAAACAAAATTTAACTCATCTTTGTATTCTGCAAAACATGAGCAGGAAATTTATCATGAAAACAAAATTTTGAAATCCCAAAACTATTAAAACATACAAACAGTGCATACCCAAAATTTTTTGGTTGTCAGAGACTTGCTCGTGAATTTCTTTGAGCATATACAGCCCATAGTTTCTTTTGCTGGTTAGGTCAATCTCCATGGATGATGCACATTACTCTGATGCGGCCTGGAAAGAGCATCATTGGCCAAATATAAGTTCCTGAAAAGAAGTAAAACAAATTATTAAAGTGGTTTTGCCTCAATATCTAAAATAAACTGCTTTGTGAATTAGATTAACAAAATGGAAAAAACAGAAATTAGCGACAATTATACAAAATACAGAGCGAATTTCAATGCCATTTTTCATTTTGCTCGTTTTCAAAGAACAAAAGATTCAAAAAGAAGAAAAGAACAACAGAGAAATGCACACTCTCGTGAAGAAATTTAAGGCTGATTGAAAATAAAATTGGTAGCTTTTTCAATTTTTTAATTGACATACCTGGAGGATTTTAACACGTTGATTTCATGAGGTACACTCCATGTTGATATGAGGTATGTAGGCAATCATGGGCCAATATCTCCCTTCACATTTTTCTGTTATAAGAGGGCATTCATAGCTCCTTAAACTCAAAAGCGACGGAGGCAGGCCCTTCTCTGGAAAGGATTTGAGCTTAGGACAATTACGGAGAATTAGTTCTTCCAAGGAAGTGAGGCTATGAATGATGTCAGAAAGGCGTTTCAGATCCGGAAAAAATCTAATATTCAGTGTGGTTAGAGAGGTGGGAAGTATGATTCCCCTCTCCTGAGGCGGAAAAGACACCACATCTGGACATCCTTCTATGCAGAATATTCTAAGAGAGCTGAGTCTGTGCAACCCCCATTGGAACAGTTGCTTGTAGATTTTGGGTGTAATACTGATAGAAAGTGATGTAAGGTTGATGGGAAAGCCATCCACAGGGAAGGATTCTATGCCTGGACAGTTAAATATCAGTAATTCCCCAAGAAAATTGAGATTGTGCAAGCGGTTGGGCAGAGCCTTTAGCTTCTCACAGGAATATATATGAAGCTCTGTCAAGTTTGTGGAGGGCAACCCTCCCTCTGGAAAGGAAATGAGGCTTGAGCAATTCCCTATTTTAATCTTCTGAAGATGGTTGAGTTGATGCATGCCGTTCGGAAGAGCCTCTAGTTGCTTGCAGTCCAATATGTTAAGCTCTGTCAAATTTGTGGAAGGAAACCCTCCTGCTGGAAAAGAAACAAGGCTTGAACAGTCCCATATTTCAATCCTTTGAAGATGGCTCAGTTGGTGCATATTGTTGGGTAGATTCTCAAGTTTTTCACAGAATCGTACTTGGAGATTCGTCAAGTTCGTGGAAGGCAACCCTCCTGCTGGAAAAGAAACAAGGCTTGAACAGCCTGATATTACAACATGTTTAAGATGGTTGAGTTGATGCATATTGTGGGGCAAGGCTTCTATTTCCCTACACGCTTCTATTTTCAGCTCTGTCAAGTTCATCCAAGGCAGCCCTCCTGGAAAAGATACAAGACTTGGACAACCAAATATAGAAATCCGTTCAACATGGTCAAGCCTCTGCATATCCTCAGGTAAAAGTTCAAGACTTTCACAATCTCGTATAACAATTTCTTCAAGACGTGTGTTATCGTGAAACCTTTCTGCTATTGACTTGAGCTTTGAACACAAAATAAGTGAAAGGTATTTCAGAGCCTTAGGTAGATAGCCACTTGATGACAAGTATTGAAGATTATGGCACTCCTCAATTTCTAGTGTGGCAGGTAACTCACTTTTTGAAAATGAGGATGTGGTAGATGGACATACTTCAATACCAAATATTGAAGACTGTAAACTATTGTTTTCTTCTTGCATCAAAGTCATTAAATTTTTGCAATCCTTAATCATCATCCCCTTTAGATTTGGAGATAATTGCTTTCTTGCAAGGTACATCAGAGATCCACACTTAATAATGGACAAATATTCAAGAGATGTACAATCCATCCATGTGTTGGGAAGCCATTTCAGTGCATTGCATGATTCAATATCAATGGCTCTCAACTGGGATGGTAGTGTAGCTTCTGGAAAGGAAACCAATTCTGAGCAGTTTGAAATGCATATTCGTCTAAGGAAATCAAGGTTGTGCAGGGCTTGTGGTAGCTTCGTAAGGCAGACGCTGTCCAATACCAGATACTGACATATGAATGGCAATCCTTGCAACTGTAGCTCTTCTTCTTTCACTTTCAGCAGGGAAACAAGTAGACTTCCGTGGTGATACATCGAATGGCACAATTCCTCAGCATCTTGGTGTGATACTATTCCACTATGACAGAAAGATGTTGGCTCTTTATAACCAACAATCTCCACTCCTTCATCTTCTGATAGCCTTTGTATAAAACGTTTTATTACAAAAACCTGACCTTGAAAATCAGCAAAAAACATTGGATTCAATGTGCCAGGGTCGATGTCAGTTCTCGGTTGCACCTGTTTGCATCCATCAATTTCAAACCTGCAGCCTACTGGAAGACTTGCAACTGACGCCAGCAATTCCCCGCAACTTTTAATGACAAGACTTTTCAAGGAAGGAAGATGTTCTGGAAACCTTCCTTGCAGTTTCGGACAATCTACAATTGAAAGTTGTTGCAGATGAGGAAACACTTCAACTTGTAGTTGATCAATTCCGTGTGAAATCCATTCTTCCCATTCTTCCATATCTTTAAAATAAAGAGTCTCTAGAGATGGAAAAGGCCTTGAACAACCATTTCCATACAACTCAGGACCCACCCTCTTTATACTGTTCATTCTGCAGATAACAAGTTCCTTTAGTGAAGATAGTTGCCCTATTGATGGCAAGGAAATACAATTCCAGCAATCTTGGATTCTTAAGAACACCAAGTTTGAGAACCAAGTATCTCCTAACCAAGCAGGCAACGATATACCACCATACCCTTCGATAGTAAGCTGCTCAAGCTTTTGATTAGGCCGTAGCAAGTCAAGTACTTGCGTTTCCATTTCTTTATTCCTAAGATCAGAATTAGAAAAACTCCAACTCCAATGCAAAACTAATACACTAAGGTTCTCCTTGCCACTTAAATCAGCTTCCTTGGCATCTACAACCTCGTTTATATTCTCTAACCCTGAAATTCTTAGTGTACCCTGTAGATGCTTCAACAACTTTAACGCTTTCAACCCAGGCCCTCTATGGTAGCTCACAACAAAATCTGATAGCATTCTAAGACTAGTTAATTTGCCAATATCCAAAGGCATTTCTTCTAACTTAGTCCAAAAAGTATTCAGATAACGCAAATTCATTAAGTTCCCCACATCACACAATTTCTTTAGATTACAACAATATTCTAATTTAAGAATCAATAAGTTGTAAAGGCTATTAATTGACTCTGGTAAGTGACAAATTGCAGTGTGAGAAAGGTCAACATGTCGTAGATGTTTCAAATCACCAATTTTATTTGGTAGCTCAATGATGTTATAACCATTCAAAGATAGAACCCTTAAGCAACATAGTTTTGGTAAAATATTAAGAATATCACAAGTTAACCAAGGACTGCCAAAACAAGTGGATGACAACATTAATGGCAAAAATGTCCGTAAATATTTAAAATCACTGAAGGCCTCAATCACTTTATCTTTGTCACATAAACGCCCATTGTAACTTAAATTGTTTAAGCTGTTAACACCATAGAAGGCCTCAAACTTTGTAATTCCATCATATTCACCACTAACATAAGATAAATGGCGAAGATTTTTAGAAACATTGTTTTGCTTGCCGCCATCCACTGTATTTTCCATTCTAAAAAAGAATATTTCTCCTGCAACCAATTGAGCAAGATCGTTGATAAGGTCATGCATAACATACCTTGAGGTATCATTGCTTGATTGTTGAAAAAATGATCTTGCTTGTAGTTCCTGGAAATATTTGTCGCCTAAATCCTCCATTTGTATTGCACTACCTTCTTGTTGTAAGAAACCTTGAGCCATCCATAACAATATTATCTCCTCCTTTTGAAATTCATAATCTTTTGGTAGCAGTGAGCAGTATGCAAAACACTGTTTCAAATGTGGAGGGAGATAGTGATAGCTTAGTTTAAGAGCTGGTATAATATCACTTCTCTCTTGTGGTAAGTCCCATATATTACTAATTAACACGCGTTCCCATTCTCCACGTTTAACATTACCTCGTAACAGGCCTCCAAGAGTTTTTGCTGCTAAAGGCAATCCACTGCATTTGATTACTATCTTCTCGCCAACTTCCTTCAAGTGTTGATATTCATTAAAATCTTTTCTTCCCAAGGAATGATGAGTAAAGATAGACAAACAATCAGCATATGACAACTCCTTTAATCGCTGAGTTGGAACAGTCCCCACCGTTGATGATATATTATCACTTCGGGTAGTGACAATAATCTTACTTCCAGAAGAGCCAGCTCTAAATGGGCGGAGAAGGCTTGTCCACGTATTATAATTTTCATTCCATATGTCATCTAGAACAATCAAAAACTTCTTTTTGAGAAGTTTCTCCTCCAATTGAACTTGAAGCTTGTTCAGATCACTGTGGTCACCATCTGTCGTTGAAACCATCTGCAGTGAAATTGCTTTCGTTATTCTGGTAACATCAAAATCATCGGAAACACAAGCCCAAGCTTTGAGATCAAAATGAGTTTTGACTCTAGCATCGTTGTAGACATTTTGAGCAAGAGTTGTCTTGCCCACTCCGCCAATCCCAACAATAGGAATAACAGAGATTCCATCTTCGTTACCTTCATTCTTCAACAACAATTTAATTATTGCCTTGTGATCTTCCTCCCTTCCATAAACATGAGCTTCATTCAAACATGTTGTTGGTAGTCTTTGTTCAGATCTGTTGACTTTGTTGGATCTCTCTTTTGGAATATCTAGAAAATGGAGCTCGTTTTTCTCTGCAACTATACTTTCCAATCTTTCAGTGATCTCTTTTATTTGGGATCCCATCTTCACATTGAATTTAAGAGATCTTGGGTTGAAATTGGCGAAGCAAGTAGGAATGAGCTTCCGTACCTTACTTGTGCTGGCTTCTGCAGGTTGATGTGTCAGCTTCCTCTCCAAGGCCACAGTTGCAAACTCATCCAATATATCTTCCACATCAAAAGCCAAATTTTGAAGCTGAACAAGCCAATCCTTCACAAAGCGGTTGGTGATCTGCCTCTCCTCTGCATCTTCAAGCACAGCATAAATATTCCTCAATTTGTTCTCCCACTTCTTCAGATCCGTAAGGATTTTCTCTCGGCTTGCAAAACTCAGCAGTTCAGATGAAGCCAACTTCTTCAGCAGCAACTCAACGGAAGCAGTTAGAACTGCCTCGCCAATGATAGACATGGTTTCCTTTTAAACAAATTCAAAAGAATGGAAATTGAGCAAGTCTGCAAAAAGTTGAAGTGAAGTGAAGAAATTGAGCTGTGAACGGTGAAATAGATGCAGAAAAGAGAGAGTCTGCAAAAGTTGAACTAGAAACGTAAAATCTTCAAAAACTTGAAATGGAAATAAGGAAATTTGTTGGCTTTTAATAGGGAAAAAGGAGTAGAGAAAATGTAAACAAGGTTGGACTGGAAACAAAAATCTTGGGCTTTTAATGAAGTAGAGAAGAGAAAATCCAAAGAAAGTTGAACTGGGAATGAAGAAATTTGGGTTTCAAAAGGCAAAATGAAGTAGAAAATTTCCGCAGAAAGTATGAAAGCAGGTAAAATGAACTCAACCACTCTATTGCAAATTGGAAGAAAGGACACAGAAATAATTTAAAAGTTAAAATAGACAAAGAACTTGGTTAAGATAGCCGTCGAGAAATGAGCTTTTTCATAAATTTAAAATAGGACTAATTGCACAAACACCCTAAGTTTAGGTATAATTGCATGCATATGAAACTTTTATCCATAATTACACAAACATCCCCTGCCGTTAGTTGACTTCTGTTAACTCTAACCGTTGACCACAATTTTAACCCACAATTACTAAAGTGCCCCTATGTACCTATTTATTATTTAAATTAATAATTAAAAAATGAAACAGAAAAGATAAAGAAAAAAAAAATCAATCATTTTTTTTCTCTTTCATTTTCTCAACCCCCAAACACAATCCAAAAATAAACTTACACAAACAAAAACGAAAACTCAAATCCTCAAACAAGATCCAAAAATCAAATCCTCAAGTAAAAACTCAAATCCATCAATTAAAGTTAAAAATCCACAATTGAAGTTATACTTTTTTTTTTTTTTTAAATGGATGTGGTTAACTGGCTGTGAAATTGATGGATTTAGGTTTTTATTTGTGGATTTGATTTTTGGTTGTTGTTTGAGAATTTGAGTTTTGGTTTTGATTTGTGGGATTGAATTTTGGTTTTTGTTTATTAAGTTTATTTTTAGATTGTGTTTGAGGGTTGAGAAAATGAAAGAGAAAAAAAAAATTATTGATTTTGTTTTTTTTTTTTCTTTGTCTTTTCTGTTTCGTTTTTTAATTATTAATTTAAATAATAAAATAGATAACTAGAGGTACTTTAGTCAATGTGGGTTAAAAATTGTGGTCAACGGTTAGAGTTAACGGAAGTCAACTAACGACAGGGGACGTTTGTATAATTATAAGTATAAGTTCCATATGCATGCAATTATGCCTAAACTTAGGGGACATTTGTGCAATTAGTCCTTTAAAATATGTTAATGCTCTGCTTTTTAAGTTTATCAAGTGCAAGCAGAGAATCACCCCCATATACATACATACATATATATATATATATACCGGTTATAATTCAACAGGGATTGGTAGCTATATGGAATTCCGCACAGGAAATCTATCACTAGAAAGTTATTATATATATAGAATTTTTACAATATACACTTTAAGTACCTTTGGTGAAATTTAATGGAATTTATTGAATTTTGATGTGATTTTTTGTATTGATGATAAAAAGAATTAAATACATTTGTAGAAAAAATTAAAAAAATTCAGGTACAACTGTACAAGAACTAATTTTTTTCCGAATTTTTTTAATATAAAACATTTTAAAATAGAGAAATATCAGAAAAAATAGTTCTTCAATCAAAAAAATTCCGCACTAAAACGTTTATATATATATATATATTAAAATTTTCATGTGCGAGGTTTTTTGTAACAAAAGCTATTAGTGGTAACTTAATAGCTACTAGTAGCTATTTGGAATTCCGCATTTGAAATCCTTCACCAGAAAGTTACTATATTTATTTAATTATTCAAAAATGTTTAATTTTTTAACTTCAACATCTCGACTGGTCATATTCTCATATACTCTTAATCCAATACAAACTACTCATGTGCTTTTAATCCAATGGTTGAGATTTGATTGCATTTACCACTCTTTGATTAAATGCACATTGGTAGTTGGATGTTGAAATCAAAAAATCAAGTCACAAATTTAAATTGATTTAGCTTGATCCCTACGGAATAAGAGCAAATCAACTTTTAATAATATTTAGCTTAATTTGCTATTAAATTCCTTTTATTCTTTCGGATAAAAAAGAAGAGTGAGTGGGAGATGAGTGATAACAAGAAAACAGGAAAAAACATGAGTGTCTCTTCACTCAATGCTTGCACATGAGAAGAGATAGACCAAAAATAAATAAATAAATAAATAAATTGCATGCGTTTCTCCTCATTAAAGTTAAAAACTGGTTTATATGAAAAAAAAATAATAATAAATAAATAAATTTGTTAAAATTCACTCACTTTGGACTTATGTTCATAAACTTTCCTTGTTCTTTGAAAAATGCGGCATCTGTTAACTCCTAATGGCTAAGGGCAATGTGGTCTTCTTGACCAAATGAACATTGACTTTACCAAAGATAATAAGAACCGAAGAACGTAAACTCCCAACCATTTATGGTTTGATCCCTTCCTTTTTATAAATACATCAAATTGACCCACCTCAATTCTCACCCTAATTTTGACAATTAAACGTGATAGAAAATACAAATTAACCATATTCCCCTTTGTATTTAATTATTGAATGAGGATGACACTTTTACCCTCAAACCTTTTATAATTTGACAACTTTATCTATTTGGATTCTCCAATAAAAAATTGACATGTCATATAAAATTATTTTTAAAAAAAAAATTCAAAAATAATAAAAGAAAATTAATAACATAGATTAGAAAAATAAATAATATCATAAAAATATTACAAATTATTATTATTTTTTTTTAAATCCTATAAATGTATGAAACTTATAAAATAACGTAAATATATTAAAATAGCACTGTACAACAAAAATAAAAGAAAATAGCATACCCAGAAACAAAATCAAACGAAGATGACTGAACCAAATAAACAAATCAGACCCTTTTTCAACAAAAAAAAAAACATTTAATCAAACCCACATGCATTCAGAACCATGAAAATAGCAAAAGCAGAAAGAAAATCAAACAACCACCTGCTCCAAAAGATAGAAAACAACTAACCCAGGAACAAATTAAACTGAAAATAACATCATCCGACAATCATCAAGCAATCATAGCTTTAAACAAACCCACATGCAATATGTACCAGAAAATAACAAACCCATAAACAAAGTTTTACCTATCTCATTCACCTAAAGAACCAGATAAACAAAGTTTTACACAATAAACAAAATTAATTAAAACAAAAAGAACAGAGTAGCCAGCCAGCCCATTTCACCTATCTCATTCACCATACTCAATTTCTCCCTCTAAAACCTAATAATTTCTATCTAGAATTAAAGATTAAGCTGTTACAAAGGAACTACTACTAATCAACCAACAAGAATCCACTAGAAGTCTAGAGCACATTAACTTTGTATCCCCTCTTGAACAGGGCTCCATTAAGTGCAAGCACAAAGTTTCTGATCAATAACTGACTACCGCTTCGTTGTTAGCAACTTAGAACTAGCAAATAAGGTTAAGTGTTAAGTGGCATAACTCTTGAAGCTGGAATACAATTACTAATCTGCAACAAGCTTTAGTTACTGAAAATTCTCCAGAGAAGGTAAATTAAGACTTTCACTTTGGTATTTTTTTTTTAAAAAAGAAAAAAGATTAAAGTTTCAAAGATTTCAATCAACTGAAGTCAGATCAGATTTCAACACAATATATAAGAATAAGCTAATCTCAAGCTCATTTCATGAAACACAAACCAACCCGTGCTTGAATACTTAAAAGTATTTAAATGAACACAGGTCTAATATTCTGCAAGTCCGGATTACCTGTATTCAATTTGTGCCAACAATGATCAGCACATTTTCCAGACTCCATGACATCAGCAGTCCTATCCAAAACATGAGGCTGATTCATAGGAAATGTTTGTCTCCAGTCAGGGAGTGTAACAAGGTAGTTTCACTTGCAACGCAAGAAAGAAACAACTTACAAATGCAAATGCCCTTCATCCATGTGCCCAAAATGTGTCTACTTAAGGGAACCTCAGACTTGTATCCTAGTTCAGGATCTTTGCTAGCAACCTGAGATGTGATAGAGATGACAGCCTTTTTATCCTCTACCTTAAGTGATGTCGTGATGACATGACTTCAATCACATTGACTAAACATTTTTTAGAATGGCTTATACAGTATGACCAAATTATTAGATAGAGATAATTGCTATTAGATTAAATGAATATACATATTAATGTATACACTATGATCGTAATTTTCCAAATCATTTATATAAATATTGGTCATCTTGGCTAGTATAGCAAAATCAATATGAAAATAAAGAAACGACAGGCAAAACAAACAAAAAAGTGTAAAAAAAATTTATAAAAAAAAAAAAAACCTAGAAAAAGAAAATAAAACTAGAAAGGACAGAGATCAGGCTTACGTTTCATTTTCTTTCCGTCATTTTTTCCAAAATGTCGAGCGGAAGACTTTGAATGGCCTTTTGTATCAGACTCTGCATCCCATTCATTTTTTTCCATCAAATTTCCAGATTGTGTCACCATTCTATGTAGGATTACAACAGAATGCACATATCAGTACCCCGATCAGTAAATCCAGAATTTTTAAGCAGAAATCCATAAACAAGAAAATAAATTTGAGGAGAATATGCAAAATGGATATATAATTATATATGGCTACAAAGACAAGGTTTTATGAATCTCTAGGGGTGATTGAGCATCCCATGTCATTGAGAATGCCGCATCATATATCACTTAGCATTTTGTATATTTTCATTTCTTGAAAACATGACCATTCACAAATTACATCATATTTCACTTAGCTAATTATAAAATCTATTTTTGATACGAAATAAACAAACAATCATATATGAATCGACTTGTCCTTTCAACTTGAAATAATCATATTTCACTATAGCTACCTGCATGAGGAGAATTGAAAGAAACAACATACAATTTCGTCCACACTCTATTGATCTTCTACTTGAAATGCAGTCAGACCATGGCAGCGGAGTATTCAGAAAAGGTCCTTCCCGTCATAACTATCCAATTGCTACTTGATTAAAATCTATACTTAAAATTTCTTGCAACGATGGACCTAACCACTAGCAAGATCTTCTGAAACAGAGATATCATGCATTTTCTATAACTGAAAAAAGTTAAAAAATCATATGGTTTGGTGTCATTATTCATTAACTGTGATGATGCTTGGAAAATGACCATACAATGTAATATTAATATCACAACAATGGTGTAAAATTGAATGTGTTCTGTTAAATTAAATTTAGCAAGATGAAACTTTTATTTCATGAGAAACTGATTGCAAAATCTTGATAAATGCATACAAGTAAAATATCAAACAACAATCTTGAATAAAGAATTAGTGGATGCATCAAATGACAATTCATTCAAATACCACATAAATTAATCACATTAAAAAAAAACCCAGTTTCAAAAATCTAGTCGATCACCAAAAAAACACTCTGCCCTGTAAAGTTAAAGCAGATAATCCTCAACAAACCAACTAAATTTTCATCAAGAAAAAACCCAAAAAAATAAACAAATTTAAACACTCAACCGACTCTATTCGACCCTAACCAAAACTACCCAAATGTTGAATAGAAAGAGAAATGTACCTTGCATTTGAGCTCAAAATGCTTCGAATCGCCATTGAAGGCAGAGTCAGAGTGACAGGTTGAGAGAGGGAGGCAATTGCGTTTTTGTTTCTTCTTTTGTTTCCCGAAACGACAACGTATTTGCTCTCCAATGGGCTTGTTGGGTAATCTATATAGCCCATGAATTATAATTCAAAGTAATTGACTCTATTTATTTATTTGATTCAGAAAATTTTTAAACTTTTATCACAAGTCAATATTAACTAAATACTCACATTAATTTGTATTTTTTTTTTAGGTGTTGGCTCACCTAAAAAAAATAGTTTTATTTATTTATTTTAATCAAGAGTTATGCTATATGTTGAATATAGTTATGGGACAACTGATGTTTATTTTGATTGGAATCCAATACAATTTTTAGACAAGCCAAATCCTTTAAGAGGATATTAGCAAAAATGGTCTATCCCAATGTCCACTTTCAAGGAAATAGCCCATTGGGAAAAAAAGTGCATATATAGCCCATTGGGAATCCAATTTACAACAATACCCTTAAAGGGGATTCACGGGAGATTCCCTAAATACCCTTAAAATAAAGACCAATCAGGGGAAATTCCCTAAATACCCTGTTAAGAAGTTTATTCGATAAAACTTGCATGTTTTACTAAACTACCCTCCCCAATGTAATGATTTCCCACAAAACCCACAGTTACCATAACGATTCAAAATTAAGAAAATCCACATCATAATTCAAAATTAGAGTAACAAGCGCCGGTAGTTCTTGGTGTCTTTCTGCAAATCGCAAACCGAAACCTGGAGAGAGAGAGAGAGAGAGAGAGAGAGAGAGAGAGAGAGAGGGGGAGGGAGTCGTTGCACAATCGCTGGTCTGCTCTGTGTGGATATCGGTAAAAAAGGAAGTGAGTGGTTGTTCGCAAACCCAGAAATACAGTGACGCAGAGGAAGGAGAAGCTCGGTCGTCGTCGTCCTCGACCTCGTCGCCGTTGTCATTGAACCAAGCACCCAAACCCTAGTCCAAACGCAAAGAGAGTGAGACAATTTGAAGGTAATAATCTGTTCAAACTATTTTTTTATTTGAGAATTTTGTTAAAATTTGAGTTTTTTGTTTGTGTTGGTAGATTGTTCTTGGTGTTTGTGTTTTGTTTGAAGTGTTTGTATGTGTATTGGGGTGGAGGGTGTGTCTTATGTTTGAAGGGCAAGCTTGTTATTGATGATTGGTGTGAACTAGACTGGAAATCAATGTTGTTTTTTGGAGGGAAGAAATGTTTGCAGAGTTAAGGATGATTTATTTTGCATGTAGTGTATATGTTGAGCCTAGGAATGATTATCAAAAGCCTAGGGCCGATGGATGGATGATGCATTTATTATTTTGAGCCTAAGACTGATGTTGATTGTGTATTTTGAGCCTAAGACTGATGTTGAATGTGTATTTTGAGCCTATGAGGCTATGAACTACAGTGATGTTGAATGTGTATTTTTAGACTGATGTTGATGTTGAATGATTTCCATAATCCTAGTAATGAGGTTGATGGTGGGACTGATGATACATGCATAATTTTGATCCTAGGACTTGTTTTCATAAGCTTGAGACTGAAAATGACTTATTTTGCACGTATGGAGCATAGGTTTAATGGTGAATGTATATGTTGAGCACATCAGTTATTTTCATAAACCTAGGGCCGATGGATGGATGATGCATGTATGTATTATTTTGAGCCTAAGACTGATGTTGAATGTGTATTATTTGAATTTATTTTGTAAGCCTGGTAGTGATGTTGAGCCTGAGACTGAAGATACACGCTTAATTGTGAGCCTAGGATTTATTTTCATAAGCCTGAGACTGAAATTTACTGATGTTATCTTTTTGTTTTCATTGTTTAGATGCCGAGAAATTCGAATGCGGGTTTGTGGCGGTTCCCAGACCATGAGACTTGGGTTCCCGCGAGAGTAAATAGTGGAAGTCATCCATTTTTCATTACAGAGTTGAAATCCATCCTCCAGAAATTTGGTTTGGAGGAAAAATTCAAACAAGGCCCTTTCGGCATATACTTAGACTTGAAAGAACCGTTGACACTTTACGGGCAGCTTATCCACAATATATTGAAAAGGGAGATCATTCACCCCAAAGGTTCCAGAGAAGATGAGATGTGGTTTGGTTTGGGGAATAATCAAGCCCGTTTTGGCCAATAAGAATTTTGTTTATGCAACGGCTTGAAGATGGGACAGCTGCCCAAAGGTTTTGCTAATAGCAGCGAAGTCAGAGAGGATTCGATGCTTAGAAGAATCTTCAATGGAAAAAGGCCGACTGCGGAGATATTGTACGGCACTTTGAGGAAAATGACGTCCGAACAGAGTGAAGATGCGTACAAGATGATCAATATATATATAGTGAGCCAATTCTTTGGCACGGATGACGGTCGGACCACAGCCATCTCGGGGTGGCTGTTTTCATTGGTAGAAAAGGAAGAAGAATTTAAAAATTTTCCATGGGGTGCTTACATCTTTAGTTTTACACTATATTTTTTGAAGGGTGTACTGAATAAACGGCTCACCCAACTGAGAGGTCAATCAAAGAAGGAAGATAAGAATCGGAAGGTGCAGAAGAATAAGAATACAGACTTAGAAGAAGAAGATAAGAAAAAAAAGACGAAGAAGGGGAAGAAGAAGTTAGTAGAAGAAGAAGAAGAAGAAGACAAGAAAAAAAAGATGAAGAAGGGGAAGAAGAAGTCAATAGAAGAAGAAGTGAAAGGGAAAGGGAAAGGCAAAGGGAAAGATAAAGCTAAAGACAAAGGGAAGCAGCTGCAGGCTGAGGTAGAGAAGAAGAAGAAATCAAAATATTATACCTACAATTTGACCGGGTTCCCTCTAGTACTTCAGGTAAGTTTTAGAAAAATTACGCATGTTATCAAACTTTGTTTTAGTGTATCTCGTTTCACTTTTTTGGATTGAAAAACATTTCTTGATAAAAGTTAGTTTAAATTGTATAGGTATGGGCCATGGAGACGGTAACTCGTTTTGAAAATATCATTGGAAAGCGTGTTGGTACGGGGTATCCACGGTTCACTAGATGGGAATTTAGTGCAAGGCTTTCAAATATTGAATCAAGATTCACATTATCGGTGTATACATAATGACCATGTTTTGTAGTTAGTTAATTATTTGTTGGAATTCGCTAACAATTGTTTGTTCCTTATATGTAGATGTCTGTATATCGTTGGGGAGTTGAAACTTTTGAAAAGGGTACAGATTACTTCAAATCATTGAATTTGAAATACGTTTGTGAACCACTCCCTGAAAAGAAGAGGGAGAAATTGGCGTTGGTAATAAGTCCAACTGAAGTGGAAGAAGCTGATGATGATGGAGTTGATTATGCTGAGACAAGCAATGACAGTGATGGTATTGGCGCTGCTGTTGTGAAGGAGATAGGAGCGTCTGTGGGGAGAAATAGCAATACATCTTTCAAAGATTATTTCCCTCCTTCTAAGAAGCGTCTATTCTCCGATGTAGATTCTAAGGTATGATTCCATGTACAATATTTGGTTTTAGACTTTTAGTATGTTATGATTGTATGCAGCGTTTTAATTATTGCAAAATTCAGGTGCCTTCCACAATGTCACAACTATATACTGCTATGCTTGAGAGTGAGAAACGTATCATTGCGTTTTGTACAAATGAATTTGCAAACATTAGGAAGCAGATGAAGGTTAGATATGAAGTTATATTGCCATTATATTATTATTTATATATTATAGTTTAGTCCTTAATAAATTCCACTAATTCATTTATGTTGATGTTTAGTATGCTCCTGAGCAAGATAATGGGGATGTTGGTCATAAGGATCCTATGGAGGAGGAGGATGTTGGTCATAAGGGTGCTGGGGAAAAGGCTGCTGATGACCAGAATGTTGGTGGTAAGGGTGCATGTGAAAAGGCTGCTGTTGATGAGGATCATATGGAGAAGGATGTTGGTCGTAAGGGTGCCAGAGATGAGGCTACTGTTGATGACGATTCTATTGAGGAGGATGCTATAAAGGAGGATGTCGGTCTTAAGGCTGCTGCTGATAGGGATGTTGGTGAGGATTCTATTGAGGAGGATGTTGGCGGTAAGGGTGCCGGTGATGATGAGGGTGTTGTTGAGGAGGATGCTATGGAGGAGGATTGTGGTGGTAAGGATGCTGCTGAGAAGGATGTTGGTGAGGAGGATTGTGGTGGTAAGGAAGCTGCTGCTAAGGATGTTGGTGATAAGGATGATGTTGGTGAAGAACAAGGTGAGGCTGTTGGTGTTAAGGCTGATGAGAAAGAGGTTGTTGCTGTTGTGGAGGTCGATAAGGCTGTTGTGGAGGTCGATAAGGTTGTTGGGGCTACTGCAATCCAGGTACATTCTATAAATAGTTGGTTTAGTAGTCTTTTAATACTTGGTGGCACATAGTTCGGCTCTAATGAACTAAAAGCCTGGAAAGAAGACAGTATTTCAAATCAGAATGCAATAGAACTTTCTTAGCAAATCAGTTTTGTATAAATGACAGAAAATAATAATTACAAAAAATATATTTCAGTTATCAAATTCGCATCCTACAGCAGGTACATTTATATACCCGTTGATATCTACCATCAAGAACAACAAAACAGCCACTTCACCATTCCCAATTAAACAAAAAAACATTTCCTCGGATCAATAATTAGTAGTCTTTCATAGTGTTCATGTTCTTATTGTTTATGTTATGTATATGGTTTATACTTTACTACATATTTTATTTATGTAGGACTCGGGGGAAAAATCTATCATTGACTTGGAAGACTATCCATCCCCGTCCGTGAGTTTTATTGGCCAGTATCTTCCTGGTAGTGTCACAGAACTTACAGAGGCCGACCCTAATGTTCAATATAAAGACTTCAACAAACAGAGGGCTCGAAAGCGTTCGAGATATCTAGTTGACCCGTACACATATCCGATGCCCAAGAAGACAAAGAAATCACATCACCTCTTAGAAGATGTAGACTCAGTTGAGTTCAATGCTTTTTTGAAGAGGGACGACCCAGTTTGGTAATTTTCCATTACTATATTGCCATGCTTGTGTTTATGTCTTCATTTTTGAATAATTGTGCTAATGTATTGTATTCATTTGGTATTAGTTATTATACGGGTCAAATAATGCCCATGACACGTCAACATTTTCTAGACTTAATCCACGTCGACAAGTGGATATTAGATTTGGTAAATTAATAAACTATCTATTTCTTCCTGTTTATTAAGGGTTTATGTTACTTATTTCGTAACGTACATCTTCAATATACATAGCCCATTCATAGTTACTTTGATATCCTGTGGAGGAGGCGATCGAGCAGTGAACTTAACTACATGCAGAATATTGGATTGGTTACCACATCTTTCTTCGTAAGTATAACCCTTATTATATGATATGGAACAAACAAATGTGTTTATGCATGTTTCTGTTTAATAATGCTATATAGTATCAGCCTATGATTGATTGATATATAATAATGTAATGAATGTATTTTTTTTTTATATGACAGACTCTCTTAAACATTAAGTGGTCAGTTAAAATGCAATTGATGGACAAGGAGAGGGAGCTAGCAAAGTGGGAGAAGGATGAGCAGGGAAGAACTGAACAGCAAGAAACTAGTTCTCCTCCTTCTCCGCAGCAGAAAAAAAAAGGGCAAAAAAAGGGGCAAGAAGATTACCAACCTTCTCCCAAAACGGCTAATGTCTGGGAAGACTACCCAGAATTCGTTCTACAAAATTACCATCCAAGTGCAGAGCTCCTCAGACATGTTACAAGGCATGACCTTCTGTACCCTCAACCTTGGTGGGAACTAGATTCAGTAAGTTGCTGGAAACTCAGCTGCGTTGTCATTATATACTCTTATATATTTCCACCATATGCCTAATCTATTGTATATACAGGTGATCATTCCGTGCAACGTTCCCAACCATTGGGTGTTATGCCATGTACTTTTGAAGGAAGGAAAAGTACTATTATTTGACTCATTGAATGAACGGAAGAGCGGATTCAGTAGTTATCTAAAGGACATTCGTAGGCTGCTATACCTATTGCCATCTATTCTGAAGCATGCCGGTTACTACGAAGAAGTGAAGATGGATCCACATACCACCCCATTCACAGTCCACCCCATTCACAGTTGAATCTCAGCATAGTGATGTCATTCCACAACAAGATGATGGGTATGTTTGACTTCCTAAGCCTTACAATTTATGCAATTTATTTAATTTCCTAAAGATACTTATGTTTGACTCAAATGTATACAGAAGCAGTTGTGGTGCCTTTGTAATGAAGTATGCTGAGTTGATTATGGCTGGAGTACCAACTCCATGGAAATCGATTTTTGGACAAAAGAATATCAAAAACTTCCGTAAAGCCGTTGCATGTGATATTTACACCAATGGTCAAGTCTGTAATTCCCCCTAGAGTTGAACAGCTTCGGAATCCTGTGTTTTGGCTGATAGTGTTTTGTGATCCTTTATTTTGTTGGGAATGTTTATGATGTAATATATATATATATATATATGAACTATGAAAAAGTATGTTAGGCCTAGGATCAACTCTTCTAGGCCTACGATATTTGTTCCCAGGCTTAGGATACTTGTACTCATCAACAATGGTCTCAGTCACCGTCTCTGTTAAATGATGTATTTATCCAATAACTGTGAAAAAAATAGCCCTTTCATCTCCCCTTGTTGCTAATATCCTCTATCCTCTATCGTCTATGTAATATATATGAACTGTGAAAAACTCTGTTAGGCCTGTGAACAACTCTTCTAGGCCTAGGAGATAAAACTCCTACACGCCCAGTCACATAAAACTCCATGGTCCATATCATGAAAGTCTGATAGGCCTAGGAACAATTTAAACAGGCCTTGAATAATTGGACCTAGGCCCGCAATAAACTGGGAAATGGATTCAAGTTTTGCAGAAACGGGAAACAGCTGTACAATAAATTTGGACAGGCACAATGGTTCATTTTGTATTGGGTATTTGAAAGGTTATAATGGTTCATTCTTCAATCAAATCAATGTCAATGTGACTCTTCAGTTTGTCACTATAAATATCAGTTGCATATTGGTCACAAAAGTCACCAAGTTTCCTTTCTACAAATTCAAATGGAAGCAAACGGCAGGAGCAACGGCAGTAGCAGTCACAGGATGAATGCCATTTTCGAAGTGATGCATGAAAGGGTTACAATGGCTGAGGAGACCACCGTGAAGGAGCGTGAAAATGCAAAACGGCTACGTGATGATTATACTGTTTTGATGGGCAAGTTTCAGAATCTGGAAGCTGAAATCATCAACTTAAACATTGAGATTGAAGCAAGGGACAACGAACTCAATGGGCTCTACCAACTGGTTGAACAGATGCAGAAGAAGTTGATGGACTTCAACATTCCACCACCCTGAACAAAAACACAGACTTTTTGTACCACCGTTTATTTATTATTATTATTATTATTATTATTATTATTATTATTATGTTTTGTGAAGGTTTTTTTTTTTGTATCAGAAGTGGGGTCCTAATGTAATGGAAGTTGGTTTTCTTTTCATATGCTTTACACATTTCACAGGTGCATTTTATAGTCCATACATAACAGAACAGAACAAATTAATTAATTTTCCTTCATTAAAAGTAAACAAACATAAACAACACAAACAAAATGATGTCAAACAAACTTGCCTACCATAACACCCATAATAAAAACGAATACGAAAAAACACAACATCACACCAGTGCTTTCACTTTTCTGAGATACCTTCTCAGCAACATTCATATACGATTGAGGCCAAAAATGGCTTTCACTCTTCTCAAGTACCTTCTCACCAACATTAACACTACTTATCGCTTTATATGCTTCATCGGTTGAGTTAAACTTCTTGTAAGATGCTCCTGGAAAACCAACAACATGTTCATGACACTCAGGCCAATAACTAAACACACCTGTTTTCCTTCCTCTGAAAACCACATAAACAGAATTCTTTCCCATTGGTGTCTTCACACAACCCTGTGTAAATCGAAAAAATTTGACAAAGGAAATCAGGCAAAACCCTGTGTGAATCAGGACAAATGTGATGAAGAACCCTAACTTTGTTTGTTTTGGAACACGTGAAGAACAAGTGAAGAAGGGGAAGGATCGGTGATGGGATGGAGACTTTAATGAGAAGAAGAAGTGGGTTCCATCTGTACTCCACTACTCAGCAACGATGATGTGTCGTGTAATATGTGGGCTCTGTCGTTACACGTGTCACGGGCAAACGTTTCCAATGAAAAACAACTAAGCCTGGGAACGTTGACAAGGAATTGTTCCTAGGCCTTACAGGTTTCCTCCGTATACGAAATTGTAGGAGCCCCGCAATAATCTCAATGATCGGCATGGTCCAACGATGAAGGGGAATCAATTCAAAACTGTACGTGAAGTTTCTTGATCATCGAACGGTGGAACAAGTACATCAGTACTCGTAACACTAGAGATAGCAAACAACCCAAGAAATATTAACCCCTAAGTGCCTAAGAGTTATGTCAAAAGCTTGTTTGGTGTTCTCGTTGCTTGAATCCATCTCCCGTATTAGATTTACAGTGCCGGAATCAATTCCGATGCGTGCACATCGCTTTCTAAAAACATCCCGTGCAATCGGGAAAAAAAAAATCAAAAATTTTTTATTTAAATCGAAATTAAATCCACTTTGGGCCTAGGATTTGTTCCTAGGCTTAAAGTACCCATTCCTAGGCTTTCAACCTCCTGGGCTTAAAGTCCCGATTCCTATATTGATGACGTGGCGACTACAAACAACTGAGCCTGGGAAAGTTTTCAAGGCCTAGGAATAAATGAAAATATCAGTGATTTGACACTTTGACAGGCCTAATGAGAAGAAGAAGTGGGTTCCATCTATACTCCACTACTCAGCAACGATGACGTGTCATGTAATATGTGGGCTCCATCGTTACACGTGTCACGGGCAAACGTTTCCAACGAAAAACAACTGAGCCTGGGAACGTTGACAAGGAATTGTTCCTAGGCCTTACAGTTTTCCTCCGTATACGAAATTATAGGGGCCCCGCAATAATCTCAACGATCGGCATGGTCCAACGATGAAGGGGTATCAATTCAAAACTGTTCGTGAAGTTTCTTGATCATCGAACGGTGGAACAAGTACATCGGTACTCGTAACACTAGAGATAGCAAACAACCCAAGAAATATTAACCCCTAAGTGCCTAAGAGTTATGTCAAAAGCTTGTTTGGTGTTCTCGTTGCTTGAATCCATCTCCTGTATTAGATTTACAGTGCCGGAATCAATTCCGATGCGTGCACATCGCTTTCTAAAAACATCCCGTGCAATCGGGAAAAAAAAAAATCAAAAAAAAAAATTATTTAAATCGAAATTAAATCCACTTTGGGCCTATGAGTTGTTCCTAGGCTTAATACCGATTCCTAGGCCTTCAACCTCCTGGGCTTAAAGTCCCGATTCCTATACTGATGACGTGGTGACTACAAACAACTGAGCCTGGGAAAGTTTTCAAGGCCTAGAAATAAATCATTTTGGGCCTAAGAACTGTTCCTAGGCCTTAAACCTTACTCTCGGGCTTAACTCATCATCTGTTTTCAACATCAATAATAGCAGCCCCAACCAAGTAGTACAGCAATATCAGCAGCCAGTTATCGTAAACCTGTTTTGGTTCAGCAGCCAACAACAAAAACACAAACAAATATACATACACCATACACATTCACCATACACTCAAACAAAATAATATTTCCAATGAACACAAATGATATATAAACCTATTGAGGTTGGTACACCAATGTACCACACAAACAAATATACATACATACACTATAAACCTTCAAAAAAACAAGTTAACAAGTTCCCTACAACAAGATCAAATGTTCACAGCTCCAGGTCACAGCCCTGACACTTAGATGACTGTAGGCCCAGCGGCTTTCTCTTCGTCCGTGTCAATCAAGGTAGGTTCAGGTGGCTTGTTCGGGCACTTCAGTTTGGTGTGACCTTCTTTCTTACAAATGCTACACGATCGAGCTTTTTTGGCTTATTTGCTTGTGCTAGATGATGGTTCTGGACAAGTTGTTTTATTGTGTCCTTTTTTTCCACACTTTGTACAAGAAGGTAACTTTTTTTTCTCCCCGGCGGACGGTACCCTCAACTTCTTTGGTCTTCCTGGCAGAATCTTTTTCTTCCATGGCAATACGATACGGTTCCGAATTGCATCAGGAATGTCCCAAGATTCGGGATCCGGAACAGGGTTGACACTCATTTCATAAGCATGTTTAAGAAATCCTGTTGTGTATAGCTCAAAAGCCATTGAGTTGACTGACATACCTTTGAACCTAGGCCATAAAACAGCAACAAAAACAAATTAAAGTTTGTAAAATAAACCACAACAGAAAAATGTAAAGAGTTAACACAACGGGAACCATACCTAGCAACCGCCATTGCATGAGAACACGACAACTCATCTAAATCTCATTCACGGCATGAGCAAGAACTGTTATCAAGGTCGACGGTTTTAGGAATCCATTTGTTGTCTACCTTAAATTTATTGAAGTGAATGGGGTGAATCTCAGACTTATTCGCTGTATCTGTCAAATCTTTGATGTGCTCGTCTGCTAACGTTGTCAAGTATGTAGACATTTCACCTGCATTTGTCCGACGATCGTAGAACCACCTTTGCAACAAATCTCTGATACATTCCGCCATTGCGGTGATCGGCAGTTTTCTGACCGCAAGTAGACAAGAATTCATTGACTCAGCAATATTGGTGGTCATAAAAGAGGTCCTATTTCTAGGGCTATGTACACGTGAAAACTTCTCTACCCTAACGGCCATGAGCTCATCGTACACCTTTCGACACGTTTCTTTCAACTCACCCATTAAACGGTCAAACTCTTCGATACGGTATGCATACGTAGCACGGTAGTAAAGCCACATCACATCATCCCTCTGCTTGCAAAATCTTTTCAGATTTTGTGCCAAGTGGTACGCACAAATCTCATGTGCTGCATCTAAGAATATGGTTTCAACTGCATTAAATATGCCATTGTGCCGATCCGATATTAACATTACACGGTCCGGATTTTGGATCCCTTTACGGAGTTTCTTCAAAAACCAAGTCCAAGACTTTGTGCATTCAGAGTTTGCAAACCCAAATGACAAAGGGTATATCATCTCGTTTCCGTCTTTGCACACCGCAACTAACAAGACACCCCTAGTCCTAGCCTTCAAATGGGTAGCATCGATGCAGATAACCGGCCTAATAACAGAATTGAACCCCTCTATAGAGGCTCCAATTGCCATGAATGCATATTTCAACCGGTTTTTCGAGTCCGTCTTGATCTTTGTTATAGTCCCGGGGTTTGATTGTTCCAAAACATAAAAAAAAGACGGCAACCTCTGAAAGGATTCCCACGAATCGCCGAAAACCTGATTCAAAGCGTGCTCTTTCGACCTATAGGCTTTGTTGTAAGAGAGGTTTATGACATGTTGCTCCCTCATCTCATAAATTATATCTTTAGGACGGATGATGCGCCCGGGATCGCGATATTTACTTGCGTACAAATCCCCTATCACGGCTGCACTCACACGTTTAAATTCAACGTTGTAGTTGTCATTTCTCTCACATGTGTGCTCATTAACGAACGCATTCACATGCCAATAAGTCCCCCTATTCGACTTCCATGCCTGAAGAACCCATCCACAACCTCTCTGAGTACATTGGGCAGTGAATCATGTATTCGAAGATCGTGAAACCCTGTACTCAGTCCTCTCTGCAAAGGCATACGACCCTACAGATTGCTTCAATGTACTTTTGTCCTTGAACATCTGTCCTTTGTATAATGGACCTTGATATGCTGAATTGTCAAACACATCCACAGATCGAACGGCTTTAATTGAGTAAAGCTCTGAGCCTGATACTGTCCACCGTGTGTTCATGGAAGGTGAAGAACTGTTGGGTGTTCCACTAACCCCTCGTTCTTCTATTCCAAGAACTGTTGCCGCTTGCACACTATCATCATCATCACCTGTACTATCGTCTTCTGTATCACTGGTTTTTGAACTATCGGACCTTCTAGAAGTATGGATGCTTTCGGAACTATTATTTTCACCTACAAATGCATGCTTGGTAGTAGATGCTGGCGTCACTTCCTCATTGCCTGTTGACGTAAATCCAGGTGAAGCCTGAGATGCCAGCAGATTATTGCTCCCACTAACTGATTTATGGTTTGGAGTAGCCGCCGAAGACCGTGGAATATCGGTGGGTTTAATAGGGGATATCGTACACGCTGAGTTGATTGGATTTAGTGGAGGTCAAAACTCAGGTTTGTTGACAAATTCAACATCAATTGCAGCCCAACCTTTTTCCTTATGCATAATCACGAACTCTACATCGTCGTCACTCACAACAGACAATGTAACTTTATCAGCTCCCATTTCCACATGCGAAGTTAGCTTCAACTCAATTTGGTCTCTACTAACCCCTGTCCTCTGGTATATCGTTTCCACCAATTTATTGTATGCTCCGTTGTCTTTTTTTGTTACACGTACTGAAAACGAAATACGACCGGTAAATGCGTTACCCTTCCAATGCTCACCACACTGAACTAACAGCCAAGACATGATTATCCTTAAACCCTGAAAAAACCAAAAAAGGAAAAACATGATTTTTGTCATTAACAGTAACAGTATAGCAGTTTAGGTGAGCACCTAGGAACAATATTATAGGCCTAGGAATGGTTCCCAAGCCTAAAACATTCCTCCCGGGCTTAGCCCCCTTTTTGTTTTCAAAAGGATTCCATATCATCAGCCTAATAACACCATACATACACCATCGGCACAAAAAAAATTTACATACACCGTCAGCACAAACATATGTACATACACCATACATACACCATCAACACAAACAAACACATATGGGGTCCCCTAGCATGGCATGATCGTAACAAACAAACCCCATATGTATAGTCCACCAACCCTCACAAAATCACCTCTTAAAATACTTAGATTCTTAACTACAACAGTACTGCACCTCTTAAAACCTTGATGTGGCATTTCATCAAACACCTTAACTACATACACAAACCCCATTTCATGGGCAACAAATCCAAAACCATAAATCCCTCATTCTATTTAAACAACAGTAAAAGACCGAGATATTCAATGACATTGGAAGCTTAAGTGGGGCCACAAGACTTACAGTGACTGTGTTTGCTCGATTTCAAACTTGACAGTGGTGGGTAGCACAATCGGGTCGATTACGGTTGGATTGGATTCCAGTGCACAGGAGAACGACGGAGAAGATGACCCAACTTCTGAAATGGAGAAGACAATTGACCCAAGTTCAATGGCCGATTCCGGTCGACGGAGAAGATGACCCAACTCTGAAATGGAGAAGACAAATGACCCAAGTTCAATGGCCGATTCCGGTCGATGGAGAAGATGACCCAACTTGATATGGAGAAGATGACCGTGTAGCCTGTAGCGGGAAAGTTCTTCAGTTCGTGGTGTAGCGGGAAAGTTCTTCGGTAAACTGAAGGAGATGAAGGAAGGGCAGTTTTATCCTTACACATTCTTACAGGGTAATTAAGTCATTTTGCATGGTTTAATTGTTGAGGGCATTATTGTCTTCAAAAGGCTATTTCCTACAAAGTAAATATCATAAATGGCCAGATATGCACTTTTTTTCCCAATGGGCTATTTCCTTGGAAGTTGATATTGGGATGAGCTACTTTTGCAAGGACCCCATCCTTTAATCAAATACAAAATAATAATAATAATAATAATAATAATAATAATTGTTTTAGCTATTATTACAAAATAATAAAGTATTTACAAATGCGCTCAATAAATATATTAATTTATTTATTGTAGAGACTACATATAGAGAACACAAGAAAGTGTAAATTAGTTATGATTTTGACCAATGAACAGGGTTAGCTTTATAACCATTACTAAACAATGTCATTAGATATATCAAATCAATAAACATAAAGGGTTTCCTTAATAGTGTTAAAATGGTTCTAAATACTTAATGCCATCACTGCACAAAATAATATTCATTGTTCATCAATGGGAACATTGTGATTGTTGGAGCAACTATCTTTCTACTTAAACTCTACACACCATTTTGCTAAACTTCTGAATTAAGAAAGCTTATGAATTATGATGTCTTCTTAATCAGAATTGTAGTATAACATTTGATTTATTTCTTCTGGTAATTCCTTGACATGTTTTGTAAATTGCTTCACTCCCTTTTGTTCTAGTTAAACTTCAGGTTCTTTTCCGTGCATTTTATTGTCATCGGAAGCACCTAATGAGTTCTGATCAGTGATATGATGATGCCATGATCTTTACAAATTGATCATTGTTCCGTACGTCCGGTGCACACTCAACCTGAATTTGAATCAATTGATCAGGGCAGTAAAATCAGTAGGAATATAGCTCAGTATCTTAAAAATGTCCATGATTGAAGAGACTAATAGCTAGTGTAAGCTTTTACTTTTGTTATGCTCTAGAGTAAGCATAATACCTTGTATTTATATGGACTTCTAAAGCCAATCCACACTCACTTGTAGAGTAAGCCTGTCCTGCTCCAAGAATATAGAAGAACAAATTTCAACATTTAACAATGAATTCTTACATTTTCAAAAAAAAAAAAAAAAAAAAACAATGAAACCTTACACTACAATTGAATACATGACTAATGAAGAGGAAGCAGAAAAAAAGAAAAGAAAATTACCCTTCAATTCATCATGAATGTTTCTTTCCGATGTTTAAGCAAATAATTTCACTACGTATCTGCCAAGTAAGAAACAATTCACAAATTAGTCCACATTCTATCAATCTTTACTTCAAATACACCAGGCAACCATTCACACAACGGCGGAAGAGTATTCGAAACATGAATTCAAAGTAATGCCTCGAAAACCAATAATAGTTTTGGAAGATACTTCATTTCCTGGTCCAGCTTGAGAATTAATCACCCACAAAAATATCATACAAATTGGTGATTCATTAGCAAGCAATAGTAATTAGTATTTAAAATTCAGATTCGTGTAGAGGAACAAACCAACTTAAGAATGCTCGGTAAGTCGAATAAAAAATCAATTATAGCCCCCCGTCTCCATTCAATCCATCCCTAACTTGATGAGTAAGCCTGTCCTGCTCGAACCTAGTAGAACAAATTTCAAAATTTAACAATGAATTCTTACACTACAATTGGATACATAATTAGTGGAGAGTAGGAACAAACAAGAAAAGAAAAATCACCCATCTATACAAACAAGAAACGAAAATTAATTACCATTTACTTCATCGAAAATGTTTGTCTTCAGTCTTGAGTGTTTAATCAAATAGTTACAATGCCTGCAAAGTGAAAAAAACAACTCAAAAATAAGTCCACATTGTATCGATCTTACTTTAAATACACTACGCAAGCATTCACATAGTGGTAGAGGAGAATTTGAAAAAGGTTCCGGTCATACATAACTTTTGAATTTTTATTTCACTTAAGGTATATTCTATGGATCTTTACTTGACATTGTTGAGTGTTTAAATCATACTATTGTCAGGTCAATTCTTTTCGGTTAAAGCTACATAGTATCTCCTGCTTGTCTTAGCCTCTCCATTTTACCCATGGTCCTCGAAACTTTTATGTACTGAAAATAATCCAAAAAACACAATTTTGTTAAAACAAAAAATCCCAAGTAATAAGTGTATAAATATCTAAATAAATAAATGTCTGAACATGAATGTCCTAGTTGGAAGGGTTGTTACCTATACAACATTGAAATAAATTGCCCAAGGAAACCGAGACTAGCTTGAGAATTACCCTCAACACTTTCATAGCAACAATAAGCAATTAAATTCCAGATTCTATGTAGAATCAATTACAGCACCCGGTCTCAATCCACTACAATTCTGATGGCCAAAGCTAGAATTGCTGTCAATAACAACTTGACTTCTGTATAACACCTGGAATTATAATGACGACAATATATAATATTACAATCACGAAAATACAAGATACTAGAAATAAGATTGTATGAAGATGAAAAATTTACCTTGCTAATCGCCACACTTAATGAATACCACAACCCATATGTATTCAATATGAAAGTATTGAATACATACCCATATTGATTGATAATCCATGTCAATCTCAGGTATGTAGGCAATCATAGGCCAATATCTCCCTTTATGCTTTTCGCAATTTTGCTTTAGCAGAGGGCATCCATAGCTCCTTAATTTCAAAAGCGACAGAGGAAGGCCCTTCTCTGGAAAGGATTTGAGCTTAGGACAATTCTCCAGATATAGTTCTTCCAAACAATTGAGGCTTTGAATGGCGGAGGAAAGGCGTTTTAGATCTGGAAATTCTCTAATATCCAAGATGATTAGAGAGGTTGGAAGCAAGATTCCCGTCTCCTGTGGAGGAAAAGACACCACATCTGGACATCCTCCCATGCAGAGTTTTCTAAGAGAGCTGAGTTTGTGCAACCCCCATTGGAACAGTCTCTCGCATATTTTTGGTGTATCAATGATACAAAGTGATGTGAGGTTGATGGGAAAGCCATCCTCAGGGAAGGATTCCATGCCTCCACATTTCAATATACTTAAATCTCGAAGAGAGGTGAGATTCTGCATTCGGTTGGGTAGGCCCTTTAGCTTCTCACAGTCTCCTATTTCAATCCGTTGAAGATGGCTCAGTTGGTGCAAATTGTTAGGCAGAGCCTCTAGTTGCTGACACTTTCTTATTATAAGCTCTGTCAAATTTGTGGAAGGAACCCCTCCTGCTGGAAAAGAAACAAGGCTTGAACAATCCCGTATGTCAATCTGTTGAAGATGGTTCAGTCGGTGCATATTGTCGGGCAGATCCACTAGTTTTCTACACCCAAATATTCTGAGATTTGTTAAGTTCGTGGAAGGCAACCCTCCTCTTGGAAAAGATACGAGATTTGGACAATAAATTTGAATCTGTTCAAGATGGTCGAGCTTGTTCACATCCTCAGGTAAAAGTTGAAGATTTTCACAAGAAGATATAATGATTTCTTTAAGACATGTATTATCGTGAAACCTTTCTGCTACCGACTCCAACTTTGGACAATAACGAAGATGAAGGTATTTTAAAGCCTTAGGTAGATTATAGCCACTTGTTGACAAGTATGCAAGATTATTGCAATACTCAATATGAATGTGCTCAAGTGTTGCAGGTAACTCACTTTTTGAAAACGAGGATGTGGCAGATATTGAAGACCCCCCTAAACTATTGTCCTCTTCTTGCATCAAAGTCTTTAAATCTTTGCACCACCTAATCACCAGCTGCTTTAGATTCGGAAATAACTGCCTTCTTGTAAGGTACATCAAAGATTCACACTTACTAACAGACAAACATTCAAGAGATGTACAATCCATCCATGTGTCGGGAAGGCATTCCAGTGTCTTGCATGATTTAACATAAATGGCTCTCAAATGGGAAGGTAGAGTAGCCTCTGGAAAGGAAACCAGATCTGAGCAGTTTGCAATACTTATCCGTCTAAGGAAATCAAGGTTGAGCAGCTCTTGTGGTAACTTAGTAAGGCATACGCTGTCCAATACCAGATACTGACATATGCAAGGCAATCCTCGCAACTGTAGCTCTTCTTCTTTCTCTTTCAGCAGGGAATCAAGTAGAAAGTAGAGGTAATCCAATGATTCGAGGAAAAATGTAGCATCTTGCAGTGATATTATTCCACTATGCCAGAAAGACGTTGGCGCTTTATAACCAAAAATCTCCGCTCCTTCAATTCCCGATACAATTTGAAAAACCTTGCCTTGAAAATCAGAAAAAATAATTGGATTCAAAGGGCCGAGGTCGATGTCAGTTCTCGGTTGTACCTGTTTGCATCCATCAATTTCAATCTTGCAGCCTACCGGAAGAATTGCAACTGACACCAGCAATTCCCCACAACTTTTAATGACAAGACTTTTCAAGGAAGGAAGATGTTCTGGCAACCTTCCTTTTAGTTTAGGACAATCTACAATTGAAAGTTGTTGCAGATGATGAAATGCTTCAACTTGTAGTTGACCAATTCCGTGTGAAATCCATTCTTCCCATTCTTCCATTTTCTCAAAATAAAGAGTTTCCAGAGACGGAAAAGGCATTGAACTACCATTTCCATACAACTCAGGACCCACCCTCTTTATACAGTTCATTCTTCTGATAACAAGTTTCTTTAGTGAAGGTAGTTGCCCAATTGATGGCAAGGAAATACTGCAACAATCTTGGATTCTTAAGAGCACCAAGTTTGAAAACCAAGTATCTCCTAACCAAGCAGGCAACGATATACCGCGACAACCGTAGATAGTAAGCTGTTCGAGCTTTTGATTAGGTCGTAGCATGTCAAGCACTTGCGATTCCCTTTCTTTGTTCCCAGAATCAGAATCAGAATAACTCCATTGCAAAAGTAATACTCTAAGGTCCCTCTTGCCACTTAAATCAGCTTCCTTGGCATCTAGAACATCATTTATATTCTCCAACCCTGAAATTGTAAGTGTCCCCCGTAGATGCTTCAACAACTTTAAAGCTTTCAACCCAGGCCCGCTGCAGCTCACAACAAAATCTGATAGCATTCTAAGACTTGTTAATTTACCAATATTCAAAGGCATTTCTTCTAACGTAGTCCCAGAAGTATTCAGATGACGCAAATTGATCAAGTTCCCCACATCACACAATTTCTTTAAATTACAACAACCTTCTAATTTAAGTGTCAATAAATTGTAAAGGGTACTAATTGACTCTGGTAAATGATGAATTGCAGTGTGAGAAAGGTCAATATATCGTAGATGTTTCAAATCACCAATTGCATTCGATAGCTCATCGATGTAATATCTATTCAAAGATAGGACCCTTAAACGGCGTAGTTTTGGTAAAATATTGAGAATATCACGGGTCAACCTAGGGGGTAGACAAAAATATGACAACATTACGGGCAAAAAAGTCCGTAAATGCTTAAACTCGCTAAAGGCCTCAATCACTTTATCTTTGTTGCGTAAACAACCATTGTAACTTAAATTGCTAAAGCCATTAACATCATCATAGAAGGTCTCAAACTTTTTAATTCCGTCATGCATACCACAAACAAAAGATAAATGGCGAAGATTTTTGGAAATTCTAATTTGCTTGACACCGTCCACTTTATTCTCCATTCTAAAAAAGAATATTTCTCCCGCAACCCATTGAGCAAGATCATTGATTAGGTCATGCATAACATACCTTGAGGTGTCGTTACTTGATTGCTGAAAAAATGATCTCGATTGTAGTTCTCGAAAATATTCATCACCTAAATCCTCCATTTGCATTTCATTACTGTCATGTTGCAAGAAACCTTGAGCCATCCATAACAATATTATCTCCTCCTTTTGAAATTCATAGTCCTTTGGCAATAACGAGCAATATGCAAAGCATCGTTTTAGATGTGGAGGAAGATAATAGTAGCTTAATCTAAGAGCTGGCATGATATCACTTCTCTCTTTAGATAAATTCCATATTCTGCTGTTTAAAACACATTCCCAATCATTACGGTTAACTCTTCCATGTAAAAGGCCTCCGAGAGTTCTCGCTGCCAAAGGCAATCCTTTGCACTTTCTCACTATCTTTTCTCCGATTTCCCTCAAGTCTTGATGCCCTTCGAAATCTTTTCTTCCAATTGAGTGATGTGTAAATATACACAAACAATCATTGTATGACAACTCTTTCAGTCGATAAGTTGGAAGAGTGCCTACCATTGATGATATAGAGTCATTACGAGTCGTGACTATTATCTTACTTCCCGAAGAACCAGCTTTAAATGGGCGAAGAAGGACAGTCCACTCATCATAATTCTCATTCCAAATATCATCTAGGACGATCAAAAACTTCCTTTTAGAAAGTCTCTTGCTTAGTTCAACTTGAAGCTGGTTCAAATCATTAGTAGATCGAATTGTTTGTTCTTTTTCTTTTTCTTTATCTGAAAGTAGAATCGACTGTAGAATTGTTTTAGTTACCCTAATAACATCAAAATCATCGGAAACACAAGCCCACTCTTTAATTTCAAAGTGACTTTTGACTTTGGCATCATTGTAGACATTTTGAGCCAGTGTTGTCTTTCCCAGTCCTCCAATGCCTACAATAGGAATAACAGAGACTCCATCTTCGTTCCCTTCATCCTTCAATAGCAATTCAATTATTGCCTCTTGATCTTTCTCCCTACCATAAACGTGATCTTCTGGCAAAGAAGTAGTAGGTAGTCTTTGATCTCTGACTTTGTTGGACCTTGCTTCTGAATACTCTCTCAAATCCAGCTTGTTTCTCTTATCTGTTATCTCTTGGAATCTCTCAGTGATCTTCTTCATTTCAGCCCTCATCTTGACATTGAACTTAATAGATTGTGGTTTGAAATTAGGAATGAGCTTTCGTAGCTTACTGGTGTTGGCTTCTGCAGGTTGATGTGTCAGCTTCCTCTCCAAGGCCACAGTTGCAAACTCGTCCAATAAGTCTTCTACATCATAAGCCAAATTTTGAAGATCGAAAAGCCAATCGTTCACAGACTGGCTGGTGGCCTGCTTCTCCTCTGCATCTTCAAGCACAGCAGAAATCTTCCTCAATGTGTTCTCCCACTTCTTGAGATCATCATGGATTCGCTCTTGATTTGCAAAGCTCAGCAGTTCAGATGAAGTCAGCTTCGTCAGCAGCAACTCAACAGATGCAGTTAGAACAACCTCCCCAAGGATAGACATACTTTCTTTCCCAATGAAAAAAATATATATATGGAAATTTGGAAGATGAAGTAGAGGAAATCTACAGAAAGTTGAACAGGGTATGTAGAATTTTAGCTTTCAATGGGAAAATTGATGAAGAGATGGAATAGAAAATCTGCAAAAAGTTGATCTGAGAATCAAGGAATTTAGCTTTCAACAGGGAAAAAACAAACAAGAGAAGTTTGTAGATTTTTTTTTTTTTTAATTTTTTTTTTGGTTTTTGGGTTTTTTAAAATAGCAAGAGAAAATCTATAAAAAGTTGAACGGGAATGAAGAAATTTAGAATTGAGCAGGGAAATTCAAGCTAAGAAGATCTGCAGAAAGGTACAATAGAGAAATATAGACTGTAATGTTTTTTTCTTCCTTGGTTTTCTCTCTGGAAGTTCAGTGAATATGAGCACACGGTGACAACTATGGAGAAAGTTGAACTGAGAAAATCTGTAGAAAATTGAATGGAAATGAAGAAATGAGGTTGCACAAGGAAAATTGAAAGTTAAAATGGACAAATTTAGTCTGTAATGTATTTTTTTCTTGCTAGGTTTTCTCTCTGGAAATTCAGTTTTTTTTTTTTTTCCAATTAAAATTGGTGAATGTGAAACTATGAAAGTCGGTGTTTTCCAAGGTCACTGTCATGAAGGACAATAATGAAAAAGAGAAAAGTAGATACCGACTACCGAGACATTTGTCTTTTTGACAACACATTTTAATATTATTTTACTGTAGATACGTGATTGTGTTGGTTTTTCCTGAGATATTGTGATTTTCATTCTGGTCACTTTTAAGTTTTAAATATACAAATATTATTTATTTTTGGTGGGTTTAAAAGAGGTAAAGCGAAGAAGATACGGGTTGACAGGTCGTGTTAGGGTCAACCCGAACACAACACGATTATTAAACGGGTCAGACCCCTTCGATCCAAACACGACACGATTAAATATGGGTCAACACGAACACGACACGAATAACCCGTTTAATAAACGGGTTTGACGGGTCGTGTCATTTGACACCTTTAAATGACCCATATATGAACCCTTTAACCCGTTAATGCTTATTTCACTAAATAACACATTAAAAATAAAAATAAAAATAAAAAAGTAATCAAGAGAAATACTTGCTATGAAAAAATTACAGAAACGAAAAATCCGGTCAAGATATCAGACAAAAACCTTAAAAAAAATCATCCAAATCAAAAGTAATACGTGCTATGAAAAAATTACAAAAACAAAAAATATATAGATCCATATCCATTAAAATTAAATTATAATAACTAAGCACAACAGTACAACAACAACAAGAAAAGAACTCAGATCTGTATTTATTTCAGATCTATATCTATTTTGATTACAAATGAAAAAAAAATGAAGAATGGAGAGTTGATCATCGGAACAGACGACGTGTTGAGGCAACGCCGACGAGGTGGAAGCTACGGCGCTGGCTGAAGAGAGAGAGGAAAGGGAGAGGCATGAGAGAGAGAGAGAGGAAAGGGAGAGGTGTGAGAGAGAGAGAGAGAGCTGATGTGAGGAAATTGCAAAGGAGAGGGAGGAGTGAAGGCTGTGCAGCGGCTGCGTGAGTGGGTGAGGGAAATAATGAGTTAGGGTTCAATTGTTCAAAGTTGACTTTATATAATATTGTGATAATTACAAAAAATACCCTTAAACATAAAATTACATATTAACCCTTACTATTCGTGTCAACCCGTGACCCGCTAAGCATAACCCGAACACGACACGATTATTAAACAGGTTAAGCGGGTTGACCCGTTTATTGACACGACCTGTTTAGTCATAACCCAAACCCGTAATAATCGTGTTCGTGTCGTGTCGACCCATCGTGTCGTGACCCATATTGCCACCCCTAATGATAGTGGTTGAGGAATCAACAACAGAGAAAGAACAATAGCACAGCTAAGAAGCAACAACAAAAACCCACATGGAATTACACATGGCCTCTTGCCAATGTGGTGGGTTTTTCCTTTAGAAACCGCCACCACTAAGGTTCAATGCCTGACGTATGCATATATGTATATAAATTTTCCCACCAATAGTGTGGGTGTTGTCCCATCAATATGTGGGTGCTCTCTCCCCGTCTGTGAGAGCTTTAGTCTGGATTGTGCTTGTAGAGCCCAATCTCGCTGGTCCCGATAGTTGTTGTTATATCAAAAATTAAAATAAATAAAATAAAAACCCACATGGAATTTTGACCTGATTTATAGAATTTAATTGCAAGTTAAATAGAATATCAAAAACGATTCAATGCACTAATCAATTTAATTTTTTTTTAATAAATTTTAATAGTAAAATGGACCAAGATGCTTCAAAGTTGGTAGAGCTTAAGTTAAAACAACTGTTATCTATTTTCTACTCTTTTTTTCTATGGTTCTTCCTTAAGATGTGCTCTGTGTACATTCTTTTTTTCTTTTCTTTTTTTTTCAGCTTCAAATATTATATTATTCATTCAAGGGAAATTATCTTGTTAGGTCTTTCTGTCACGATTTCCGTTGAAAAAGTGAAATCTGACAAGGATAGAAGGTCAAATGACCCTGTTGCCCGTGATTTTACCATCACTCATCCACCATTCATTTCTCATATAAAATATAAAATAAAACAATTTAAAAATAAATAAATAACATTAGCAAAACCCTATTGCAAAAGCCTAAGAGCATCTCCAATAAGGCTCCCTATTTTTTCCTTAGATTTAAGGAGCCGATTGTACTTTTTAGGAATAGGGAGCCATATAAGGAGTGAACACTCCAACAAGCCTCCCTAAAAATGGCTCTCTATTATTATTTATTTATTTTTAAAGTAAAAAATTATTATTTTTAAATAAATTTAAAATATTATTATTTACAATTAACGGTCATATATTTAATGGCTATATTAAGAAATTATTATTTTTAAATAAATTTAAAAAATAAAATTGAATTTTGCACTACCTAGCCGTTGGAAAAGAATTAAATGGAGGAAAATAAATGAATTATTTATGTTTAAATTAAAAGAATTTGAGTTAAATAAAAAAAATAAGGAGAATGAATTTGGACTATTGAAAATGAGTGATGTGGACTCATCCTCACCATCCATTTCATTTGAGGAGAGAGAATCAAAAAATAAGGAGGATGTTTTGGCTCCTTAAATTTAGGGAGGCTTTGGCCGGAATTAAAAATAGGGAGCGAGATAGGGAGCCTATTGGAGCACTTTCCGATCATGGCTCCCTAAATATAGTCAAGAAGGTCTCCAATTCCAGCCTATTTGAGATGCTCTAACATCATTATCAAAGCCTAACATCATCATCTTCATCTTCTATTCATCTTCAACATCAAACACCATTGCCAAAATCGAGAGGTCAAACCAACAACATCTTCAACATCTTCAAACACTAAACCTAGATTCAACCACTCAACCCAAAAATTCATCAACCTATTAGATTCAACCACTAAACCTAGACACTAAACCTAGAATTCTTCCAAATCGAATCAAACTCAGACACTAAACAAATCGAATCAACACCAATCGAATCAAACAAACTTTTTTCCAAAAATTTTCATACCAAATATATATATACATATATATACACCCAACCACCAGACCACAAATCATCTGATTCATCTCAAAACAACCACATGCTGCCGCCACCTCTTATATCCAACACCACTATCCACCCAAACACCACTAGCCGACAACCCTCAAAATACCCAAAACTAATCAAACCAAACCACCCACACCCACATCCATACCCAAACCCAATCGACGACGAATAAGAAGAATAAGAAGAAGAAGAAGATCCATGAGAAGAAGAAGATGATGATAAAGATCTGTGACAAGAAGAAGAAGTATAAGATGATCTGTGGAATTTGAGATCCAGATTTTTTTTAAAAATTAATTTGGGGAGATCTGTTTTATTTATAAATACCCTTATGGGTTCGATTTTGGTGGTGGAGGGGTTTTTGGGTTCGAATGGGTGGTGAAGTTAGGTTCGGTTGGGCGGTGGGTGAAGGAGCTGGGTTCGGCGGAGAGTTGGTGAAGAAGATGGAGTTTGAAAGAAGAAGAAGAAGAAGAAGAAGAGGAAGAAGATGGAGAGAAACACTTGAGAGATCGTGAGAGAAAGGAGAGAGAATGGTGTGATAAGAATTTTTTTTTTTTAATTTAATTAATTAATAATTACTTTTTAATCAGATTTTTATATTTGTTATGTAAGTTACGATTTTACCCTCACCTTTTGGACGGAATCTTCATAAACCCTAACAAAATTGGATGGTAGGGACTAAAATAGAGATTTTAAGAAACTGTAGTGACCTATCAAGATAAAACTACATACTGAAGAATCAATTTATGTAATAGATTAAACTAGAGGAAATAAAATGAATTTCATCCTTCATCGGAAATTCTTGCTTGAAATGATAGGAATTAGTGCGATTATGAATTGTAAAGTTGAAATTGACTGATGATGGTCCACTTTCCACTGTCCAATGCAGCCAAGCCTTCACAGGTCACTCTGTGAAGGTGACATGACATATTAAAGCACAGTAATGCAAAAGAGAAAAGCAACCCTCCATTGTATAATATTATTAGAGCATCCACATTGGTGGAGTGATAAAACAAGACCCACTTTATGCCACATCATCAAAAATGGATCTTCTTTTCAAAGAATGGGTCTTCCCATTTGGGTCTCTTTTATTTGGATCTATTTTCCCCACAATGGGGCAAAATTAAAAAAAAAAAAAATGGATCCACTTTTTTTACTTTTTTCCAAACAATCATTACTCTTCTTTAAAATATTATATATATATTAATAAAGAAATTATATAATATATTTTAAATATCAACACTATCAACAATTATTTAACAAATTATAATTCATTTAAAAAAAAATTATTAATTTAAAATTATCACAACCGAATTACATCAACAATAAAAATAAATATTTAAAACAAAATATTGTATACGATTAGACATGGCGTCGGTTTCGGTTTGAATCCGGCTTCGGTTTTGAACCTTCAAAATCAGCTCCAATTCCGGTTTTAAAGGTCCGATTCCGGTTTTAGAAGTCCGATTATGGTTCCGGTTCCGGTTCCGGTTTCGGTTCCGGTTCCGGTTCCGGTTTCGGTTCCGGTTCCGGTTCCGGTTCCGGTTCCGGTTCCGGTTCCGGTTCCGATTTCGGTTTCGGTTTTGAAGGTTCGGTTCCGGTTTCGGTTTCGGTTTCGGTTTCGGTTTCTGTTTCGGTTTCGGTTTCGGTTCCGGTTCCGGTTCCGATTCCTCGATTCAGATTTCGGTTCCGGTTCCGGTTCTGGTTCCGGTTCCGGTTCCCCGGTTCCGGTTCCGATTCCGGTTCCCCGGTTCCGGTTCCGGTTCCTCGGTTCCAGTTCCGGTTCCGGTCCGGTCCGGTTTTAGATGTTCCGCCGGTTCCGGGTCTGGTATTCCGATGGTTTGGGTCTAGCGGTTCCAACGGTTCGGGTTTTACGGTTCCAACGGTTCGGGTTTTACGGTTCCGACGGTTCGGTTTCACTATTTACCGGTTCAATTCGGTTCGTTTTAAAAAAAATGGATATTCCGGTGAGGTTTCTAGTTCATGGGTTCAAACCGGTGAACCGAACCGAGAACCGGTCTATATATATATATCAAAATTCTGAAATTGTTCCGTTGTTGATTTAATTAAATTTATTTATATTTTGTCATTATGTATATAATTATTGAAATTAATAATAATATATTTAAATTTAAATAATTGAAATATAAATATTAAATATATATATATTTTTTCATTATATATATATTTTGAAATTAATAATTATATATTTTAATTTTAATTTAAATTATATATATATAAATTTAAAAAAAAAAAAAAAAAAAAGGCCCAACCCAATGATTGGAGAGGGTTGAGAACCCAACCCCAATCATTGGGCAAGACCCAAATTGGGTTCCAAATGTGGAACTCCATTTGGGTCTACTCTTGTGGACCCCACTTTTGGGTCTTATTTTTTGGGTCTCATTTGCAACCAATGTGGAACAATTTTATGAAACCCAAAGTGGGTCTTGCAAAGTGGGTCTTCTTTTTGCACCAATGTGGATGCTCTTATGTCGCATTTTCCTTGAATGCTTTTTGTGTTTTCCTGGAATCCAATAAAATTTTAAGAGAAGCCAAATTGTTTAATCAAATACAGCAAACAATTTTTTTTTTTTTTTTTTTTAACTATTTCATCGGTGTTTTATTTTTGTTAAAAAGCATTTACATAGGCACAAACACTCTATGACTATTTTTTATTTTTTTTTATAACAGAGGCACTCTATAACTTTATATATATATATATATATATTAATTCTAGTTGAAACTAAAAATAATAGAACACGAGAAAAAAATAAATTAATTCTAATTTTTTTACCGAAACTAATGAGTCGTTTGTTTTTTTGCATTTAAAATTTAATGGGTCTAAATTAAAATTATTAAGTTGTATTGTATGTTTTTTTAAATAGTCAAACAACTTAAAAATACCAAAAAACAACTTACAATAAAAAATAAGAAATCATGACTTTTAACTTAATTCTAAATCATTGGATTGCATTTAATATATCTTCTTCTAAGATTATCCTACCAAAGATAACATATTTTTAATTTTATCATAATTTTATATTATACGCATTTATTTCTTTTAACTTATTGCTTATGATAAACATCTAAAAAAAAAAAAAAAAACATTAATTACATTGTAACTTTTAACACTATCGTTGAACCTTTAATTTTTTTTTTTTTAAAAAATCAAAACCATTTCGAAATCCTTTTTTTAAAAAACCAATTATTTATCATATCTTAATCATGAATAAAATATTGCAATTATTACATAAAAATGGTTTAAGATTTGTTAAATTATTTTATTTAATTATTTGTATCATATAAAATGAAAATACATAACAATTAATAATAATAAGGGTATACATGTCAAATTACTTATTTTAAAATCATTTTATATTTAAAAAACAAGAAAGTTGACATTTTATTCAAATGTGATAAAAATAAAAAATAACATGTCATTCAGATTCAGGTTTCAGTCACTATTCAGTTTTCAGTAAAATTCAGGACTGTTCAGTCTTCAGACAAAAAAACAAACGACCCATAAGTCTATAACTTATTGACATGATGATATTGCAAAACAGATTTAAATCTCTATTGGTCTTCTTTATTCAATGACAATGTGCTTGAGTTGAGAAGCAATCATTTAGCTTAATATCACATTAGAAACCCTGTGACTCACATTCCTTGCATCACATTGTCCTCGTATGTTATATAATCAACTATTCGTAAACTAAAAAAAAAAAAATGCAACTAGCGAAAAAATGTAGCTTGTTTTTGTAAGTTCCTTGATTCTGAGATTTAAATATTCAAATCAATGACTCCAAACACATTTCTCACCAGAACTATTGTTATGGGATTCATGGGCTATAACACCTACAATAATATCATCGCTTCAACTTCAAAATAAAACACATCCCTTCTTCCTAAATCCTAACTAACAAAAATATTTCAAAATTGAAACATAATGATAATTTCTCATTTCAAATAAAAACAATTAATTCTTACACTACAATTGGAAATATAATTAATGGAGAGTATGAACAAACACAAAAAGAGAATCACTCATTTATAGAAAAAAAGAAAAGAATATTACCCTTTACTTCATCAAAAATATTGAGTCCGGCCCGAGTCTTTATCAAATAGTTCCACCGCCGAGTCTTTAAAAATATTTTTTTAACAGAGGCATTCTATAACTTTATATATCTGTTTTTTTAAAAAAAATTTAGTTGAAACTAAAAATAATAGAACACGAGAAAGAATAAATTAATTCTAATTTTGTCACTGTAACTAAGTCGGTAACTTATTGACATGATGTTATTGCAAAACAGATTTTTAGAGTACTTTTGTGTGAGTTTCTTAAGTAGATCTTTTTGCAATAGATCTTTTAAAAAGTAGATCTTTTAGAGGTAGAGTTTTTAAATAAAAGTCATTGGTCATTTGATTGTCAATTAAAAAAGAGCCTTTTAAATAATAGAATTATCAAAATATTCTAGCAAATATTAAATTATATGGTTATATTGGAGATTTTAGTTTTATTAAAAAAACTCTAAAAGATTTTAGTGTTATTAAAAAAACTCCAAAAGATCTACTTGAAAATTTTTTAAATTTGAACTTCTCCAAGTAGACGTAAAATAATTTTTTTAATCATCTAAAAGCTCTATTGGGCGACAACCAAACGATACAAAAAAAATTGAAAAGAGTTTTTTTAATTAAAAAAGTTCTTTTAGCCGGTAGACAAGCTTTCCCAAACGGACACTTAAATCTCTATTGGTCTTCTTTATTCAATGACAACGTGCTTGAGTTGAGAAGAAATCATATAGCTTAATATAAGAGGTAGCCACATCTTGCCTTACCATATAATCTGCTGTCATTCTCATACAGAGGCATAACCAAAAGAGTAGCGCCATTCATTTCAAAAATTTACCAACCCAAATTATATATGGCAAATGATTTATTCTTATCATATAAATCAATCATGAGATGTTGTGGAGAATGACAGCATTTTATATCCACGATAGGCATCATGGCAACCACTCAATATTATACAAACCCCCATCTCCGAGTACCATAGCTAGTCGGGCTAGACCTGTAGCATTAACGTAATTTGTAGCTCTAAAGTCTAAACTTATTGCAGAGTGGATTGAACTGATTTTTTTTTTTTTTTCCGATAAAAATACTATTTGACATTTGGTATTAAGTCAATTTTTGTAATCATAATGGTATGAGAGATTTTATTAATAATATATATTTATATACATCTGGGAGAATTTTTATTTTTAAATAATTATAAAAAAAAATAAACTAAAAATTAATTGATACAATAGAATGATATAGATACACTAGAAGAATACAAAAAAGAATGAGATACTTGATTCATAGAATAATAAGAATGATAATAGAATAAAATGGGCATCTCTAATATCAATCAAAAAATTAATCTCCACAACTTGTTTTTAATAAAATACATATTGTTAAATAAAATGGGAATATGTTTTAGTTTAATCAATAATCTAATATATTTAACAAGATTGCAACTTTCTAATAAGATAAAATGCAACTTTAATTTAGACATTAATATATTGATATGTGTGTTTTTCTAAATTGGAGGGGAGGGATTTGAATTCGAGACCTCAACTTTATTGAGATGTGTGGTTACCATCAGGCTATGCCTTTGACCACTATTTATACGTTTGTTATAAAGCATATAAATAGTGGATTGTCACTGAAAGAATATGTTTGTTTTTGATAACCTATATTGATCTGTAACAAACCTACAAATAAAGAAACTTAAATATATATAAAAAAGCTTCAAATCATGAATAAACTGAGATACCTTCCATTTGACCTCAATACGCTTTGAATCGCCATTGAAGAAGATTTTTAATGTCTTGTAGGCACTTTGCAGTACAATCTTGGATCCATTTCTTCCGATATATCCCGATATGTTCTATCAATTGCTTCACTCCTTCTTGTTCCAAATATGATTTACAAAAATTCTGCTGCTCAAACTGCAGACTCATGGCAATGTGGGTCTATTCAGATTTCAGAGTCTCCAGGGGACACAGGCATACGCTTGTTTTCTGCAACCGACCTTAGGAGAAGGAGGTTTTGAGCGTTGTTTCTTCTAGAGCATCATCTAATGTTCAAACTAACTCCTCATCCATGTTGATCGACTACATTGCTACTTTGTCAATCCTATTTTCAACAGTGGTTTGCATTTATACATCAATAATGGTAATCACAATAGAAACCATGTGACGGAAATCAAATTTCATGCATCACATTGTCATCGTATGTTATATAATCAGCTATTCGTAAACTAAAAAAAAAAAATGCAACTAGGGAAAAAAGTTAGTTTGTTTTGACATTCAAATCAATGACTCCAAACACATCTCACACCGGAACTATTGTTATGGGATTCGTGGGCTATAATGCCTACAACAATATCATCGCTTCAACTTCAAAATAAAACACACCCGTTCTTCCTAAATCGTAAGCAACAAAATTATTTCAAAATTGAAACATAATGACAATTTCTCCTTTCAAATCAAAACGATTAATTCTTACACTACAATAGGAAACATAATTAAAGGAGAGAATGAACAAACACGAAAAGAGAATCACTCATTTATGCAAAAAAAGAAAAGAATATTACCCTTTCCTTCATCAAAAATATTTTGACTCCGGCCCGAGTCTTTAATCAAATAGTCCCACTGCCTGTAAAGTGAAAAAAAAAAGTGAAAATTGCAAAAAATAACCTAACCATAGAATGGATTATTGTTTCTAACCAAATTCTAATTTTTTATTGTTTGTAACCAACCACCATAATACATTATTGTTTTTAATCAATAAATTTCAAAACTACCCTTTTATCCTCTTTTTCCCTTTAATTTTTTTTTTTCTCTCCATTACTCATCTTTGTCTATCACCCATCTCTATCACCCATCTTCTAATCACTTATATATTTATCAAATCTTAGTTCTTAACTAATTTTTGTCAAGAAATTAAAGTTATTTTGAAGGGAAATCGCAAAGAAACCAAGATTTGGGAAGAGTTTTTTGAAACTTTCGAGTTTGTGGTTGAATCTCTGCTCAACACTTGAAGGTTCGTAAATCTTCAATTTCAATAACATTATTATGTTTCTCAGATGATATTGTTGATGGGTCTTTATTATTTTGTTTCAATTTTAAAGTTTTTTTTTATATGTTGTTACCAAGCTGGTTCGAACCATGGTGGTATGAGACATATATACTCATCATACCACCAAATCCAACGTAAGCTTGGTAAAAAAAAATAAAAAATAAAAATATTTATTTAGGTTTAATTTTACAAACAAACATATATATTTTTTTTTTAAAAATGGTATTTTAGACTTTACAACTTCCACCTGGTTAAAAACAATAACTTAAATTTTTTTAATTAAAAACAATAATTTATTTCTTAATTTGACTACTTTTATAACTGTCTCAAAAAAAAAAAACAACTTACAAATTAGTCCACATTATATAAATATTTACTTTAAATACACTACAGAAATTCACACAATGACAGAGGAGTATTGGAAAAGGTTCCAATCATAACTTTTGATTTTCTACTTCAGCTAACCCATATTCTATAGGGCTGTACTTGGCATAGTATCATCTTCAATTTTAAAAGGATTAGAAAAAAAAGAAGGTAGCAAAATGTCTTCAATTCCAAAGAAATACTGTGATGAACAACTCTAGAAAAAGAATTCAAATTATCATTTTCTATGAAAATTGCGTTATTCTTCTTCTTAGATGCTAGAAAGTCTTTATGCAAGAGCAATGTTTCTATGTTAGGCTGTCAAAAAAAATTTATTCAAATAATATGTCATGTGAGTTGTCAACTTCTTGTTAATCATAGAAATATGTTGATAGTGATATGATTTACAAAGCACAAATCCAAACTGTTAGATCTCTTCCATTTCCAATAGAATAAGATGCTACAAATTAATAACTATCAGCCACAAACAAACCTAAAAGAAGGATTCAATTCAATTTGTGTTTGTTTAGATTTAAAAGGAAAATATCATAAAATTAATATGTTCGATTATCATGAAAATGTGGATTAATGCCAACATATCTGCTCCAAGATGAATAACAAAAATAAAATGAGCCGAAAACAACTGTAAATATGTTCTCTACAAGAGGATTCATAAAGTAAATTCTAGTGGCCATGGTATGCATAAAAAACTTGATTTGTGCATACCATTGGACTCTATTGGATATTTCAAGGCTTGAATTTTATTTTAGAAGCACTCAGTGTAAGGTTGAGAAGTTTTGGCGTATATAATTGCGCACACTTTTATTATTTGATAATCCAATATATATACATCAGGTTTTGTTCCGTGAACAAGACTCAATCCTCCTAATAATAGGATACACTTATACAATTTGAATACAACTAAACAACGTAAATATTGACAGAATTAAAATACAATTTAACTGTTAACAGAGGTTAACTGAAACTGAAACACAAACACATAACAACCAATATGCCCCCTCAAGATAGGCCACGGCTTGAGAGGCCAATCTTGTCTTTGAGAGTCTGAAAAATAGAGCGAGACAGTGGCTTTGTGAGAGCATCCGCAAGTTGATCATTGGACGAAACATGAGCCACGCGAAGACTGTCGGACTGAACTTGATCCCGAATAAAATGAAAATCAATCACGACATGCTTCATTCTAGAGTGAAAAATTGGGTTGGAACATAATTGGGTAGCTCCCACATTATCACAGTAAATGACAGGGGCATTAGGTAATGTGAGACCAAGATCTTTGAGGAGAAAACATACCCAAGTAAGCTCGGCAGTTGTGGTAGCAACAGATCGATATTCAGCCTCCGTGTAGGAGCGAGCTATCGTGGTTTGTTTCTTTGAGCTCCACGAGATGGGATTGCGACCAAGATAGACAATGTAAGCACTAGTGGAGGAGAAGTCATCTTTATTTCCAGCCCAATCGGCATCGGAGAAGGCATGGAGTGTAATCTTAGATTCGCGATGCAGAACAATTCCCTCATTCAGTGTTCCACATAAATATCGCAGGAGTCGCTTCACCAGATCCCAATGATCCGATGTGGGCTGATGCATAAATTGTGACAACTTGTTGACTGCATAGGAGATACCCGGACGAGTAAGTGACAAATACTGAAGGCTCCCAACAACTGTCCGGTAAGTGGTGGGATCACTGAGTGGAGAGCCAGAGTGAAGACTAATCGGTGGACTAGTGGGCAAGGGAGTTTGGACTGGCTTGGCCCCAGACATCTTGGTACGAGTGAGGAGATCCAATATGTAACGTCTCTGTGATAGTAAAATACCATGGGTGTGAGGAACCACCTCCACACCAAGAAAATAGGAAAGAGGACCAAGATCCTTGAGAGAGAATCTGTGAGCAAGACTTTCAATAAATCTATCCACATAGGCTGAGTTATTACCTGTCAGAATAATATCATCAACATATATAAGTAGATATAAAATGTTGCCACCATTATGTAGCACAAAAAGAGAGGTATCAGCATAAGAGTTTCTGAAGCTAGCTGCAAGGAGAAACTGACGCAGCTCATGGTACCAAGCCCGCGGTGCCTGTTTCAGACCATAGATAGCCTTTTTAAGTTTGCATACATGAGTAGGGCGGTCCAAGTCAATGAATCCAGGGGGTTGTGCCATAAAAACCGTTTCTGTTAAGCGACCCTGAAGAAACGCATTGTTGATGTCCAGTTGACGAAGAGGCCAGTTGTGACTGACAACAATACTAAGAACAAGTCTGACAGTGGTGGGTTTAATAACAGGACTAAAGGTTTCGAAATAATCCACACCAGGTCGTTGATTGAAGCCCTTGGCAACCAGGCGTGCCTTATATCTATCTATTAAACCATCGGTTTTCCGTTTGATACGAAATATCCATTTGCACCCAACAATGTTAGAGGCCATTTCCTGCGGAACCAGTTCCCAAGTGCCATTATGAACTAGAGCGTTGCATTCCTCTGACATGGCCTGCCGCCACTTGGAATCTTTCAATGCTTGAGTCACTGTTGTTGGTTCAAATTCAGTCAACGGTTGCACTTGTGTGTGGATGTTCAACTTCTGAATCTGTTTACGGATGTTGTCCTTAGCTCGTGTTGTCATGGGATGATCATTCTTGGATGGAAGGACAGTGTCAACTACCTGATTTGGTGACCCGACAGCAGTAGTAGGTGATGAAGTAGGAGCTGGTGACCACGGTGGCTGTTGTGAGGAAACGGGAACAAGAGTAGCAGCTGGTGTGGTATGAGGAACTGAGGCAGAGGGAGCAACGACAGTTGGAGGAGCTGGAGACTCCAGCGGATTAACGGCAGCAGGTGGAGAAGCAACAACCGGAGGAGCTTGAGGCCCCAACGGAACAGCAGCAGCAGCAGTTGGAGATGACAGAGGAGATACCGAAGCAGTTGGTGCAGCAGGGTCGGAGATCTTAGGCACGGCATCAAGTAACATGAAGGATGGAGCTTCACAAGGAGACAAATCGTGAGAGTCGACAGCAGAGGATGATGGTGATGATGACCGACCAGAGTGGCTTTGGTAGAAGGATAAAGGAAGGACAGGTGGTACCCAAGAATTAATGGTGGTGGTGGACGGACGATCGAGAGTGGTGTCAAGCGACCTATAAGGAAAGGCTAACTCTACAAATTGAATGTGACGAGATACAAATATTTTGGAACTCGATGGATCAAAACATAGATAGGCACTTTGGGACAGTGAATACCCAAGAAATATACAGGAGGTGGAACGTTTGTTAAGTTTGTGAGACGAGTATGGCCGAAGCCAAGGATAACAAAGGCAGCCAAAGATTTTCAGTTTGGAGTAGTTTGGGTTAGTGCCAAAAATCTTTACATAAGGTGAGGAGAGACTCAGTGTGAGGGTTGGCATTCTGTTTATGAGATAGACGGCAGTGGCAAATGCATGAGGCCAGAAATGCAATGGTAGGGAGGCATGAGTGAGTAACGTAAGGCCCGTCTCAACAATGTAATGGTGTCTCCTTTCCGAATACCCATTATGTTCAGGTGTGTGAGGTGGGGTTGTGAGGTGGGAGATCCCATTGGTGGCTAGGTATTCTTTCAGAGACATGAACTCACCGCCATTGTCAGTGTATAGTGTGGTGATTCGAAGTTTAAAAAAAATTTCTACGATGGCTCTAAAGCGAATGAAATTTTCTTTAACCTCGGATTTTCTTTTTAATGGATAGAACCAGATGTATTTTGAGTAGTGATCAACGAAAATTACATAATATTTAGAACCCTCATAAGAGATAACTGGAGATGTCCATACATCAGAAAATATGAATTCAAGTGGGTGAGACGAGACAAGAGATGAATAAGAGAATGGAAGCTTATGACTTTTATTGCATTAACAAGAATGACATAAAATATCTTTCGACATAGGTGACGATAAATCTAAACCAAAACCTGACACAATATGTTGTAAAATAGGATAAGCTGGATGTCCTAGTCTGTGATGCCAATTCGAGGATGTGGTTTTAACACTAGAAAAGGCGAGGACCAGTGACGACACAGAGGGAGAAGTCGGCCATTCATACACGCCATCCTTGGTTGAGCCTCTCAGAAGAATTGCCCCCGTACGAAGATCCTTCACAAGAAAAGAAGATGATAAGAACTCAACAGGAACATCATTAGTAGAACAAAATTGCGAAATCGAAATTAAGTTCTTCTTCATAGTAGGAACACAAAGTACATCATTCAATGTAAAAGAATTACTGTAAGCACTAAGAGATGTGGAACCAGTATTCGTGATTGAAAGACCTGTGCCATCCCCAATCATAACATCATCGGAGCCACTGTAAGGCGCATGAAGTGAGAGATTGTTCAAGTCTGCCGTCACATGATGTGAAGCCCCACTGTCAAGCAACCAGGCGGGGTTGTTGGAAGATGTATTGGCAGCATAAAGAGCCTTTGGCTGCCACAGCATTGGAGAGGAATTATTTGTTGGTGCAGAATTTGAACCAGAGGACTGAGTTGGAACCGTGTGAAAGGAGGGACATCTCTTGGCCGAGTGGCCTTGGACACCACAAACCTGACATTTACCTAGATATGGGCGTGGAACATAAGAATTGCCACGGTTTGGGGTGTTGAAGCTGCTGGATGGAGGCCGAGTTGCTGGAGAAGATGACTGCCGCCAGCCATTATTGTTGGAGGAAGAGGGACGCCAATTGTTGGTGCTCTGATGTGGGCGCCAGTGTGATCTAGATCGAGTGGAAGGATTTGTCGTGGCTGGAAAGGATGGTGTCTCCTTCTTGGTATTCTGAAGAGAGGCCTCAAAGGTCAAAAGTTTTTCATGAAGCTCATCAAAGGATATAGGAGTATCCCTAGCTTGAACAGCCCGAATTAGTTCTTTGTAGTCATCATCCAGTTCATCGCAAATTCGTTCAATGAGGTCCATCATCATCAATTGGAGCACCAAGTAATGCAAGTTCATCTGCACGGGCTTTAACAGAGTGAAGAAAATCCGTGATTGACTGCGTACCTTTTGTAGAATTCTTGAGGAGTGCTTTGACTTGCTTAATACGTCCACGAGATGGTTTGGCATAGGTGTTGGCAAGGATGGTCCAAGACTCCATGGACGTTTTGGCTCTGGCAACAAAAGAGATGATTGTTGGTGACAGAGAGCTAATAATTGCATTCATAATAAGCTGGTCCTGGCGAACCCAGATGTTATATGCAGGATTCGGAGTGGTGACTTCATTCACAGTAAGAGTGGCTGGTGGACATGGCTTGGAGCCATCGATATAACCAAGAAGATCATATCCAGTGAAAAGCGTTTGGAACTGTATTTTCCATGACATATAATTGTTGGTAGTGAGTTTGAGAGGTGCCTGAGCGGAGATGTTGATGGTGATCAGATGAAATTCATTCGAACGAAGAGCAGTAGAGGTGGAGGGAATGACGTTGATAATAGTTGGCGGTGTTGATGAAGAACTGTTGTCAAGAATTGGATCTGTAGATGAAGTTGTCATTGTATCGTGGGGGAGAGAAGAGTTGAAAGAAAAAAAAAACTGATGTATTTAGGGAGAGATCGAGTGCTCTGGTACCATGTAAGGTTGAGAAGTTTTGGTGTATATAATTGCGCACACTTTTATTATTTGATAATCCAATATATATACATCAGGTTTTGTTCCGTGAACAAGACTCAATCCTCCTAATAATAGGATACAC